>CM033687.1:31044002-31644002 GCA_019514585.1 Dendrobium officinale
TAAAAATTTAATAAATTGTCAAACTTTAAAAAATCATAACTAATTATAGAAAACTCTAAATCATATAAACTCAAAGGCATTCAACTCCTAATAAAATCTAATATTTATCAAAAATATTAAATATCTAGAAATCATTCAAATCTAAAAAACTCAACATTTGGTCAAATTTAAGTGAAAAATCAAGTCAAATCTTCAAACAAATATAACTAAATATAAAAAAAATCCAAATCCAGCAAACTTAGTGTCTAAAAACCCATCTTAAGGTCTAGTATTTTATAAAAATACTAATGTTCCAAAAACCACCTTTAATCAAAAAGTCTATTTTTAACTCCTTAATTAAATAATTAAAATAATCCAAAAAAATTTTAAAATTACAAAATCTTTTTAAAACTTCAAAAATATTTAATCAGCCTTAAAACCAGTAATCAACCAATTTTAATTAAAATTCATTAACTTTCAAACCTTAATCAACTTAAGTTATTTAATTATATCGGTTACCACTAGGTAAACTAGGCCTATGAGGCTATTAAATTAGTCCCAATGAAGGTGAAATGAACTTCACGGCCTCGGTGAGAAATAAAGGTGGTTTCTAACAAATAATTAAAAATTAATCTTAAAATTAATTTTAAATCATTAATATTTAAACTTTAATTAAAATTTCCCTTAAACTTTTCAACCAATCAAAACTACAAGCAACTTTAATAAATTACCCACCATAGGACATATTCAAACCACACAGCCTACCTCACACACTTTAGATGATTTGCTAGGATAACCTACTCTAATCTTAGGTTAGCCTGGTGTTTTACTTTTCTGATGTGTGCCAAGTTTTTCATGGTTTTCACTGCATCTTGTTTGCTTGCTTAGATTGATTGATTGTTTACTTACTTTTTTGCACTTTGTGATATAATTGATTGTGCGATAGATTACCCTTAGGTTTTGGATGATTTATACTAATTCAATCTTATTAAGGTGTCCATGCTAATACAAGGCATTGATTAATGGCAGTAAAAATAATTAAGCTTTAATTAACGATATTTTTTGCAGACGCTTCTGAATGCAAAATACCCCCTTTAAATTTAAAGAGCTTGGCCAAGTGTGGCTATGAATTTGTGTTATTTTTTTAATTAATTAACTTCTTGATATTAATATTAATTGCTTTAGATGATTTGATTATAACTGCTTAGGATAACCCTACAGGTTGTTGAGTCTAGAATTTTTTTTCTTTTAAATTCAAATGTAATTTGATTTATTTGAGTTGTAAATGTCAAGTGATTTGAGATGAGATATTTATATTCAACTTGGATTCCAAAGAGGAGAAGACATCCCTAAGGGGAGAGTATTTCTCCATTTGGAAGATCAAGTTAGGATATCTTTCAAGTATCCAAAAAGAAAAGATAACACCCCTTCTGAGGGAGAGTTTCTTTTCATTTGGATATCCAAACCCAACAATCCAAGGAGCTGTAGAAGGATGAAGAAGTGGATAACGAAAATGTTGCAACTCGATCTTATGAGTTTATGTTTTTGATGATAATAAATATTGTGACTCTCTTTCTATTGTCTACCTGTATTTGCAATATATTTTTGTTTATGTGTATACTAATATTTCAGGATTACAGTGCATCTTTCAAGGCTCAAGATTTGGTAGAATAAGTTTTTTTTTTTGTAATTGTCATTGATGTGTTTTTTAGTCATATCCTGTAAAAATGTATGCTTTCTTGTAACATTGCTCTATATTTTCTGTCTGCTTTTTAAAGTTTTTTGTTTTTGATCACATCATCCGGGATGATCCAAAAATTGACCGGGATGATCCGTTAAAAATATAAATCCTAATAAGGGCATCCTGGTTAAGGCAACCACAATTAAGTACATCATTTTAGATGATATTAATATCGCCCAGGATGATAGGCTCAATTCCGAAAGAATTTATCGCCAAAACTATTTAAGTATATTTTATTTTTTGACATCATCCTGGATGATTAAATATAATTATGCTTAAATTAATCTATTAATTTAGGAAAGTAATTAAGGTTTGATTGCTCGATCATATCATCCTAGATGATCGCAGGATCGGTCGGGATAATCAGTTCACAAACCTTAGTTCTTCCTAAAAAGATCAAACATTAGTCTGCTTCTATTAAGGGTAATGCTCTGGATGATATAAACCTTTTATGTACTTATTGGCCCAGCTTATAGTTCGAGATGAAGCCCAGATGATCGTGAGATCATCCCGGATTATCAGCTCACTTTTTCATCATCTAGACATACAATCATATGGATGCTCTAGCCGATGCTCTATGATTTGAACTAATCATACAGGATGATAGGAATATCATCCTGGGTGATAATATCAATTTGTTACAATTAAGAGCAAATTTGGAGCTCTTCTATTTAAGCTTTGTCAAAGACTTTGAAATTATTTTTGACAGCCATTGAAGCTTCATTCTTATGGAGGAAACTTAAAGAGAGAACTTGAAAGGAAGAGAGGAAAGGGTGGAGTTTGAGAGAGGGAGAAGATCCTTATAGGGAATTTTAAGAGAGTGTGGAGGGGAGTCCACACAGTTGCTCTTTCGAGCTTGCACCTTAGTATCATCAGATTCAAAGTTTATCTTCGGGGAAGTTTTGGGAAGAACAAGATCTCTTTGGTGTCAAAGGACCCGGCTACTTCGTCGTACCAGGGAATGTGGAAGTGATTATGTAAGAGCTTCTCCGCCTAGCTATGGGGGCTAAAGGAGAGATACTGAGTTTAGTGCAATACTCGGAGGGTGCCTTCGAGGAGTGGACGTAGGTCAAGGTTTGACCAACCACTATAAATATGTTGTGTTCTTTCTTATTATTTCTTCCGCATTTAATTTTTACACTTTGATTTTTATGGTGAATCTTGGTTTTAGTTCTGATTGTGCTTTGCTGAAAGAAGTTTTAAAATACCAATTCACCTCCCTCTTGGTAAGCCTTGGGACTAGTTCATAAGGGCTTAACATCCCTGTCGAATTTTAAGTGCCATCAGAGCAAATTGGAAAGCTTACTAAAATATAAGCATCAACAAAAGTGGAATAAAGATAAAAATGGTAAGAATGTTAAGATTTTTTTTTACATTATTTGTTTTGGATGTAGAAAACCTGGACATATGAAGAATCAGTGCCTTAATTTTAGAACTCTTCCTACAAAAGAAAAGTGTAAAGCTAAGCAAATTGTAAAAAGGACAAATAATAAAAAGCAAAAAATCTCCTAGGCAGATCTAGCTTCTGAATCATCAGACCAGGAGCAAGATGATGTTTAAACCTTTGTTTGTGTGTTTATTTTTCTGTGTATACATGTTTTTGTTCATTTTTATGTGTTTTATTTATTTTTCTTTGGATTTATTCTTTTTCATTCTTTTTCTTTTCTTTTTTATTAAATTTTAAAATTTGCCTTTACTTTTTCCTTTTGTGATGTTTTCTCTAATCAACACACATATATCACCATTTTTTAAAAACCAAATCTTTTTAAAGATCTTTTTTTTTTCAAATAAAAAAAAATCGACCTCCTATTTTTCTTGAATTCTTATATAAGTTGTGATTGACTTCTCTAAAAATAGTCAAAGGAAGGACACTCATGATTTTGAGTTTCAATCTCTTTTCTTAAAAAGATTATTCTACTTTTGATTCAAAATCTTCATCATGCTTTAAATTGAATTTTTAAAACTGAACTTTTTCATTTTCCTATATTTTATCTATCGCATAGGAATATTTTGCAAGTTGTTGAATCCATCTCATAATTTTCTTAATCAAGCTATTTTTTGTCAATAGAATGGGTTTGCTTTAGTTTTTAAAATATCAGAAAGGAAGCATATTTGATTGAAAAGAAAAAAAATGGCCAATGATATCAAATCAAAAGATATGCAATGACTCCAAATTGAGAAAGATACATAAAATGCATCAAATATTAAAAGATGCACAAAGTGTGCCAAACAACTGATAAGAGACATAAAATGAGCCCACAAAAAATATGCTTACTTTTCTTGTACTACTTAAAGCTTAAGAAAACCCTTGATATTTTCGGTACTTGATATTGAAAATCAAGATTCTTGATTCACCAATTTTTACATTAATCTTCTATTAGATATGTTTTATGAAAAAAGTTTTGAAAAAATTAGTGTTTTTATCTTCTAATTTGTTTCTTGATTTAAAAATTGGATTAAAAAATTTTTGAGCCTTTAAAAAAACTTGATCTTGGAGTAATAATTTCTAAATTTCTAACCTTTCTGGGTTATGCGTTGTTAATACATTCCTTACTAAGTTTTTGAATAAAATCAAGAGGTAACTTTCTCATTTTAAAGACTTTTTGATCAGGGTTCGTTTTGTTTATTTGTGCCCCTTCGCTTTTTAATAATGCCAAAGAGGGAGAACATACTGTTATATTTGTATCTTTTTTGTAACCTTCTTTTTAAAAAAAATAAATTAAAATAACAAAAAATTTTGATTTTCCATAATTTTAAATTTTTTTTTTTTATGAGGGAGAGATTAGTAGAAAATGTTTTCATCTTTACAAATTCAACTAGTAATATTTGTCATCATTAAAAAGGGGGAGATTATTGCACTCGAGCTTATCAGTTTATATTTTTGATGATAATAAATATTGCGACTCTCTTTCTCTTGTCTACCTGTATTTGTAATATATATATATATATATATATATATATATATATATATATATATATATATATATATATATATATATATATATATATATATATATATATATATATATATATATATATATATATATATATATATATATATATATTTGTGTATACTAATAGTTCAAGGTTACAGTGCACCTTTCAAGGCTCAAGAGTTTTTTTTTTTGTAATTTTTATTGATGTATGTATTTTTTTGTCATATCCTGTAAAGGTGTATGTTTTCTTGTAACTTTGTTCTCTATTTTCTAATTACTTTTTAAAGTTTTATGTTTTTAATCACATCATTCGGGATGATAAAAAAATCAGCCGGGACAATTTATTAAAAATAGAAACCCTAATTAGGGCATCTTGGTTAGGGCAAACCGTAATTATGTATATCGTCCTGGATGATATTAATATCGGCTGGGATGATAGGCTCAATTCAGAAAGAATGTGCAGCCAGAACTATTTAGGTATCTGTTATTTTTAGACATCATCCAGGATATTATCTTGGATGATGTAATATAATTATGCCAAAATTAATATGGTAATTAAGGAAAGTAATTAAGATTTGATTGCTTGATCATATCATCCTGGACGATCACAGGATCAGTCAGGACAATCAGTTCACAAACCTTAGTTCTTCATAGATGATCAAACATCGACCTGCTTCTACTTAGGGTGATGCTCTAGTTGATATGAGCCTTTTTTTTGTACTAATCGGCCCAGATGATCATGAGATCATCCCAGATGATTAGCTCACTTTTTCATCGTCTAGACATGCAATCAGGGGGATGCTCTGGTCGATGCTCTATGATTTAAACTAATTATACAGGATGATAGGAATATCATACTGGACGATAATGCCAGTTTGTTGCAATTAAGAGCAAATTTGGAGCTCTTCTATTAAGCTTTGTCAAAGAATTTGAAAGTGTCTTTGGTAGCCATTGAAGCTTCATTCTTTTGGAGGAAACTTAAAGAGAGAACCTGAAAGGGAGAGAGGAAAGAGTGGATTTTGAGAGGGGGAGAAGATCCTTAGAGGGGGTTTCAAGAAAGTGTGGTGGGGAGTTCATACGGTTCCTCCAGTGAGCTTGTACCTTAGTACCATCGGATTTAAGATTCATCTTGAGGGAAGTTTTAGGAAGAATAAGATCTCTTTGGTGTCAAAGGGCCTGGCTACTCCGCCGCACTAGAGAAGGTGGAAGTGGTTCTGTAAGGGCTTCTCCGCCTAGCTGTGGGGGCTAAAGGAGAGACACTGAGTTTAGTGCAATACTCGGAGGGTGTCTCCGAGGATTGGACGTAGGTCAAGGTTTGACCAAACCACTATAAATCCGGTGTGTTCTTTCTTATTATTGCTTTCCCATTTAATTTTTGTACTTTGATTTTTGTGGTGAATCTTGATTTTGGTTGTGATTGTGCTTTTGCTGAAAGAAGTTTTAAAATACCAATTCCCCCCTCTTAGTTAGCCTTGGGACTAGTTCATAAGGGCTTAAAATCATTGTCAAACTTTAAAGTGCCATCAGAGCACTTTCAGAGAAGACCCATTCTCAAAGTCACTAGAGTCTTAGGATTAAAATCCAGGCTTGTTGTTAATGGCACCCGACAACTTTACTTTTTTATAATTCTAGGTTGTAATTTTAAAAGACACTTGCCTATGGATATTAAATTCTATTTAATTTATTTTTTAATATTGATTGTTTGATGTTGAGTGTGATATAAGATTTTCTGCTTTTAGTAGTTTAGCAATTCTTTCATGACGATTTTGATTTAGCCTGGAACTCGATCAGAGGCTCGTGAGGACTCACTTAAAACTATTTCTTCTTAAATAAAATTAAAACTTTTAATATAACATAGTAACTCTAATATTTTAAGAAGTCTGGGATCACTGAGAATTCGCATGCATACTTGTTGCATTTTTCTTTCCTTTAGCTATGTACTTCCCCGCCTACAGGTTCTGGTAGACCACCTGTCCTATGAGGGTATAAATCTGTCAAGGGATATATGTGCATTCTCTTAAGATAAAACACATTTTTAAGCCTTTTTTAAAACGGATTCATTCAAATTTAAGTATTTAATTGAGTCGGCTAGCATCCATCGCATTAGTAAAAAATTTAAAAGTGAATAAATCTTTAATTGTATTTACTTAGATATTAAATACCCAACATAATTCAAAGGGGCTAATTAGGATCTGCTCTAGATGTTGGCCCCTCTCTCCTTAAACATAATCTAATTAACATTCCTACCACTCTTATATAAATGACTGGACACATGATTTTAAAGCGCCTAGGTGATTTAGCTGGCTCCCTAATCTAGGCCATGGTAAGTTCATATTTACATTGCATTAGCTTAGTTCGGGTCACTGATTTTCAGTACCTAATTTAGACTTAGGTTCTGAGGCAGGCGCAGGCATTAAGACCTCAACCTCTAGGAATTGAATCCCAACTTTCTAATAAAACCAATCATTCAAACTTAAATATCTTTCAATCAAATTTAAGCCCAACACTTATGATAGGCTGGGGTGCTTCTAAAGTAATTCAAAATCTCAAAATACTCCATGCCATTCCTTCTTTAACTCCTGAAATAAGTGCTCAACTTTGATCCAATCTTGATTAGAATTTCCAACCCTTCCCTTCTTTTGATATCGAGCATTAAAATCATAAATGAAATTTATATCGCTATTTTAATCGAGAGTATTCATAAGAAACTACAATTTCCTATGATGTAATTAATTATGAGGGGTTACGCTCGTAGGAGATTTAGAAATCCAGATCTTATTTTTAAAATCAAGTTTTTCAAAATCTCTTTGGGAAATTTAAAATTTAACGATCATTATCATCATTTTCAAACGATCAATAGTGATTGATAATTTCTTTCCTTAGAGATATATATCAATTTCTATCATGATTTTGATTATAAAATTAATGATATCTTATCCAAATTATTATAGTCAAACTTTTGATTGAATATCATTTTGATCTTTCAAGATCATATGTTGTCTCTCCTGAGTTTGTTTATGATAATTAGGATAAAAATTTAAAGTTCTAAAATTTGAACCCTTTAGGAAATGGTATATTTGCCTCCCGAGGTGATAGACTCTTCATAATGATGTGTTCGATTTCAAAACTAAAATTCTAGAAATTCAACTGTCCCAAAGAAAATTAATATTTTTCAAAACAACACCTTTTTTAAATCAAACAAAAAAAAATGGCGACCTCATTTTTATATGATTTAAAAAAGTACATGGGGTTTTCCCAACGGAGCCATTATTTTTTTATTTGATTAAAAAATGACACCTTCACTGGTGAAACCCCATGTACTTGCACAACCTCTTTTTTTATGATGGCAGGCATGGAGACCCATATATCTTATTGTTCTATAATACTTCCTTGCTTTGAAAGGAGGTCAGTGAGTTGATTATACTCCTTGGGGATTTGAGTGACTTTGAAATACTTAAGCTTAATGGTTTTTGCTTTAACTTTGAGAATATATTTAGAGAGTACTTTATCTCTGACTCATATTCCCAATTGATCTGGTTTACCATAAGCTGGGATTCTAAGTAAACTTCAAGGAGGGTGACAAATAATTCAAAAGCAAATTGTATTCCTGTAAGTAGTACTTCGCTTAGTTGTTGGTGACTGGGAATTTTAAGTTAACAACCTAAATGAAGAAAATTTTGAAATGAATTTTTAAGATAATGCTTGCACCAGCTTCTTACTCATCGAATGGTTGTCCATGTATAATGTCCAGTGAAGAAATATTTGTTATGCATTCTTACCTTGGTGTTGACCCCTATACCTTAAACTACACGCCAAAAGAACAAAAGTGGCGGATCGAGCTGCGCACGGGTTGATACGACACATCATTTGAAGGGTCAAATGACCTCCGAATGCCAAATGGATGGTATTGTTGCAATCAGAACACTGAACTTTGCTGGGTTGAGGCCCCTCACAACTGAATCGAACGAGATCGGTTAAAAGGGACGACCGACACTCTAAATTAAAGTACAAGACTGATCAAACGATCCCGGATCGACGAACAGACTTCTTCGTTGCATCTGGAATGTTACCAACCTATGAAAATTGTATTTTATTTAATCAATTTGAGTCATCTGAAGTGGTGGCACGAATCCCGAGGTGATTTAAATATAATAATACACCATTTAGGAAAATTAGGCCTCGAAGACGCTCGAACGACGTCCGATCGACAAACGGATAGCACCATTGCATCCGAAACATCGTCGACATTCAGAATATACATTTTATTTAATAAATTTGGATCATCCGAAATAGTGGTGAATTTCTAAGCGATTCAAATATGATATAAAGGTCTGCGTTACAATGGAAACGAGGCCTCGAAGACGCTCGGACGATGTCCAATCGACAAACGGTCCAGAACATCGTCGACATTCAGAATATACATTTTATTTAATAAATTTGGATCATCCGAGATAGTGGTGAATTTCTAGGCGATTCAAATATGGTATAAAGGTCTGCGTTATGATGGAAACAAGGCCTCGAAGACGCTCGGACGACATCCGATCGACAAACGGACAGCGTCATTACATCCAGAACATCGTCGACATTCAGGGTATACATTTTATATAATAAATTTGGATCATCCGAGATGATGGTGAATTTCTAGGCAATGCAAATATGATATAAAGGCCTTCATTACGATGGAAACGAGGCTTCGAAGATGCTCAAACGACATCCAATCGACAAACGGATATCACCATTGCGTCCGGAATGTCGTCAGCATTAAGAGTCTACATTTTATTTAATTAAATTGTATCATTTGATGTGATGTCGCAAATTTCAATGGCGATCATAATATGATGCAAAGGCACGCATTACGAGGGAAATTAGCCTCGTCGATGACGAAATGATGTCAGACCGCAAAACGGACAGTGCCATTATGTCCGGAATATTTTCAACATTAAGAAAATATATTTTTTTATCAATTTGGATTGTTCGAGGTGGTGGCATAAATTCCGAGATGATTCAAATACGACAATACACATTTCGATAAAGATCAGGCCTTGACGATGTTTGGACGATGTCCGATCGTGAAACGGACTACGTCATTATGACCGGGACATCTGCAATACTCTAAATGAGCTATTAATTTGTTCAATTATAATTATTTGGTGAGCTCGACACATGTTACGAGGAGAAAATGCATGAAAATCGAGAAAAGTAAGCATATTAAGGCATTTTCAACCAATTGCCTATTCTCTGCCATTTTAGAGCTCACTGACGGTGATAATTAATGGCCATTTTTATATTAAGTTATTTGAAAAAAAAATCACAGGTTAAAGAAATTTTATGGAGCTATTTTCATGCAAAATCAAATCCAAATTAATGTATTACTTGGCTGTTTCAAACCTCGCATCTTCTTGAGTTGATTTTCTGCACAAAATTCCTGCTCTAAATCCCAGAAATCCTGTGACTCTCGTTTCAAGGGACATCTGGCTTCTTCATTAAAATGGAAAAGAACAAAATGCCTAGCTTTTTTTTTTAATCTGCACAGAGCAATCCTCCTCCCAAGAAAAATCGCAGAAGCTCTCACTTGAAATCCACTCAAACCTCAACTCCTACTCATACAGCCGAGAGTTCCCTTTGCTCCTACACGACATCCCTTAATCTTCCTCTTCAAGAAACCGAACCAACACCTCTTCCTCAAGCAGTAGAAGCCCAACCTCTTCCTGTCGTTTGCACAGATCGGTTGAATCTCTTGTCCGTGCCTGATCTCTACCTCACAACGCCACCTCCTACCTTTTACTATGCCGATTGCTGTCCAAACTCACAAGCCAGAACTTCCGTCACCTTCCTGTCCTCTTCTACTTCTCAGGCTGGCTGACCTCATGCAGAATCCAGAGTGTCCACCGACTCTGGCATCACCAAGAGAGAGGCAGAGTCCATCGTATAAAACTCTTTGTGTAGTAGCTCAGAGAAGTTTGAGTTCCAGGTTGAAGTGTCGCGATTAATGGATATAATCATCAACTCCCTGCATAGCAACAAAGATATCATCTTGAGGGAGCCCATCTCTGATACCTCTGATGCAATGGACAAGATCAGGTTCCTTTTACTCACTAATAAAGAAGTCCTAGAGGAAGGCGACAATGAAAACTTGAGATTCTGCTTAAGTTGGACAACGAGAAAAATACTCTCTCTCCGGGATGGAAGTATTGAATGGAAGTCTCTACATCTTTGCTGTAGTCGAAGGAGCAATATGTCTAGATGAACGTCCCCCAGCTTATCATCTATCTTCTAATTCTTTGGCTCTTCAAAGCAAATGGAAAAGCATATAGCTTTTTTTTTTTCTGGGATTCTAGGTAATCAACAACAGATCTCTGTCCGTGAAAAAAAAAAAAACACTATTTCGTTCCCCATCTCACCTAACCCCCCATCCAAATCCAGCTATAACTGTAGCCCGTTTCCTTAAGTTTCATCCCACTTCAGATTACAAAGGCCAATCAAATTTTGTTGCAAGAAAACATTACCTAGCTTCATTAATCATCAAAAGCCCAACACTTTCTTTATAAAACATGTAGTTTCATTTCACAACATCCACAAATTTCATTTCCTTTAATACCTAAACAACCCACATCTCATCCATAACTCTTTTACCACAAATGACAACTCCACATACAAAACAACAAAATCCACTTACAAATTTCCTTGGCCCATTTACTCAATCCGAAGGCTTTAAACATTATGTTTCACTTGTTGGATGTTAGTTGTTATCATTGAGTAATATGTTTATTGATAGTGTTAAACTAGTGTTGTTAGCTAATATTGTCGAGTATTTGCATTATCATTTATGATGTATTATCATTGTTACCGGGGCTATCTATGCACATGTGTATATGTTCATTCATATATATGTATATGTATGTATGTAAAAAAATGGGAAAATGTGAGACGAGAAAAAAAAAAAAAGATGCTTAAAAAAAAAAGAGAGAGATATGTACAAAAAAAAGAGAAAAAAAAGAAAAGATAAAAAAAATAAGAAATAAAAAAATTTGTCATCTTGATTTTCGTTCCCTCTTACCTCGACGTGCATGTCAGGCCGGCAAACCGCCCATACATGCTTTTCTCTAGCGTGGTGGGAAGGGAACCCGGCGCGACACCTATGACAAGGTAGGTGAGCGACCCTTTCTCGATGTGCTTGTCGAGCCGGCAAACCGCCTATACACGCTTTTCTCTAGCATTGCAGGATGGGAACCCGGTGCGACGCCTACGACGAGATCGGGATATTCATAAGTACCCGCTCGCGGGGAAACAACTGCTTCTCTTTTGCAACATGTACCGAAGACCCATACATACCTTTCTCTGGCGTGGTGGGGGGGGGGGGGGGGGGGCAATTACAATGTCGCGGTGACCTCATACGAGGGCACCTACCGTACACGCTTTTCTCTAGCGTGGCGGGAGGCCTAGTTTTCCGTAGTTTTCCCCTAAACGGGGGAGACGCCAGAATGCTGCCGAAATTTTGACTGAAGAAGACAAGGACTTGGACAAAAAAGAAAGAGGACCTGGACTAGAACTTGAACTTGTGAACCTTTGAACAAGATTGGACTTGAATTGATTAAACAAAAAAATTACAAATTGAAATTAAATTAAATTTGTGCCTAAACAAGTGATAAGGAGAAATAAAAGACTTGAATCAAATGAATTAATTGTTGTGAATATGAGCTCAAATTGTTCTCATGCTTGAACCTTACAAGCTTTGAGCTTGAACAAATGATCATGATTTGAACTCAAATGAGCATTAATTGATGATATGAAAATCAAAGGAATTTGAGTATAAAAGAATTGAGCTTCATATTAGGATAAAAAAATTACAATCAAATATCAAGTGGTCAAAATGATGAATTCATACTCAAGCATCAAGTGCTAATCATGATCATTCAAACAACGATCAAGTGAGAAATGACATTGATATACACTTGAGTTTGAATGGTTAAGCCTGGACTTTAGCTAATCTTGAGCTTGAAGCTCATTTGACTTAAGAAAAATCATGACTTGAATAACATAAAATGAAAGAGCAATAATGAAACTTTATTTGAGCAAGAGCACAATCAAATTTCATGACATAATGGGATGCTCTCAAGGGATAACACAACTTCCTTGCAAAGAGAGATCAATAAGATCTCTATCTATAAGCTATGGCATGAAATCTCTAATGAATATTAAAGAGCCATCATGAATTCCTAACCAAATACAAATGTCATCAAGCAAGCTCGTCATACAATATTTAAGTTATCTTTATATGATAGTAGAACACTTGTAATATTCAATATGGTTCGTTTATATGCAAATAACTATGCTCATCTATTATGAACATAAGAGCAAAATGAAGTCAAATATATTGAGTCTTACAAACAGAGGGGATTCGATATATAACAAGTGCAAAGAGATACGAGCATACAAACTCCTATGAGCTATTTGTAAAAGATTTGTTGCATACCCGATGTGTTTTCCACAAGCAAACCTGAAGGAGTTCTAAATATGCTTACAATCAGTAGCATGACAAATGAACATAGTGATGTGTATGATGAATGTGAACATTCACAAATGAACGAGGAGGAGTCCTCACTCATATAGAAGTCCACTTATGGGTGATGACCATTAATGTGTAGTGGATGCTAAATCACCCATACAGTCAATAACCACTCAGCATCAATCAAATATATCAGTCTTCTACAAGCAAGAATAAAAGATCCACAACACATACAAGCCCTCTACGAATACAAATGTATGTACAACATCCATCCACGGATAGATTCACAAAGACTACAGTAAATGCAGTATCTTATAGTCAACTTCAGTCTTAGGATGAATACATCTACCTCCAGCAATATTGGTTGTATTGTAAAAACTAAAATCACAGCAGAATGCATAAAAAATACAAGCTCCTACGAGCTTCTACAACCTAAAGCAGGAGATTAGTTTGTGCACTACAATCTATCTGTAAAAGGCAAGTAGTGCACGACAGTCTACCTGTACGAAGTAGCGAATAACTCAATTCAGAACTTGCTACGCCACGCCACCGAATCCGCAATTTTTATGCAAGCAGACAGAAGACGTCTATAAATACTTTCAAAGTACTCATGCATGTACACATTAGTTTGTATATACATAGGTACACTAAAAGGGGTAAAAGCAATTACAAAACCCGCATGGGCCCCGGCGAGCGTGTTATAAAAATACACATGGCGTCTAGAGATGCTGCGCGGGTTAACAAATTTTGAACCCGATCCTCCTAAGAAGTTAAAAGGAGTGGACATGGTTCAATTATAAAATTCCCCCAAACACCCGCATGGGCCCCGGCAAGCGTGTTATTGGTACACACGTGACGTCTATGGATGCTGCGCGGCTTGACAAGTGAATTCAGCTTCGAAACCGATCCTTCTATACGTGTCAATAAAAGTCGACAAGGTTCGAATCAACAAACAAATATACGGTTGTGGCGACCGTCATATTTATCTTAATACATTCATATTAGGCCTTTAAGGCCTATAATAATGAGAATCCACTATCAAAGACATAAAGCCTACGAAACCCGATCCTCGATCAATAGCTTGGTCGAGTTGACAGGGTTCAATCGACAAAAGAGAAATGACCCCAAACACCCCGATGATGGCCGTGTTGAATGAAAATCTCAACCGGAGGGGTCCATTCCAAATATTTTCATAATGCCACCCAAATGTCCATAAAAATCCAAAAATCCACAAAAATCCCAAAAAAATTTAAAATTGAAATAAATCCATCAAACCACTTAAAGCAAAGCCCATCCACCCTCCGCAATAGTTTGCCGCGGTGGACAATTAAAATTTACTTCAGCTCACAAAGAGCCAAATGCATAGTCGAAAATATCACTAGGATCCATTCTCAAAACAGTCTCCTGCTAGTAAGGACGTGGTACGTGTCCTCTAACTGGCTGTTTGTCGCCAAATGGCACCGCAAGATAAACGGTTATGATCCGGGGCCCTCTAAACCAAATGGTTTTGCCGTCAAATGGCACCACAAATACCGGTTATGGCCAGCGCCAATACGCTCCTTAGTGGAATAAAATCCTTGAGATATGAATCAATAGGATATGATCGATAGGGCACAAAGCCCTATGTTAGCTAAGGTGGATTTAAATTTGTCCCCTTAGGCAAATATCCACCCCAGGTCTACAAGGTACTCTTGAACGAAGGAACCCATGATTGCCGACAAGGATCCTTCTATCAAGTTGGGTCGACTACCTCCTCTGACTAAGTAGACCAAGGATCACGATGGCCCGGGATGACCGAACCATGGGATCTTGATCGGGTCTATCATCCATTCTCCCACCATCCGCTTTAAGTGTGAGATGGTGCAATTTCTTTTTAAATATCAAATCTTCAAACCCAAAATCCAAAAACCCAACTCTTTAATTCCCCAAATCCAAACTTTTCAAATTTCTATGCCCATTGCTGCTACTATATGCAAGATAACACATATATTCTACGTATCTGATTGACGACTAGCCTTAATCGAAAGTTCTCTCTCGTGATCAGGAGGGGTAATTAACTATAGGGGCTTGTGCCTATAGGAAACCAGAACTCAAATCATAAAGTCCTCGCAAAATGAGGGTGAAATCTCTGGGTAGTGTCTTATCTACAAACCCATCTGCCTTCCAAAATTTACCTTGGAACTTATCAATTAAAACTCCCTCACCGAATAAAAAGAAAAGCGAGCGGGGAGGCCGAGGCCAAATTTTCGGAGCCCACACTTGGTTGGTTAAATCTATGAGAAAGTCAATGAGTGCTTGCACTTAGATCGTTATCCTTGGTGCGTATGTGATACATAGATCTGTTAGTTTGACCGACCTTTTAAGTTGTAAACCTGGATGGTCAAGCTTGGTGAGAACATCCTTAAGAGGGTGGTTAGTCACCACTTAGATGGAATGGGATTGAAAGTAGAGTCTCAACTTTCTAGCCACATTAATGAGTGACCATGTCAGCTTTTTCATTATCAGATATCTTTGTTCTATGCCTAAGAGTGCGTGGTTGACATAATAAACTGGTAATTACTTTGTTCCTTTTTCTCGGATGAGTATGGAACTAATAATGTCTTCTCCAACTCTAAGGCAAATTATTAGGTTTTTTTCATGGCTGAGGGCTCTATAGGATTAGTAGTGAAGTGAGGTGACTTTTGAATTGCTGGAAGGTGGCTTTGTAATTACTAACCCAAGAGAACTTCTCTTTGCACTCCTGAGAGTTCTAAAGAAAGGGGCACACCTTTCTCCCAGTCAAGAGGTAAATCTATTGAGCTAGGCGATCTGGCCAGTAGGTCGGTGGATTTCTTTAATGGTTCTTAGTGTCATCATGTTGAGTATGGATAATGCTTTATCAATATTAACTTTGATTCCATGAGGTGTAAGGAGAAACCTTATGAATTTTTCTATGCCTACTAGGAAGGAATACTTCATAGGATTTAGCCTCATGTTATATTTTTTGAGTATATGATGTTTCTTGTAGAACTTCAATGTGCTTGTCAGGTGACTTATTTTTGATAAGGAGATCATCTATGTGGCTTGGTTGTTTCTTCTCCTTTATTCTTTTAAGACTTTGAGCATCAATCTTTGATAGGTTGTCCCATCATTTTTTAGTCTAAAAGATATGAATTTATAAAAGTACAGACCTTCAATAGTGATGAATGTAATCTTTTCATAATTTTAGGATGCATTCTGATATGATGGTAGCCTGAAAAGGCTTCTAGGAAGCTCGTGATTTAACCCTTCATAGAGTTGACTGAGGCGTCGATCCTCAGGGAGATGGTAGTTCAGATTTGTGAAGTTTATGAACAATCTCCATTTGCCTTTGTATTTTTGAACCATCATTTTGTTAGAGATCCACTTAAGATACTGTTCCGTGATGAAGTGAGCGAACAGTAGCTTTCCTACTTCTTTATTATTGCATGGCATCTCTATTGCTATCCACATAATCACTTTGAGTTTATCATGGAGAGCTTGTATTTATTTGGCTCAATCTTCTTTGTTGAAAGAGGTGTTGATCCTGAAAGGTATTCTTAGTTCATATTATATTACTGGAACTTTATCAATAGTCTCGATTCAATGCTCAATCCTTATTCTCTATCTAGTTATAGGATTTCTCAAAAGCATCAATCATACCTATTGCCCATAAGAGGCAAGTACAATAATAAGTTAGATCACCTCTTATGGTGATTTCCTTCCCTTCAGTTGGGAACTTGATAGTGGCATGGTCTGTGGATACCTTGGCTTGAAAAGTATTCATCAATGGTTCACTAAATTTTTTTTTTGGGGAAACCCATGGAGGGGCCTACGCGTTAATATAAGAAAAAATTACAAAGTCCTTAAAGGGATCTCGAACCTACTAATGCTCAAATGAGCTACAAAATTAAAGGCAAAAAAACCTACAAGCTCAAGGTTCCTACTACGAGAAAGTACAAAAATACCTAGATACATACTATGGTGTGCAAGAAGGAGCACCCAAAAAGAAGGAAGACAACAAAAATTAGCTTGGAATAGCATATTCACATCAAAAAACCCATCATCACAAATACCTGCAAAAGTAAGATCCTGCAAAAAACAAATGATAACCACCACAACAATAGTACAAAGAGTAATAATATATTACAATAGGATAATTCACCAAACAATGATTGAAATAGATTATAATCTTTAAACAGAAAATAAAACTAGAAGACCCAACACCATCAGGATAATAATCCCAACAGGCCTCCTCCACTAAAAAACCTGACCCAAGATAAAACAAAGTAGAGAAGAGCCACCTGTATGGACAATACCAAGAACTCGAGGGATGAGCAGGCCAAAAGCAATACCCCACCAAACAATTATCCAACCAAACATCCATGAAAAGGCTCCAGTTATCACACCAAGAAACGAGAGAACTGGAATTATCACAAACACACAGATCCATAGCATCAATGAATATGGGTCCCCCAAAGATAACAAAGGGAAAACATCTCAGAATCACCAAAGATATTCTGCCAGCATAAACTAAAACACTTGATAATATCACATAACTCATTGCAACCAAAGTCTTTAGAATTATAACAGGAAGTAATGCTCCAAACATCCACCAACCACACAATATGGGGACCCAGTAGAGATCAAAGCACCATGAGCTGACAGAAAAACAGAAACCAAAATAGAAAAGAAAATAAGAAAATACTTAGGATACTCCAAAGAAAGTTCCCCAAGCAGCATAAAATAACAACCAACAACGAGAAGCAGACATGCCAACCCGAAAAAATAAAGCTGAGTGAAAATGTCAGGAGGAACCCCACAGCCACCAGAGAGGAGCAACTGCACAAACACTAAGACATAACATAAGATAAGCCAATTTGATCCAATCTTAAGAGGCCTTTTACCAGAAAATGTAGACTAGAAATCGAAAGCTTAGTCATTGCATTTAAACCACAACCCCATCTAGCAATCGACTGAGCACAATCATTCCCCTCCTCAAGAATAACAGAGAAAGACAAATTTAAAATAGTCAATAAATTCCTAATGTCCCTCCATATATAAAATAATGCAGAGGAATAAACTTTATCCTCCTTAGAATTAAGAGCATGATAACCAAAGTAAGAACCAACCTCCACCACAATATTCATGTAATTAAGATTGAAACAAAAACTTAAACCATGAAGCACAACATAGGTAATAACAAAATTATCATCACCATTAGCAGTAGGACCAACAAAACCCAAAATATAATAACCAATTTGATCTCTTATAACACTACCACAACCAACAGTAGAATCCATTCTCGCACTACCAACATTCAACTTAATAAAGTTGGGAGGAGGCTTCATCCAAGAAGTACACCTAGGAACCTCATAAAAAATAACCACCTCCAAGTTAATACCAAAATCAGCCGCAGTAAAAAATAGTTTTTAAAATTCATGGTAGAAAGTAAATTAGGAGAGTAAAGGGCCACAACTTTATCCTTAATATTATGGATAATTCTCTGATAGTTCATAACCACCCCATTGAAACAAGAATTATTTCTCTCCAACCTTAAGAAACAAATGATAAGAGAAGGAATCACATTTTTGACGTGGCCTTTGGAATTAATAAACCAACAATTAAGCATAGAATTAATAGAACCCATAGCAATAAAATAGTTGAAATGAAAGATGTTCTCAAGATAATTCCAAACTTTAATAGCTAAGGGGATAGAAATGAAGACATGATGCATATTGTCCACATGGTAGCAACATTGGCATTTAGAAGGGAGGATAAAACATCTTTTCATTAAATTCTCATATGTAGGAATAAGCTTACATAAAATTCTCCAAATAAAATAGAGACCGTAGAAGGAATGCTTTTATGCCATATCATATGAAAAAGCTTGGAAGTTTCATGCTTAGCTCTAAATGAATGCCATACATCTTTTAATATAAAACAACCATCTTTAGTCAAAGCACAAAGCAACACATCATTCGAATTAATGTTCAAAGGGATATTTAAAATATGTTGAATAATGAAATCAGGAATAACACTAGAAAGTTTCTCCAAATCCCAACCATTATTAGAGAAAAAATAATTCACCTTCATATAACATTGGAAATAGTATTAGTTAAAGAGTTAATCGAATGGCCACCCAACCAATGATCTTGCCAAAAGAAAATATTTCCATTACCAAGACCCTACATAATAGAAGGCTCAACAACCCATTTAACAAAGCAAAGATGCTGCTAGACTTTAGAATTGCCTTTATTGAAGTAACACATGGTGGGATGCCTCCCCCCACAATACTTGGCCACCATAAAATTAGCCCAAGACTCACATTGATAGGTAGATTATACCATAACTTGAAAGAAAAAGCATAGGCCAAATCATACATAGATTTACACCCTAAAGCCCCTTCATTCAAAGTCCCACAACATTTATTCCATGAAGACCAATGAATTTTAAAACTACTACCCTTACCTTTCTAAAAAAAAATTATTAAAAATTCTATGAATCCTATTACACACAATCTTAGTAGAAAGAAGAGTTTGAAAACTATAAATAGGAATATAAGAAAGAATACTCTTAATAAGAATAAATTGACCACCAAAACTTAAGAAATTAGAATCCCAGGTAGAAAGTCTATTCTGCACAACATTAATTAAATCATAAAAAAGAATGGACTTCTTTCTACCCTTATAGAGAGGCACACCAAGATACTTAAAGGCAAAAGACTATGGCCAAAACCAATTAAATTTTTGATAGCCATAACACGATCATAAGGAACTTTCTTAGCAATAATAAAACAACACTTATGCTTATTAAGAGCCAAACCACTAATCAATTCAAAAAGGTTAAAGAAACACACAAGTCTACTAATCCTATTCATCAAAGCATTCATAAAAATAATGAAATCATCAACAAAACATAAATGCAAAATTTTAATGCCACCTAATGTTCTGAAGTAGATGCTAGGATACTTATCAGAAAGATCTGCAAGACCTCTAGACAAGTACTCAGCAGCAATAATAAAGAGAGCAGGGGAAATAGGATCCCCTTGTCTCAAACCATGAGAAGCCTTAAAAAAGCCATGGCTCTTACCATTGATAATGATAGAAAAATAAGGGCTTTCAATGCAATTCTTAATGAGGCTTATGAAATTTAAATTAAAACCAAATAAATTCAAGATATTGTAAATAAAATTCCAATTAATATTATCAAAAGCTTTAGCAATATCCAGTTTTAGAATTATATTACCACCTCTAACTTTGACATCAAAGTCTTGACAAAACTCTTGTGCTAAAAGGATATTATCCACAATAGCACACCCTTTAACAAAGCCCATTTGAAAAGGGGAAATAAGCTTAGGCAAAAAAATAGTTAATTGATTCATAAAAATTTTAGAAAGCAACTTATAAAAGAAAGTACACAAACTAATAGGTCTAAAATCTTGCTAAGAACTCACATAATTGTTCTTGGGAATAAGCACAATAGAAGTGGAAGAAAAAACTTATGAATAGGATTACTATTAAAGAAATCAGTGACAATAGAGAAAACATCATTATAATTAATAGGCCAAGTTTTTTGAAAAAAACTTCATCATGAAACCATTAGGACCAACCACAGAATCACCATTCATACCAAAAATAATATCCTTAATCTCCTCAAGGGAAGGAGATTTAGACAAGCCAATATTATCTTCAAGAGAAATAAGATTAGGAATCATAGATCGATTGTCAATAATAGAAGGATTAAAGGTTTTATTAAGATGATTTTGAAAATAATGAACAACCAAATTAGCAATTTCAGCATCATCCTTAGTAACAGAGCCATCAACACAATTAATTTTATGAATGCAATTAATAACACATTTCTTTTTAACTAAAGCATGAAAGTACTTAGTATTGTTATCACCTTCAAACAGATGTTTCATAGCTGCTTTCTACTTCCAAAAAAATTCTTAATGAGCTTGTAATTTATAAAGCTCATCCTTAGCCTCTTCAAAAAAATAGAAGTTGGTATCAGAAGGAACCAACTAACACTGACTCTCAAAAGAATTCACCTTATCTTCTGCAATTAAAATGTTAGAAAAATGATTTTTAAAAACTTTATGGTTCCACTAATTTAACACTTGCTTAAGTCTTTTTAGCTTAAGTCAAAGTCTATTCATACCAAAGATAGAATTACAGGAAACACAGGGGCTTGCCAATTATTCTTAACCACATCCAGAAAAGAGTTATGAATCAACCACATGTTTTAAAATCTAAATTGACAAGGAAAACCCTTAGCTCTATTCTTAATTTTAATAAGAAGAGGAGTGATCATAGAGGGTACGACTAAGATGCTCAACATTAGTGGACTCAAAAAAATTAAGCCAGACATCATTAAATAAAACCCTATCTAACCTTTGCCATAAATGCCCACCATGCCAAGTGAAATTATTGCCAAAAAGAAAATAATATCATTAAGGTTGCAATACATAATAATACCATTGAAATCCTCAATTGAGTGATAGATAGGGAGAGATCTCCCTATGCTCTCAAATGGGTTAGTTATAGTATTAAAATCTCCACCAACAATCCAAGGAAGATTTTAAATACTATGAAAATGGATGATTTGATCCCATAAAATCTTTCTAGTATAACGAGAGGAGGTAGCATAAATAAATGAAGCATAATATTGGAAACTAAAACTTTCAATATTACAATGAAAGACTTGAGTAAAAGCACCAATGATATTTATTCTAATAAAATCTTTCCAAAAAACCCAAATTTTATTAGCCACATTTGACTTAGCATGTTTAAAACTCAGAAATTTAGTATAACCAAGTAACTTATCAGCTGAAATAAAAGGCTCAAGCAAGACAAGAATAGACACATTATGAATACTGCATAAAATTTAACTCTAACCTTAAAAGAAGGGCATCCAATACCCCTAGCATTTCAAATAATAGCATTAAACATAAAAAACAATGATTAATGAGAAGGATGCAAACGTGTGTTTTAGGTGATTATAAAATGACATTCCTTGGTTTTCTACCTTTCTTACCATGACCCTTGGTATAGCTCAAATCATTATCATCTCTAGCAAAATATTTTGCCAACATATCCACCTTCGTGTCAGTAAAAGCATCACTAAGACCAGTTAAAGGAAGCTTACTTTCATTTATCATTCTTGAATGCCCCCTAGGAAGAGGCAACTCGCCTTCTATAAAGAAAACACCATCTTCCACAATGGTTTTATTGTTCACAACAAGTCCACTAAAATCACTCACTTTCTCTGTTTAGACAATAGCCAACCTCTCTACTTAGGGAAAATCATCCTCTGGTATTCTAGACTCAACTCTTTCAGGAATCAACTCTTTAACTTGCTCATTCATAATATGAGATTAAGGCTGATTAGAAAGGTTAGTGACAACATCAATAACAACCATATCAGATAAAGTTTGCTTTGAAACACGAGGATTAGAAGAGAAGAAGGCACATTAATGCCATTTGCATTGGTTGGTAACATTTGTTTCTCTCCTCCGGAGAGATCATAACACAATATAGTATCCGGTTTGGGATCCACAGTTTGATCACTGAGAAATTCACCCCCATTAGAAGAGGTTGGATCAGTATGAATTATACCAAGTTGTAGAATAACCACATCATTACACTAAGCTATCTCACCACTAGCCTCCACAATATTATGGTTCAATTCAATATTAACATGGTCATTCGAAATACCCTCTTTCACCTTGGACTGCTTGGCAATTTATTTCTCCTTCTTAAGATGCAGATGCAATTTAAAACACTCACTCAAACCATGCCCATGCATCTTACAATTTGATCAAAAGATATCTAATGGTTTAATGAATAAGTCATTGTAGGTGGATAGAGCATCGAGTATGATGAAGTCTTCTATAGTGGTGTACCGGAGATCTCACTCACCCTATGTGTTTGGTAGGGCAATTATTTCTTTGGTTTCCCATTATTTTCCTGAGAATTTGTATAAGGGTTCTATAATAGGGATAAGTTGAGATGCGAGCATGCCCGTCTTATCATAAATGACTTTGAAGATTATGTTCATTACACTCCCCATATTTATTAGGATTCTAGCGATCTGATAGTTGACAATTAGAGCATTAAAGGCAATTGCTTCATTGAGGGGGTTTCCCTTAGTGATCATCTCTACTGTAAAGGTAATTTATATGTCATAGATATATTATGAGCATGAGGCAGTGTTAAATTAAGTAATTCATGACTTCTTTGGAAGTGTATCTCTTCAATCATCTCTTGTGTTTTTGGGTACCACCCCTATGATATGAATAGAACAAGATGATCTTATCTTTTTGCCAGTTCTTTAAAGGGAGCTTTTCTTGGTCATTACTCTGAGTTAGTGAGCATGACTTCATTGATTTTTCATTTTTTTAAAGAGTTATTCAACTAAGTTTCATAGGTGTTGGTATTCTTTAATGTCATTCCCATGATATTTGTGGAATGCACAATATCAAGATGTGTCCCGAGAATTTTTTATCTTCATAGGCAGTAGATGACTAAAGAATTCTTTATTTTTGATGTCCTTGTTGACCTCATCCATGAATACTCTTAGCATAGTAAAAGTTGGGTATTTTTTATGTCGGTGAGTAACCTATTTTTGTATATATTCAATTCTTATATAGGTGGTGGTCTAGTTCTTAGAGATGTTAGATGCAGAGGTGAGTCTTAGGATTAGGACACTTTCGACCATCCCTGAGGTTGGATTCTTTCTCTGACTCTTTTGGGATGAAGATTTCCCCTGAAGATGAGATCATGGCATGAAGCAGTTGCGGTAGGTTTGGTCACCTGGTTGTATTCCGTAGTTGACATTGCTTTTGATGATATCTAATAGTTTTATCAATATATGTCACTGTTATAGTCCCAATATATATCTGAAAGGACCTTCTTTCAAACATGAGTAAGGGATTCTTGAGTGACTGTCATCTCAAAGTCATTCACATCAAGTATTTCTTTTTGGAATCATAATATGAAGCTTCTTAGTAACTCGTCTGGTTCTTATCTCATTTTGTGACTTTTTGGTAGGCCTATAGGTATTGTCAAATTATGTGATTAACATTCACTTAACTTTGAAGAAGGAGATGTCCACACATCAGGGTAGGCAATTGAACCATTATAACTCTGAAATCGGAGTTGCGAAAATGAGATGACACTAAATGGCTTTATTGATATCAAGGAGAGAAGACATGGACTAGAAAGTCATCCCATGATCCATAAGATCAATTTTGCCTTTATAATCTTCAAGGTGAGGTACCTTGAACATGGGAGACACCCTTGCTTTGAAGATCAGTTTCAAAAAGGTGTTGGTTGGCACTAAATTGATTTATTTGGTCCATCTGGCTGTCAGACTAGAGTTCTCATCTCTTGCCTAAAGGTAAGGGGGATTTGCAACTAGATCTGAAGCATGAGCCTCCTTTAATGGATCTTGGCGAGCACCAAGATTGGATGTTCCTTCGAACGTGTTGGCCATTCGTGGAAAATGTTAGCATTAAGGAGGATGCCTTGGATGGACTTTAAGTGGCACTCCTCCACTTCTTATAGTTCATAGTGAGTACTATAGGCAGGGTATTATTTAGGTTTCAGGCTACATGGTAGGTAACAAATTTCTTGCCTTTAACATTAATCCATGTTTATCGCACCTGAGAGAATGTTGAGTCTCATTTTATTCGGTAGATGACATCAGATAACAATTTATGTTGCATGCATGTCAAGATCCATGGTGAGAATGTAATGAAATCTTAGAATATAGAAAGAAGAGAGGAGTAGATCTGAGAGAGATATAATTTAGATAAAATCTTTATTATCTATGCTAGAGATAAAAGAATGGTGAAAATAATATCTCTACATTATGTAGCTTGAGCGTTGTATTTTATGATTCCCTTAGAGGTATGATCTTTAGATTCTCCTCTCTTACCTCACACATTTCCTTCTTTTTCTCCCTCCCATTTTTATAGGATTTGGAAGAATTGTAAGAGTTATGTCTTGGTATATAGCTATCTCAAACATCTGAACTAATAATTTATCGGTGATCAGTTAGTTGATAGTTGAAGAAGGCAAGTTAGATAGGATTGAATGATAATCAGTAGTCACCCAACCCAGATGTGAGGGGGCGATTGTCATTTAAGGGATATTGGTTAGAGATGGCATGTTGATCTAGTTCACCCTGTTGAGGCAAAAAAGGTGAGTAGCATTTGAGTACGATGTCCTTGCGTATGTGAGAGGTAACTCTTTGAGCGGGGACAATGTGTGCTAGCGGCTCCTTAACGTATCGAGCATGGGATAATTAAATCTAACACGAATGGATAATAATTTGGTTGGTTGAAAAAGGAACTTCTGAGGTCGCCTCTTTCTCAGGGGAGGATAACTTTCTAGAGGATGTGACTGATTATGGTCCGCTATGCTCCAGTGTAAGCTACTTCCAACTCCTAAGCAAGTCCATCATACAAGATGTCCTGAGGGAGGAGTATGTCCTCCTTTCGCTTGAGCCAATTGTAACCCTCAAGACACCTACAAATGGGTACCTGCAAAAGTAATCATGGGTGTATACTTAAAATGAAATATTAATAAATGTTCAATATCTTCTTTGCACCAAAAAGTTTTGAGTGCATAAAATCTAACACATTATCTACCTAATTTCATAGACAGATATTTGGAAGTTACATATGATCATATATAATTCTTTAGATATATAATTTGCGTTGATTTTCTTATTAACACACTAAATCCTTAGGTAGAATGTAATTACAATAATGTATGATGTAAATATACCTATAATTATACAACATTTAATTTTATAAATGAAAATACAAGTGTTGATCATTCGTAACTATTTGGTGCTTGCTATTTAGGTATTTATGTATATATTTGTTTAAGCATTTGGTTACTTTATTTATATAACTATGTTGTTCAATTGTGATTTAGTTGTCAAGAACTTTTTATAAATGCATTCAATTTTATTGTTCAATTATGCATTCAATATTCTAAAACCTAATATAAATGTGAAATTTATTGTAATTACAATCAATTGTGTTGTTGGTGTGATCATTTGTATTGTGCAATGTTTTGAATCTTTATTAAATGGTCTTAATAAATATTAGCTGTCTTTGTAAAAGTTACTATTTTTATAACTTAATGTAAAAGAGTACATTTTATAGAGTTGTGAATACAAGAGAACAAGTCATAAAAAAGGTTAAATTATGGTTTGATTTTATTTCTAACTACTAAATGGAAAAGGCTTCATATAACATTTTGATAGTTTGAACTTTATTTAAACTATACTTAAACATTGTTGAAAGCATGCTCAAACCTTTATAAAATACTCTTATGTATAAGTCTCACTATGTTATTCACAACTTTATAGCATACTCATTTGTATTCAACTACTAGAAGAGTAACTTTTATAAAGATAACATATCTTTATAATAACTATTTACCTAATTATAGTTAATAAAGGTTTAGAACATTACGATAACATATTCTATAGAGCTTTATAGAACCCCACAACATCACATAGAGACATGGTTTTATAATATCTATTTAGCTTAAAATAATATACAAAAGTATGCATTGCTTTATTGAGCTTTAGGAACATGTAGTAATAGAGCTTCATAGACTTAATAGAGCATCTTTAAAAGTATTAATATTCACAACCTAGTCCAATAAGACCTACAAACTAGAGTGTTTCTATCGTGTTGGTTTGCAACAAACGAATCCTTATATCTAAGTTTTGAAAACCATTTAGATTTTTCATTTAATTTTAACTTTAAAATAAATAACAATAACAAAGTAATATAGCATAAAAATATAATTAACTATCTATGCCTATACAAAAAATAAAAGAAAGAAGTACCTTTATAGACTCAGATTAAATCCTGACACTGCTACTCAGCTGGCCTTTTACCTCTCTTAGACATTCAATATAGAAGATGAAAGAATTGTAAGATAACACAACTCAGCAGACCACCTTTTACCAATTTGAATTTCAAAATAATTCTTCTGTCAAATGTGTAGTTGAGTTTAAAATAATGTATATTAAATCACTATATTGAACATTATTCTACTAACATTTATCAAAAAATTATATAGCACTGTAGGAAAGTAAATAAACAAACATTTCTTATATAATAATAGAAGGCAAAACCTTGTCCTTAGGCCCTTATGCCTCTCAATGTTAGCACCTGAATATAATGTACATATAGCACTAGAATATTCCTGTATGCACCAGAATGTTATTTCTTTCAACCATAACATATTTTCTCATAATCACACAATGAATTAAGCACATAATTTATTGCATTGTAGTAATTAAAACATAAACAAACTCATTTTAAAAAATTATAAATGCTATAACGATAGGCAACTAAGAGTATTACTAAGTAGAAATATGTTGTTTCAGAACATAACCAAGTTATAAGAGATTTTGTAGAATGCTATTTTAAGACTTTAATTATACTACAACATTAATTTTTAGAGTCATAATGATTTTTTAATCAATTGAAAAAGCAAACTTTCAAAAATCCCCTTCGTAATTTTTTTAGAAAAATACCTAAATATTTAGAATCTCAGTTTCTATAACATACATAAAGTTACATGGTGAATTTTTGCAAATGTAAAGGTATCCACATTTCTCAACTGCAAAATATAAACTAAATCAACAAATTCTAGTAATCTCTCTATTTAAAAAAAAAAAAGATAGGCAAAATATCACCTACCTTGATTTGAGTAACTTTTAAAATTGGGTCATTCGCTCAAAATGACCCAAAGTAGCTCAAATCCAGTTTTCTCTCACTAGGAATCTGTCTTATTCTCTCACTAGCCTGCAACCCTTATGAGAAATGAATGTGGTGAATAGTGGAAAAATGATATTTTTAATATAAAAAAAATTGACCTAGTGTTGCGGTGCCTACCACGATGCCCCTTAAGGAGCCCACAGCATTGCAGCTCCATCCTAGTGCTGCCACATTAATATATTTTCCAAATTTCTCGAAAGCATAAGCACCAGAGTGCCACCAACAGCAACATCATTGTAACTTTTTCAAACATGCAAATAGTCCCCTGAGACCCATTTCAAAAACACATACATACACTCACAAACATATAGAATATTCCCATAAACATATAAAAAGGTTCAAATATAGAAATTTAACATATTACTTTGAATATGATTAGGATAGAATGGGTTGAATGAAATAATTACTTTACAAGTGTTACAACTCTCCTCTCCAAAAAAAAAAAAAAATCATCCTTGACATTTTAAAGCTCAGAGCCTCAAAACAGGCCATGATATAACTGCTTTGTTTCAAATTGCTTCTCCTAAGTAGCTTCACTTTCAGTGTCATTCTTTCACTAAACTTTAGCCATTGGAATCATTCTATTTCTTTGTCTCCTAACATCATAATATAGAGTCTTATCCAGTTCATCTATAAAAATCAAATTAAGACGTGCGTCAACTTCTTCAATAGATATACAATTTTGGGAATCAGCTACCCACTTCCTCAGAAGTGACTCATAAAGTATGTTATGAATTTCAGACATATAATCTTAGAAATCTAATATATAGGCAAACTTTTTAATTATTTCACTAACTTCAATGAATCTAACATACCTTGGACTCAACTTTCCTTCTTCACTAAATCTATTAATGCCTTTCATCAGTTCGTTTTGGCATACACAAAGTCCTCTACATGGAGTTCAAAAATCTTCTGCATTCTTTTTTCGATCTAGGCCACCAGAATATTCCTTACAAATTACTGTACATTTTAATAAAAAAAACATATTTAATATTTATGCAGAGTAATATATTTATTAAGACTATTTTGAATATTAAAAAAATCTATTTCGAAAATTATTATTTTTTAATATCAAACAATATTCCTCTCATTAAATTTGTTATTTAAATATTATAGAGAAATTATTTTAATTGTTATAATAATATTGAAAGTTCGTTAGGGATGTTAGGCCCTCTTGAACTTAATCCCAAGCTAATTAAAGAGAGAGGTGAATTGGAAAACCTTAAAACCAAAACACAATCCAAAATCACCACAATCAAAATGCGGAAATTAAAACAAGAAAACAGTAAAAAGAAAGAACACACCGGATTTATAGTGGTTCGGTCAAACCTTGACCTACGTCCACTCCTTGGAGGCACCCCCCAAGTATTGCACTAACACAAGTGTCTCTCATTTAGCCCCCACGGCTAGGCGGAGAAGCCCTTACAAAATCACTTCCACCTCCCCCGTGCGGCGGAGTCGTCGGGTCCTTTGACACCAAAGAGACTTCTTCTTTGGTGAACTTACCTCGAGACAAGCCTTGAATCCGATGGTACTAAGGTGCGAGTTTGCCGGAGCAACCGTGTGGAACCCCCTCCACACTCCCTTGAGTCCCCCCTCACAGGATCTTCTCCCTCTCTCAAACTCCACCCTTTCTTCTCTCCCTTTCAAGCTCTCTCTTCTAGTTTCCCCCACAAGAACGAAGCTACAATGGCTGCCAAAGATACTTACACAGTGTCATGCCAAAGCTTAAATAGAAGCTCTCAAAACGAGCTCATTAATGCAAGTTGTCGACATTATCGTCCAGGCCGATAGGCATATCATCCTGGCCGATCAGTACAAATTAAGCTCATTAGCCCAGGACGATTTAGGACGATCAGAAGAAAATAGGTTACATCGTCCAGGCCGATCTCACGATCGTCCTGGCCGATTAGTTCAAATCAGATTTCAATCGTCCTGAGCATCACCCTGTTTTTAAGCTGGCCGATATAGATCGTCCAGGACATCGTCCTGGCCGATCATGCGATCGTCCCGGCCGATGTGATCGTATAAATCAACCATTAATGCTCCCTGGATTTCTTGATCAATTAAGGCATAATTTGGTAATTTCGTCCAGGTCGATCTTTGGATCGTCCTGGCCGATAATTTAAAAATGCAGTATACCTTAATTGTCTATGGCGGCTGATTCTTTCCGAATTGAGCTTATCGTCCTGACCGATATAAGTATCGTCCAGGCCGATCTGTTGACGGCTGCCTTAATGAGGATGCCCTAATCAGGGTTTCTGATTTTGGACAGATCGTCCAGGCCGATATTAATATCGTCCCGGACGATGTTACCAAAAGCAGAAATCATATAGGGAGCAAGAGAATTTCTACCAAGTTATAGCCAGACTAAATACAACAGACTCAAGAAAGGAAAAAGATTACAAACTGACACAGACCTAGTCTACCCAATCTTAAGCTGATTCCAAATTGCAGTCTGAACGTGTGGACCTGAAACGTTAGCACATAAGGCAATCGTACAGAAATAATGAATGTTTGCTATCATCAAAATCATAAACCATTGATCCGCAACAATCTCCCCCTTTTTGATGATGGCAAACAATTAAATTTGAATTTTCAAAAAGAATAATTTCTCCTGATCTCCCCCTCACTAGAATAACACTTTTAAAAATAGGGGAGATGAAAATATTTTTGTTGTTTTTAATTTTTTGAAAACAAGATGCAAACACGATACGTTTAATCTCCCCCTTTTTGATGATGACAAATAATTAAATTTGAATTTTCAAAAAGAATAATTTCTCCTAATCTCCCCTCACTATAATAACACTTTTAAAAATAGGGGAGATGAAAATATTTTTGTAGTTTTTAATTTTTTGAAAACAAGATACAAACACGATACGTTCTCCCCCTTTGACATTATCAAAAAGAGAGGAGGCACAAATAAAAAAAATAAAACAAAAGACAAAAAAAAAATGTTTTCTAATCTAGTGAAAAACAAATATTCTTAAAATGAGAAAGTTACCTCTTAGTTTTAATCAAAAAAAACTTAGTAGAATTGGATTGACAACGCATAATCCAGAAAAAGTAAGAAATTCATAAATTGTTAATCCAAGCTCAAGTTCTTTTAAAGGCTAAAAAACTTTTTAATTCAATATCCAAATCAAAAAATAAACGGAAAAAGAAACATTAATTTTTCAAAACTCCTTTCATAAAATATATCTAATAGAAGATCAATGCACGAATTGCTGAATCATGAACCAAGATTTTCAAGCACAAGTTTCGAACATATCAAGGATTTTTTTAAGTTTTTAGTAGTATAAGAAAAAATAAGCATATTTTTTTTTGTGAGCTCATTTTATGCCCTTTATCACTTGAATGGCTCTTTGAGCATCTTTTAATTTTTAATACACTTTGTGTATATTTTTTTTTTTAATTTGGCGTCATTGCGCATCTTTTGGTTTGGCATCATTGGCCACTTTTTTTTTTAATTATTTTAAAAAAATATGCTTCCTTTCTTATATTTTCAAAACCAAAGTAAACCCAAATTATTGACAACACAAATAACTTGATTAAGAAAATTTCATGGTGGATTCAACAATCTTGTAAAAGATTCCTATGCGATAGAAAAAATGTAGGGAGATAAAAAAAAATCAGTTTCAAAATCCAATTTAAAATATGATGAAGATTTTGAATCAAAAGTAAAATAACCTCTTTAAGAAGAGAGAAAGACAAACAAAATCATGAGTTCACTTCCTCTAGCTGTTTTAGAGAAGTCAAACACAACTTACCAAAGATTTTAAGAAAAAAAAATAGGATGTAGATTTCTCATTTTTAGAAAAGTGAATGTGTGTGTTGATCAGAGAAAAACTTCAACGAAAAAAAAAAAAAACAAAACTAAAAAACACAAAAAAAAAAACACAAAAACATAACACAAAAAACACGAAAGGCTCTTAACCATTATCTCTCTCCTGGTCTGATGCTTTAGAGACCAGATCTGCCCATGAGATTTTTTGCCTTTCATTATTTCCCCAGTTCAAAGTTTGTTTCGCCTTGCACTTTTCTTTCGTAGGAAGAATTCTTAAATTAGGGCACTCATTTTTCATATGTGCAGGTTTCTTACATCGAAAACAAATAATGTCAGAGGAAATATTAACACCCTTACCATTTTTACCTTTTTTCCACTTTTGCTTATGCTTTGGTGAGCTTTGTGATTTGCTTGACAAGACATTGCTATCGTCACCAACTAAGCTTTCTCTTTCCGTATCTTCAACTTTTAGAACGATCGTTTCACCTGCATCCAAAAGTCTTTGACCCAACCCTTGCTCGTAGGCAATGAGTGAGCCAATCAAATTATCAATAGAATAATCATTCAAATTTTTTGATTCACAAATAGCAACTACTTTTGCATCAAATTTTTCAAGTAAACAACGAAGAATTTTATTGACTTTTTCAAAATTTGAAAATTCTTTTCCTAAAGCATGCAATGAGTTTACAATATGAATGAATCTGGTGTACATGTCTAAGATCGTTTCATAAGGTTTCATGAAAAATAATTCAAAATCATGCATTAACAAATTCAACTTGGATTGCTTGATTTCACTAGTGCCTTCGTATATGGTGTGCAATTTATCCCAAACTTCCTTACCGGTAGTGCAAGTGGATACTAACATAAAATCATCAGAATTTAATAAACAGAAAAAGTAATTTAAAGACTTTGCATTTAATTGAGCATTAAGTTGTTCTTCCCTGTTCCATTGACTAAAAGGAATATCAATTTTAACTCCATTAATAATTTGTGACGGTGATGAATAACCAGTTAAAATCATATGCCACATACGAAAATCAATCGATTGCAAAAAAGTAGAAATGCGAATTTTTCAAAAATCAAATGTAATATTTTCAAACAATGGTGGTCTAGAGATTGAATAACCTTCCGCAAAGTTACGATTAGCCATGGATCGAAAATTCAAAAGCTTTTAAAAACTTATTTTTGAAAACCGCTCTGATACCACTTGAAAGTTCGTTAGGGATGTTAGGCCCTCTTGAACTTAATCCCAAGCTAATTAAAGAGAGAGGTGAATTGGAAAACCTTAAAACCAAAACACAATCCAAAATCACCACAATCAAAGTGAGGAAATTAAAACGAGGAAACAGTAAAAAGAAAGAACACACCGGATTTATAGTGGTTCGGTCAAACCTTGACCTACGTCCACTCCTTGGAGGCACCCCCCAAGTATTGCACTAACACAAGTGTCTCTTCTTTAGCCCCCACGGCTAGGCGGAGAAGCCCATACAAAATCACTTCCACCTCCCCCGGTGCGGCGGAGTCGCCGGGTACTTTGACACCAAAGAGACTTCTTCTTTGGTGAACTTACCTCGAAACAAGCCTTGAATCCGATGGTACTAAGGTGCGAGTTTGCCGGAGCAACCGTGTAGAACCCCCTCCACACTCCCTTGAGTCCCCCCTCACAGGATCTTCTCCCTCTCTCAAACTCCACCCTTTCCTCTCTCCCTTTCAAGCTCTCTCTTCTAGTTTCCCCCACAAGAACGAAGCTACAATGGCTGCCAAAGACACTTACAAAGTGTCATGCCAAAGCTTAAATATAAGCTCTCAAAATGAGCTCATTAATGCAAGTTGTTGACATTATCGTCCAGGCCGATAGGCATATCGTCCTGGCCGATCAGTACAAATTAAGCTCATTAGCCCGGGACGATTTGGGACGATCAGAAGAAAATTGGTTACATCGTCCAGGCCGATCTCACGATCGTCTTGGCCGATTAGTTCAAATCAGATTTCAATCGTCCTGAGCATCGCCCTGTTTTTAAGCTGGCCGATATAGATCGTCCAGGACATCGTCCTGGCCGATCATGCAATCGTCCCGGCCGATGTGATCGTATCAATCAACCATTAATGCTCCCTTGATTTCCTGATCAATTAAGGCATAATTTGGTAATTTCGTCCAGGTCGATCCTTGGATCATCCTGGCCGATAATTTAAAAATACAGTATACCTTAATTGTCTATGGCCGTTGATTCTTTCTGAATTGAGCTTATCGTCCTGGCCGATACAAGTATCGTCCAGGCCAATCTGTTGACGGCTGTCTTAATGAGGATGCCCTAATCAGGGTTTCTGATTTTGGACAGATCGTCCAGGCCGATATTAATATCGTCCCGGACGATGTTACCAAAAGCAGAAATCATATAGGGAGCAAGAGAATTTCTACCAAGTTATAGCCACACTAAATACAACGGACTCAAGAAAGGAAAAAAGATTACAAACTGACACAGACCTAGTCTACCCAATCTTGAGCTGATTCCAGATTGCAGTCTGAACGTGTGGACCTGAAACGTTAGCACATAAGGCAATCGTAGAGAAATAAGGAATGTTTGCTATCATCAAAATCATAAACCATTGATCCGCAACAAATATTTCTTGTATTTATATTTTATTATATTTAAATGAAATTGCCTTTGCTAAGATTTTAATATTAAGATTTCTTTTAATATTCGAATCATTAGTAAGATAATTACAATTTAAATATATTTCCTTATTGATATGGTCATTGTTGTTCTCATGCATTTAAATCATATATTGTGAACATTTATCAAGTGATTACATAATCAAAAGAAATATTTCATGGTTTTTTTAATGGGTTCCTACTGAGAGAATTGAGTAGATGAATTTCTTTTGTTTAATGCTTTCAATGACGTTTTATGCATTTAAAATGTGTATGTGATAATATATAATTAATGATAAATAATATTTTTTATCGATATTAAGGATGTAATTTTCACAATTAGATAACTTATTTATATTTAATTATAAATTATTTTATGTGGCCGTGTGTGATGTAAGCTCCATGTATTATCGTAATGTATGATGTGATGGGCCTTACACATGAGCACACATTAGATGATTATTTACATCTGGATTTTAGTAGTAGACAATGATGACAAATACATATCATGCATTCATACGTGTATCTTGCATTCATGTCATTATGCACACTTTATAAGAAAAATCAAAACTTTGGTTAATAATAATAATTTTCTAGATTTTGGCTTCATTTGGAATAGTTTTTTTTTATTTATTTCTAAAGTAGCTTTTTACTACAAAAAATTCTTAAAAGGTGCTTTAAAAAGCAATGAGAAAACTATCTCAAATGAAGTTATAGTTGTGATTGATTACATACGGGTGATTGGATGTGGTTGAAACCTTACATGCTTTGGAGGTCTTTTTAACTGTGCACATGTAGCCGCACCAATACTACGCACATGTCTTAGTTTCATCGTATTCAATTATTGCGCTTGTAGTGAATCTCATATGATGTTATGATCGTAATAATACAAGTATGTGGTTGTGTCATGGTTCATTGTGCGCTAAGCCATATTCATTTTATATTTTATTTTGCAAACAACCCTATGATAATGAGTCTTAGGAGGATAGACAATATAAGTATTTGCTTTCACTCTTTTTGGTAGCATTTTGCTACTATATGTTGCACATATTACTTTCTTTCTGTTTCTCTATAATGCTTTTTGAAAAAAGCTACCAAGTCTATCTCTTTTGGCAATTAGGATTATAGTTTGCATTTTCGTCCCTTTAAGTCATGTTGTTAAAAACCATCCATGTTTATACTAGAATATTACTTAACATGCTTTCTAAAATCAAATTATTTAAAATAAAAGTTTTTAGACCAAGATTTTCTTTTTTGGGGAGGAAGTCTTTCAATATAGAGTTGCTCAATCATCCAATGAGGAAACTAGACTTTCCCTTTTATGGCTGAAGTCATTTCTATGGTCCACCTTTCAAAAAGGGAACTAGAATGGCCCTTCTAAGGAGGGAATTAGATTTTTCCTTCTATGGAGAAATATTTCTATATACAGCTTAGGATTAGGCTTCCTTACACCTACAAGTCTACGAGGTCACCATGGATGATATAACACATGGTTACTAATATGGATCCTCATGGTTAAAGAAGCTTAATATTTTCTTTGTTCAAGTAGACTAGGAGTTAGGACATCTTAGGATGATGGTCAACTATGGGATCATCTCAGAGGCCATTATCCTTTCTTGTTGGTAAGTCTTCGCTTTCTCTGGTTCAATCTTCACATTCTTAGGTTAGATTCTCATCTTTTAGGTTGGATATATTCTACTCCTAAAGCAGTTTATTTTTCTTCTATCAAATTGTCCATTTTCTTCTTGGATGATCTTTTCTATAATGAAAAAGTCTAAAGATTAAATATCCTCTATTTTAGGCCTAGTTTTCCCTTCTTAGGGTTAGATTTTCAGTACTCCTTAGAATAATATATCCTTCCTCTTAAAATATTAATCCTATTCTTTAGGTTAAAATCTCTCCATTCTCCTTAGGATAATCACATGGCCTTATCCTATAGGTTAGACATATCTACCATATATTAGAATTCTATCTCTTAGGATAATCTCCTATCTTCTAGATCAATTACCCTTTTCCTTAGGGGTTGCCTTTTCTCTTCTCTAAGATCTATAATAAAAGTCCCACCATCTTCACTTCCAACTTCCTTGGCTTTCATTCTCTTGAGTATGGGTACCTTGCATTGAGAATATATTTCATAAATACTAAATCAATAAGTCTTTTTAAGGAAAAAAAGAAATCTTCATACTTAGGACTCAAGCTACTTTGACTACAATCCTATGAATGTGTCTTCCTTATCCTAAGAGCTCCTTTATGTTTTTCACCCCACCATAAATCCATTTACAAACTATATATTAAATCATTAACATTCCTCAAGCCTTTCTATCCCTGCCTTTATAGGATTATTTATTTAACTAGCTTCAATTCACTCTGACTTGGACTCATCCTTTTATCTCGATGCCTATGCCTTTACTCATTTGAAGAGGCCAATCATAATTTTGGATAAATGCAACTACAAATAAAGTTTTTTAATCGAGAGCTTTTATATATCATCTTAGATATAATTAACCTTAAGAATGATTTTTTTTAGAAGCTTAGTTCCCATCTTAAAGAACAAGATTGCCCTCTTTGAGTCACAATCCTATAAAATATCATATAGAAGGAACAGAAGTATATTGTCTTTAATCAAGAATGTTCCTAGGTATCCCATAAGATGTAATTAACCAACAAAATGAAGTTTCATAGGGAGTGCTCATATGCCCAAAATATAATAAATTTGACATTTGCTTATTTACGGAGAGTAATAAAATTCTTTTCATGTACAATTAAGGTTTTTTTTTTTTTTTTTTCAAGATATCCTCTAGCTTGTCCCATAAAAATCAGTATATAGAAGAATTCCATACATTCTCTCTCTCTCTCTCTCTCTCTCTCTCTCTCTCTCTCTCTCTCTCTCATACACACACATTCATTTCCATGTTTCATCTTTATCATCACCCTCTCTAGTTTGAATGAAAATGATGTAATGGATCATGACATTTGAAAAGAGCTACTTGAGAGGGTGGGGTAGAATAGAGGACAAAAATTTAAACATAAAAATTAAATAAGGATGAGAAAATTTAGCATATTAGGCATTATCACCAAATAGTTACGAAAGAGATCAAGAGTTTTTATTTTTTTTATATCTATTTCATCGCATCACTTGGGTACTATTTAGGTGTATGTATTTTTATTTTCTTATATTTTTCATATCTCTTTCTTTGCATATATTTTTGTTTACTTGTTAAAGAAATCAATGTATAATTAATACAAGTATTACAAAACTTAATAGCTTGAAATTACAACATCAACATTCAAAAGAATCTAAGGAGTGCAACATTTTCTCTAAAAAAAAATTATTACAAGTTAAAAAAATTTAATGAATATACATGTGAATAAAATCATTCAAAGATAACAAAGACTATAGATAATGCAAAATATTTTTCATTATAAGATCGTAGTGGGAATTTAAGTTTATAAGAAACTTGGTTATGGCTTTCCACTCTATATTGAATACATATACATTATACCTAGAGTTCTAAGCAAGTTGAGCCAACTCATATGCATTAACAAGCTTGCAGTTGTGTTTATGGAGTTGCAAAATTAGACTCAAACTCATATTACTACTCATATATTATACGACTTTGAGTTAGATCTTGACATATCTTAGCACTTTGACTTGCCGGTATACTCAAATAAAACTCATTTCTCCCTCATTTTATGTTATATCCTGTAAAAGGATTCCCATTTTTGCTTAATATAGGACTTTTTGATCCATTTGTAACTTCATCTTATTCTTATGCTGCTACTTTTGTGATGACTTCTTATTCTCAAAATATTGATGCAATGTGACTACCTCTTCGTTTTCTCTATAAAAAGTTGATTGATATATTCACCCTTGATCTCCTACTATAATGTTCTTTTCTTTTTTTTCTTCTCCAAATATCATTGATCTTGTCACAACTTCCTCTTTTTTTTTTTTTCCTTCAATTGCTATCAATTTCTTCTCTATTAACCTCCCATTAAGACTTCCTCATGACACTTATTCAATGGCCTTGAGTTCACAAGTTGAGCTCAAGGTTGCCAATAAACTAACTCAATGTGTTTGATATTAATATAAGAACTTGACCCAAGCTTGAGCTTAAGCTTCATCCTATTTTTAAGCCAATTGTTGTGAGTTGTACTTGACTTGACTCAATTAAAACCCCTTGTTGCACAATATGTATTCTCAATCATGCTTCTTTATTATAAAATCTTGAGCATAAATTATTGTGGGGGATATTTTGATCACATGCATATTGAAGCCAATGCATTTTCATACGAAGGACCCATTACACCAAAATTCCTACAAGTACTTGCCTTTCTATTCTTGTCAGCCTAACCATTAAAATCATCATAAAGGACATGTAATTTAAATAGGCTAATGATATAGACTATTAAAATTTGGGCTTTAGGTTCTTATCAAATACTTGATCAATCTCCTTGATACGTCATGCAAAATTAGCTTGATCGGGCACGAATCTCGAGGCAAAAGCTAGTTGGAAACTTCAAAAATTAATTCTAGGAGCACTTGAACTCCGTTTTCAGCGAGCTTACAGTCAAACTGAGCATCTCGGAAATACGAACCCAACGACACCAAGATCAACCCAATCCGAGCCCAAATGGGTCCAAATCATGGGTCCGAAGCGCTGTTGGAAGGTTCAAACCACAATTTGAGTAACCAAACGAACTCCGATTTTGACGAGCTTATACTCGAATCGAAGGGCTCGAGGAGACGAATCCAACGAGCCCAAGATCACTGAATTCCGACATCACTAAGGCATTCAAATGACCAACGAACGGTGCATGATCGTAGGATTCAATATCGACCGTCCATTCAACCACTCCCTACTCGCCCCTGATCTCACGCCTATTTACGGGCTATGCCACTCCAGAAAATCTATAAATAGAGCCCTCATTTCTCATGAGGAGGGGTCCAAGCAAGAAGAGAAGAGGAGAAGAGGGGGAAGAGGAGGAAGAAGCTCCTCCTCGACCACCGCCGGAACCTCGCCGGAGCCTCGCCGGAGCCTCGCCGGACCACCGCCGGAGCCTCGCCGGACCACCGCCGTAGTTTCGCCGAACCACCATCTCAAGGCCCGATGTTTAGGCCCGATGTTCAGGCCCGACGTCCAATTCCTACGTCCTGCTGAAGACCCGACGTCCTGCTTAAGGCCCGACGTTCAGTCCCTACGTCCTGCTGAAGACCCGACGTCCTGCTTAAGGCCCGACCTCCAGTCCCTACGTCCTGCTGAAGACCCGACGTCATGCTTAAGGCCCGACGTCCAGTCCCTACGTTCTGCTGAAAACCCGACGTCCTGCTTAAGGCCCGACGTTCAGTCCCTACGTCCTGCTGAAGACCCGACGTCCTTCTTAAGGCCCGACGTTCAGTCCCTACGTCCTGCTGAAGACCCGACGTCCTGCTTAAGGCCTGACGTCCAGTCCCTATGTCCTGCTGAAGACCCGACGTCCTGCTTAAAGCCCGACATTCAGACCCCGGTCTCCTGCCTACTACGGTCTTCCCGACCTCCGTCGCCTACTATGGTCCTTTCGACCTCCATCAACATTCAAAGGTCTTTCAGACCCCAGTCTCCTGCCGACTACGGTCTTCCCGACCTCCGTCGCCTACTACGGTCCGTCCGACCAACATCACCAAACAACAGTCTTTCTGACCCAGGTCTCCTGCCGACTACGGTCCTTCCGACCAAACGAACATGTATATGTAACTCCTACCATGTAATGCAATCTATATGATGTACATTTGCTACATCAATCCAAGGCCTTCTCCCAAGGAAGGGCCTCATTTGTAATCGACTACAAATACTAGTGGATTCATTCAAACTGGGCCAGCCCCGTGGTTTTTCCCCCTTTCAGGGGTTTTCCACGTAAAAAACTCTGGTGTCTCTTATGAATGCTACACCCTCTCACTTATCTGTTTGTGTGCTGGATATTCGTACAATACTAAGACGTTAAACTAAATATTTCTCTACCGTCGCAAATACTCCAGGACGCAACAGTTTGGCGCCGTCTGTGGGAACGTGATTCCCGACTAGGGGGCAATTATTGCTCTAATCTCAAAAGATCACACATAGCATCAATATCATAAGAAGCAAAAGCGGACTGGGGGGCAACTTTGACTCAAACCATGGTCAAATAGATCCTCCAATACCTTCAACATCAAGTTGATATTTCAGGAAAATCCAAGCAAATGCAAGGATACTTTCTATCACTTATAAATTTCATACAGTCCCCTACAGGACTCATACTCCTTGGGCAAGGTCTTGATCTCGACCTCAAAAAGGTAGTAACGGTCTAAAGATAGACCCTTCATTATCTTTGATTCGGGATACACGCAGCATTCACCCCCTCCCAATCAAGGCAAAATCGATCCCAGGGGGATCCGATTTGACCTCTTCCACATAGGTTAACGTCGTCGAGCAAAGGCTCCGACATACAACCTCGGAAAAGGTCCTACATCCTTGGTGGATTCTCCCGGCCTCTTCCACACAGGTTAACGTCGTCGAGCAGGGCTCCTGCATACAACCTCGGAAAGGTCTCACATCCTTAGTGGATTCTCCCGGCCTCTTCCACACATGTTAACGTCGTCGAGCAGGGCTCCGGCATACAACCTCGGAAAGGTCTCACATCCTTGGTGGATTCTCCCGGCCTCTTCCACACAGGTTAACGTCTTCGAGCAGGGCTCCGGCATACAACCTCGGAAAGGTCTCACATCCTTAGTGGATTATCCCGACCTCTTCCACACAGGTTAACGTCGTCGAGCAAAGGCTCCGACATACAAACTCGGAAAGGTCCTACATCCTTGGTGGATTCTCCCGGCCTCTTCCACACAGGTTAACGTCGTCGAGCAGGGCTCCGGCATACAACCTCGGAAAGGTCTCACATCCTTAGTGGATTCTCCCGGCCTCTTCCACACAGGTTAACGTCGTCGAGCAGGGCTCTGACATACAACCTCGGAAAGGTCTCACATCCTTGGTGGATTCTCCCGACCTCTTCCACACAGGTTAACGTCGTCAAGCAGTGCTCCGGTATACAACCTCGGAAAGGTCTCACATCCTTAGTGGATTCTCCCGACCTCTTCCACACAGGTTAACGTCATCGAGCAGGGCTCCGGCATACAACCTCGGAAAGGTCTCACATCCTTGGTGGATTCTCCGGACCTCTTCCACACAGGTTAACGTCGTCGAGCAGGGCTCCGGCATACAACTTCGGAAAGGTATCACATCCTTAGTGGATTCTCCCGACCTCTTTCACACAGGTTAATGTCGTCGAGCAGGGCTCTGACTTACAACCTCGGAAAAGTCTCACGTCCTTGGTTAACGTCGCTAGAATGTCGTCAATAGACTTCTATCTGACTTCTCTATAATGTTAAAATTCTTCCCGATTTTGAATTTCCTCCTGCGCTAAACTTTTGCCTTGCAGGACTTTCGACGGACTAATACACGACGCCGAAATTCTTCCTGTCATCGGACTAATACCCGACGTCGGACTTCTACTCGTCAGCGGACTTCTACTCGACGTCGGACTTCTGCTCGTTAGCGGACTTCTACTCGTCGACGAACTTTCATCGGACTTCTGCCCGAGGCCGTACTTCTACACGACGTCGGATTTCACCTTGTCGTCGAACTTCTGCTCGTCAGCGGACTTCTACTCGTCGTCAGACTCCTGCCCGTCGATGAATTTTCATCGGACTTCTACCCGAGGCCATACTTCTACACGACGTCGGACTTCTCCTTGTCGTCGAACTTCTGCTCATCAGCGGACTTCTACTCGTCGTCGGACTTCTGCCCGTCGACAAACTTTCATCGGTCTTCTGCTCGAGGCCGAACTTCTACATTACGTCGGACTTCTCCCTGTCGTCGGACTTCTACCAGTTAATAGACTTTCGTCGGTCTTCTACCCGACGCTGTATGACTACCCGATGTTGAATTCATGTCTGTCATCATACTTCTCCCCGATGCTGGAAGTTTGCCCGTCATTCCAACCTCTCTCCTTACAACGGTCTATCCGACCTCCATTGCCAACCACCAAACATCGGAACTCCATAAGATCTCTCAAAGAAAAGAGGGATAAGGGAAAATCTCCGGACTTCCTTGCCAAGAGATGGGCCTCGAAAAATCGAGGGAATGCCTCAATAGAAAGGACAGAGGGAGAAGAGAAGAAGGGCAAATCTCCGGACTTCCTTGCCAAGAGAGGGGCCTCGAAAAATCGAGGGAAGGCCTCAATAGAAAAGACAGAGGGAGAAGAGAAGAAGGGAAAATCTCCGGACTTCCTTGCCAAGAGAGGGGCCTCGAAAATTCGAGGGAAGGCCTCAATAGTAAGGACAATGGGAGAAGAAAAGGAGGGGAAATCTCCGGACTTACTTGCCAAGAGAGGGGCCTCAAAAAATCGAGGGAAGGCCTCAATAGAAAGGACAAAGGGAGAAGAAAAGAAGGGGAAATCTCCGGACTTCCTTGCCAAGAGAGGGGCCTCGAAAAATTGATGGAATGCCTCAATAGAAAGGATAGAGGGAGAAGAGAAGAAGGGCAAATCTCCGGACTTCCTTGCCAAGAGAGGGGCCTCGAAAAATCGAGGGAAAGCCTCAATTGTAAGGACAAAGGGAGAAGAGAAGAATGGAGAATCTCCGGACTTCCTTGCCAAGAGAGGGGCCTCGGAATACCGAGGGAAGGCCTCAATAGAAAGGACAGAGGGAGATGAGGAAAGAAGAGAATCTCCTGACTTCCTTGCCAAGAGAGGGGCCTTAGAAAATTGAGGGAAAGCCTCAATAGAAAGGACAGAGGGAGATGAGGAAAGAAGAGAATCTCCGGACTTCCTTGCCAAAAGAGGGGCCTCGAAAAATTGAGGGAAGGCCTCAATAGTAAGGACAGAGGGAGAAGAGAAGAAGGGGGAATCTCCGGACTTCCTTGCCAAGAGAGGGGCCTCGAAAAATCGAGGGAAGACCTCAATAGAAAGGACAGAGGGAGAAAAGAAGAAGGGCAAATCTCCGGACTTCCTTGCCAAGAGAGGGGCCTCGGAAAACCGAGGGAAGGCCTCAATAGAAAGGACAGAGGGAGAAGAGAAAAAGTAAAATCTCCGGACTTCCTTGCCAAGAGAGGGGCCTCGGAAAACCGAGGGAAGGCCTCAATAGAAAGGACAAAGGGAGAAGAGAAGAAGGGGAAATCTCCGGACTTCCTTGCCAAGAGAGGGGCCTCGAAAAATCGAGGGAATGCCTCAATAGAAAGGACAGAGGGAGAAGAGAAGAAGAAAAGAAGAAAAGAGAAGGACAATTTTTCTAAAGGCCTTAGGGGCCTATTTATAGGTTTTTGGAGAGAAGAGGGGAAGTTTCTAGAGTTTTCTAGAAGTTTTTAAAAAAAAAAATGAATTTTTCTGAATTTTTTCAGAATTTTCTAGATTTTTTTTGCAGAATTTTTCGCATTTTTTAAATGCGTGTGGGCCCCACCAAAAAAAAAGGTAACCGCCTCACAAGGGGCGCCTCACGCGCCCCTCCAGCCCGCGCGTCAGCGCGGGCTCTCGCCGGCGACGGCGCCGCCAGCAGCCGCCGGCCGGCGGCGGCCGGCCGGCCGTTCAGCCAGCCGCCAGACGCTTCCGGGCTCCGATTTTGGGCCCGGAAAGTCCAAATTAGACGTTTTTGGGGTCCCCGAACACGTTTTTCGACGTTCCGGACTCGATTTTGGCACTTTCGGAGCTCAACGAGGCCTCTACGATCAAGTTTGAGCAAACATTTAATTTTTAGGATGCAATTTTTTGCGTTTCGGCCATTGCAAATTGTCGACACATATATTTTCGGACTCCTGGAGCTTCGACGTCCAAAAATAGGGGGGCAACTGATACGTCATGCAAAATTAGCTTGATCGGGCACGAATCTCGAGGCAAAAGCTAGTTGGAAACTTCAAAAATTAATTCTGGGAGCACTCGAACTCCATTTTCAGCGAGCTTATAGTCAAACTGAGCGTCTCGGAAATACGAACCCAACGACACCAAGATCAACCCAATCCGAGCCCAAATGGGTCCAAATCATGGGTCCGAAGCACTGTTGGAAGGTTCAAACCACAATTTGAGTAACGAAACGGACTATGATTTTGACGAGCTTATACTCGAATCAAAGGGCTTGACGAGACGAATCCAACGAGCCCAAGATCACTGAATTCCGATATCACTAAGGCATTCAAATGACCAACGAACGGTGCATGATCGTAGGATTCAATATCGACCGTCCATTCAACCACTCCCTACTCGCCCCTGATCTCACGCCTATTTACGGGCTATGCCACTCCAGAAAATCTATAAATAGAGCCCTCATTTCTCATGAGGAGGGGTCCAAGCAAGAAGAGAAGAGGAGAAGAGGAGGAAGAAGCTCCTCCTCGACCACCGCCGGAACCTCGCCGGAGCCTCGCCGGACCACCGCCATAGTTTCGCTGCACCACCATCTCAAGGCCCGACGTTTAGGCCCGATGTTCAGGCCCGACGTCCAGTCCCTACGTCCTGCTGAAGACCCGACGTCCTGCTAAAGGCCCGACGTTCAGTCCCTACGTCCTGCTGAAGACCCGACGTCCTTCTTAAGGCCCATTTCTGACTCTAAATCACCAATCCAAACTCTAGGATCCTCCTAGAATCTTAACCTTAGGATCTACCCAGATCTTAGAAATCCAAACCAAAATTCAATGCTAAAAGGCCAAGTCCTAAAAGCCTTTTTCAGCAAATTTTCAAACACTTCAAAAACCAATCAAATGACCTCCGATTCAGAGTCTGTCAGTTGCATACTGATGGGACATGTCTCTGGAGGCAACCCTCCAAATTTGAGCCCATTCTGAGGTCTCTAACCTCAAAAACTAAATCAAAATCCAAAGGCTGTAAAACCTTCAAATATTTACAGCCTATGCCATTGGACCTATCACTTTGAAGATTCTGACCTTAGAGCCTTCACCAAATCCTCTGGTCACTTCCAGACCATTAATCCTGATATGTTGATCAATAAACTGAATCTTTCTAGACTCATCTCAGCCTCCAGTGGGCATGAGCCCAAAATGACCAAAATACCCCTACGGGGCTCAAATAGTGATTTCAAACCAAATGACCTCCAAATTGAATGCAACCACCTCCAGTAAGTTTCAAATATCATACCAAACTTGTTGGACCCATTTCCATACTCTGGATCAACCTGGTTGACCAAGTCAACCTAGTTGACCTAAGAGGCCCATTAAGGGCCCAAATGTGTGTTTTGGCCTAATTGATTTCCCTGAACCTTCAAAACATATTCAACAAACTCAAAACCATATTCCAAACTTGTTGAGCCTAAAATTGGACTATTGACCCAATCAAACATTGACTAGTCAACTTAACCCAAGTCTAATCAAATAAGACCCATTTGAATCAAATCATTCAATCAAGCCAAATCAACACATTCAGGCAATCTAAATCCTTAAATTCAATCTCATTAAATGGTTCAAAGTATATTCAAATCACTTAGAGTCACATCATAGTCAATTTGACCAAGTCATACATTTGAAATCTTGGTCAAAATTTGCATGATTGGGCTTTAATCACTCAAACTCCTAATAGGTTGCCTTAGGATCCTTCTAATCAGCTCATTAGGACTTCCTAGGTGCCACCTCACCTTTTGTTGACCAGTTGACTGGTCAACATAGTCAACAAATGTCTCCAAGGGATTTTAATGCCCAAATGGCATGGCATCTTTATGCCAACTCAACTCCAGCAGCTTGGAATGATTCCAGAAGCTTCTTAAAGCCTTCCCTAGCCATTGGATCAGGATCAAACGGCCCCAAATCATTCCATGTGCCCAAGTGGGGACCAAGAGAGCTTTCCACATAGATGTCCTTGTCTAGTCCTTGCATCCAGCTTTCCAACCACCCCATGGGCAGGTGGCAGCCATCCAGAGGTGCACTCAAGTGATCCTAGCCGTCCAATAGATCTAGGGTTGCTTGAATAGGGTAGAACCTCATTTGGAGCCGGGATTCTCACTTGAACCCTCTCTCTCCAGTTTTAAATCCCTCCAGCTGAGCTCTCTGCTCATTCAAGCTCTTAAGAATCTCATCTACATTTCCTAAGCCAGATCCAACCACTAGAAGCTGTCAGCGATGAGCTTTCCGGCGAGCCAAGGCTAGAATCCGTCCAAGGAGTTTTCCTATCGATCCGAGCGTCAAAAGCTCGAGTGATCTTCTACAAAAAGGAGCGTGGATAGCCTACAAATGCAACAAATCTTTAAACGGATTAATCCGTCCATTAACTGAGGTATAATCTCAAACCCTAGTTTAAGACACCTAACTTAAATAACTTTTGATTCAATGCGTCTTAGGGTATGAAATTATTTCCCCAGAATTTCTGTTCACCTCATAAATCTAGGTTTAAAATTTCATTGCATTTAATTGACTGGATTGAGAAAACGAGCTCAAAAACTCTTTTAGGGCTTCGGACGAGCTGCGCCTGAACTGCACGTTTTTGGAATCGTTGATCTTCCGATCAACGGCTCCGATTAAGTCATCCGGTCGCATGGTCCAACGTGTATCCAATTCCGCGGTTTCATATTCCATCCGGCTAGATCTGAGCGTTCCATTCAGAACAGCAGGATTTACTTTGCGCCGTCTGATCTATCATAACTGAGATCAAACGGCGGGACTTAATCCCTGCCGTTGATGTAATCCGCCTTAATCCGATGGCCAGGAATGCGGGCTTACGTGGATAAGTTGAAACCGCGTGAAGCCATCCGAAGCTGACGCGTGGCAGACCGCCGCCGCCGCCGCACATTTGGTGGTAATGATTGTCACGCGTTTTGGTCCAGCCAACCAAAATGCGCCATGTGTCACTCAGCCGCCAGAATTGGATTTAACTTAATCTAATTTTTTTAAGAACAATTTAATTAACTGAGACTTCAAAAAATGATTAAAATTTCATTTTTAATCACAAAAATTCGTGTGATATACCAAATTGTTCAGATTTTCAAAGGCTTTAATTTAAAAATAAGATCTATTTAAAATATTCCATTTATTTTGAGTAATCTTAAATATTGATTATTTGGCTATTTTAACTATTATTCAATTAAAATAAATCCAAATATTTGCAAAATTTAAGGAAATTTATTTCAAAGTATTTTGAACTTCCAGAGCATATTTCCAAAATTATTTGAGGAAATTTTGGTAATAATTTGAATTATTTAATTATCTATAATATTTAATTAAATATTATATCAAATATTTAAAAATTAAAAAAAATTTATTCTCAAATTAATTAAAAAAATTTTCAGAGGATCTCACAAACATTCAAAAAAATTATTATTTTTATATTTTTAAAATTATTCTATTTTAAAGCTTATATATTCATATATAGTTTATATATATAAGTATATAAAGATTTCAAAACTTTTTAATTATATATATTTAAATCTTCTAGGTTTGAGAGATCCCTTTGAAATTTTAAATATGGATTAGGCTTGATAGAATGGAAATTTTTGGGGAATTATTAGTGAGTGATTATATTCTAATCATTCACTAATCAAAATTTCATTATCTTAATCATCATCAATATTTGCATGTTTAAGGTGCACACACCACTTAGATTTAGGCTCTCCTAGATCTAGGGTTTGTTTGGTGTGATTACATGCTATGTGTGTTAGTTCAAAGGGTTAGTGAGAACAATTGATTCAAACCTATAACTTAGTGACATTAAGGACAATAATTAAGGACTTTGATTAGACAACTTAGAAAATGCATTGTGATTAGGATACACCTCATTTGAACTTGAAAATTTGAACCACTTGAACTTAGTGACACTCTCAGCCCATAGGAAAATTTTCACTGGTTTTAGACACCATTAAGCCCCCTAATTAATTTTCCTAAGTTTAGACCTTAATTAAGCCATTAAAACTTCCAAAAAATGTAATAAATCCATTTTAAATTTAGAAAATACATGTAACCCCTCTAACTGACCAGATTTGAAGGCTTAACTAATTAAAATTAAAACCAATTTCAATTGACAGCAAATTAGACCTTAATTGAATTTTAAGTGAAATTGAATATTTAATTGATTTAATTAATTAATAATTATTAAAAATCCCAAAAAAATTTCCCAAACACTTGGGAATCTCTCCTTAGGTCATTCCTGACCTTTGGAGCTGATTTCAAGGAGTTGGGATCTCATTTGGAGCAAAATCACAAGAAGGCCCTTTAATTAAAGAGTTTTAAAAATCCATTAAGTAGTCAAAACTTTGAAAATCCATAACTAATTCAAGAAAACTCCAAATCATTTAAACTCACTTGCATTCAACTCATAATAAAAACTAATATTTATTAAAAATGTTAAAATCCCAGAAAAGCATTAAAGTCAAAAAGTCAACAAACCGGTCAAATCTAGGTCAAAATCAGTTCAAAACTTCCAACCTTCGTAACTTAATGTAGAAAAATCCGATTTCAACGTACTTACCTTCTAACTGATCGTAATAAGGTCTAGTATTTTAATAAAATATAAACATTCCAGAATTTGAGCTTAATCAAAAAGTCATTTTTTGACCCCTTAATTAAATCATTAAAATATTCCAAAATTCATAAAAACTCAAAATTGTTTTAAAACTCCAGAAAATGTTAGCTTAATGTTTAAAACATTCAACAAACCTTTTAAAACACAACAACCATCCTAAAGATGAAGTTTATTAGCTTGACTACTCCGGGCTGCGGGGCTAAGTGTCCTAAGGAGGCTGGTTCCTCGAGCCAGGTGGCACAACGCCACGAATGGATTCTAAGGGGTGTTAAACCTTAAAATAGATTAATCATTAATTATTTAACCTTTTAAAAATCTTTAATTCAATTACATTAATTTGGTTTATCGGCTGGACTATTCCGGGCTGCGGGGCTAAGTGTCCTAAGGAGGCTGGTTCCTCGAGCCTGGTGGCACAATGCCACGAATCAATTAATGGTAAACTTAAATTAATCAAATCTTTAAAAATCAGTTATCAAACTTTTTTAATAAAATACATTAATTCTCCAACCTTTAAAATCAATAATCAAACCTTAAGCAATTTCAATCTAGTATCCCATTTAGGACATATCAAAACCGCACGACCTATCCCACACACTTTAGATGGTTTGCTAGGATCACCGACTCTAGTTTTAGGATAGGCCGGTGTTTACTTTTCCGCCGTGTGCCGGGTTTTCGAGTTTTTATTGCATGCTGTTTGCCAGTTTAGACTCGATGTGTTTACTTACTTACTTGCTTACTGTACTTTGCACTGTGGTTTGATTGTGCGTTAGATTTACCCCTAGGTTAGGGACGAATTATACTTGTGCAATCTTATGCAGGTGGCCATGCTCATACAAGGAGCTAAAATTAAAGGGGGCAATTAATAAAAAAATATTTATATATAAACTCTTTGCACAGGTGCTTCAGAAGACGCTTAAGACCCCCTTTAAATAATAAGAGCATGGCCAAGTGTGGCTAAAAAAATTTGCATTTCAATTTTCATATTATAACTGCTTGGGATGGAATATATAATTGTTGATTATTAGGATAACATTGCAGGATTGAGTCTAGATTCTTATTTTTAATTCAAATGTAAATTCAATTGAATAAGGTTGTATTTATTTAAAATGACTTGAATTTGGAATATTTTATCCAATTTGAATTCCAAAGAGGTGAAGACATCCCTAAAGGGGAGAGTCTTCTTCTATTTGGAAGTCAAATTAGGATATCTTTCAAATATCCAAAGAGGAAAGATAACACCCCGATCGAGGGGGAGTTTTCTTTTCATTTGGATATCCAGAACCGACGAATCAATATGTTCGTGAGAAGGCGAAGAAGTGGACAACGAGAAGAATCCCAAATCTCAAAGTCATTTTATTTAGGATTAGAAATCTGGGTTGTAGTCAGTGGTGCCCGGCCACTTTACTTTCTTGCAATTCTGTGATGTAATAATAAGGGTACTTGCCTATGGACATTCAATTTGATAAATTTAATTTGATTGATTTGTTTAATTTGATTGCGCATTAGAATTCTTGCTTTTTTAGTCTTTTTTACTTGCATGTCGTATTTGGTTTGACCTGGAATTCGAATTTAGGCTCTTAGGGGTCTGTCAAAAAATTCTTCTACCTTAATTAAATAAAATTTTTTAAGATAAGATAGAAACTCTAAACGGTCCTAAGAAGTAAGCTCGGACTCGCCGAGGGTTTTTCATGCATACATATTGTACTTTCTCAACCTTGTTAGGCATCTCCCCGCCTGCGGGTTCTGGCAGACCACCTGGCCTATGAGAGTGCCGATCTGTCAAGGGGATGTTATGCAATCTCTAGGATAAAACCTATTTTCTAAGCCAAAGATTTTTAAACTGCTACATATTGATTTTGCATTCAATTGAGTCAATTAGCATGCATCGCATTAGTAACAAATTTAAAAGAGTCTAATATTTAATTGCATTTATTTAGACATCAAAAACCCAACATAAGTCAAAGGGGCCAATTAGGATCTGCTCTAGATGTCGGACCTGTTCTCAAAACTTTTCTTAAATAACGTCCCTACCACTCTACAAAAAAGACCGGACTCATATTTTAAAATCGTTTAGGTGGTTTAGCTGGCTCCCCAATCCAGGCCGGGGTAAGACCAGATTCGCATTGCACTAGCTAGGTTCGGGGCACTGACTTTTAGTGCCCAATTTAGTTTTAGGTTCCGAGGCTGGCCCGGGCCATAAGACCTCAACTTCTGGGAATTGAATCCCACTTTCTAATAAAATTGACCACTCAAACTAAAAAAATTCTTTCAATCAAATACAAGCCCAACAATTAGGATAGACTGGGGTGTTTCTGAAGTAATTCAGAATCTCAAAACACTCCCTACTCCTCTTCCTTTGACTTTGAAAATAGCTGTTCAACATTGAACCGATCCCACTTGAAATTCCCGCCCTTTTCTTCCTTTGATATCAAACTTTGAAAATCTAAAATAAAATTTATATCGCTATTTTAATCGAAAGTTTTCGTAGGGAATTTCGATTTTCTACGATGTAATTAACTACGAGGGCTTGCGCTCGTAGGAGATTTAGAAACCCAGAACTTATTTTCAAAACCTATAATTTTTCAAATCTCTAATTAATTTTCTTTGGGAAAATCAAACCCGACGATCATTATCGTCATTTTCGAACGATCCATAATAATTGATATCTTCTTTCTTCAGAGAGATATATCAATTATTATCGTGATTTCGATTATGAAATTAATGATCCTTTATCCGAATTAGAATAATCAAACAATTGGTTAAAGTCCATTTTGACCTTCCGAGGTCGAATGTAACTCTCCCTTTGAGTTTGATTACGATAATTCGGATAAGATTATAATTATGAAATTTGAACCCGTTAGGGAACGATACGTTCGTCTTTTGAGGTGATATATTGTTCATAATGATGTGTTCTATTTCAAAATTTAAAATTTAATATTCTCAAAGAAAATTAATATGTTTCAAAAATAATATTTTTTTTAATCAAAACAGGCCCGACGTCCAGTCCCTACGTCCTGCTGAAGACCCGACGTCCTTCTTAAGGCCCGACGTCCAGTCCCTACGTCCTGCTGAAAACCCGACGTCCTGCTTAAGGCCCGACGTTCAGTCCCTATGTCCTGTTGAAGACCCGACGTCCTTCTTAAGGCCCGACGTTCAGTCCCTACGTCCTGCTAAAGACCCGACGTCCTGCTTAAGGCCCGACGTCCAGTCCCTACGTCCTGCTGAAGACCCGACGTCCTGCTTAAAGCCCGACATTCAGACCCCGGTCTCCTGCCTACTACGGTCTTCCCGACCTCCGTCGCCTACTATGGTCCTTTCGACCTCCATCAACATTCAAAGGTCTTTCAAACTAGATAGCATTCTTAATTACATTTTTAAAGCCCTTTGAAATATCAATTATCATAAATTATATCAGTTCAAAGAGATAAAAGACACCAATCTCTTAAAACCAACTTCATTTTAAGTTGCCAGTAATGGGCTGGTTCTTCATCTTAATAATGTTAAAATGTTGATAAAACTATGAAAAAAGTGTAATATATTGATAATCAAAGACAAAATTATAAAGTATATTTAAAATCAGAGAACTAAATTTATTATCTATCAAAGTTTAATATATGTCTCTTATCAATTTTAAATTATAACATATAATAACATAGGCAACAATACTAAAAAATAACATAGTAACAAAAAAAAACTTTAATTCAGTTAAAGGTAAAAAAGGCAAGTGTAACATAATTAAGTCGATCAGTGAATATAGTATTTATCCCTTATCAGTTATGAACTATAAAATATAAAAATAGTCAACAATTTAAAACATGCCATATAATATGAATAAGAAAAAACTAACCAAGAGCTGATATAAAAGAAAAAATAAACAAATTTTAAATAAGTGAAGCATTTGTAGCTATAAAACTTTCTCTAATCACATTGGCAAACGCTAGTGCTTTTAGTCATTGGCCATTGAATTAATCAGAAAACTTTCAAAATAGTCCGCAAACTATTTATGTGTGGCCAATTTAATTCTAGAGTTTCACGTTCTCCAATTTAGCCCCCTTGAGCATACAAATATGATCCAAAATGAGCCCCCCATTATAATTATGTTATAAAATATATCCTATTTTAACCTGTCAATCATACCATGCAAATTGATCTCAATTTAGGCTTCGTTTGGGACGACTTTCTTCCTGCTTCTAAAAGCGGCTTTCTAGTACAAAAATTAAAAATTTTGTATAAGAAAGCCGTTTTAAGAAGCAATAAAAAAGCCGTCCCAAACGAAACCTTAGTCTTCATTTGGAACAACTTTCTTACTACTTTTTAAAGCAATTTTTAGTACAACAAATTTTTGAACGAGAAATTTTTATACTAAAAAGTTCTTTAAAAAGCAGTAAGAAAGCTGTCTGAATCGAAGCTTTAGTCATAAAGAGGTCGTTTGTTCTTCTGGCATTCACATGGTCGAACTTATTTAAATAGCAACTAAAAAACCATTGTAATAACAAGTAAACATCAATCTCCAGCTTGCAGCAGCAAACAATGAGACAATAAGATAATAGAAGATTCAAGTAAACACCAACAGAAAATCTATCCTTACTTGTGAGTAACATTACAATATCATGTAAACATCATCAACATCTAACATGTTAGAACTGCGCTTCAAAAATCACCAGTTAAAAGTAAATAGCAAAGCTGAAATCAGATTAAAACAACATAAAAACAATAATAGGATGAAAACTGAAATCTGATAGCTAAGAAATGATTATAGCAGCATGCATAAATAAATAATAGGATAATAACTGCAACATCAACAGCAAGTAAATAATAAAAATAGCTGAAACTGATTACAAATTGAGAAAGCAGTAGCAGTAAGTACGTTAGATAATGCTTCAAAAGCTGGAATAATGAAACCAAATAAAAAAATGGTAAACAACGACATAAGTAGACAGTTACAACAACGAGAAAACATCAACAGTAGACATAGTTACAACTTACAATAAAAGCTGAAACTATGAAATCAGTGAAAATAATAAGTAAGCAATAGTAAGCTAATAAAAAAATGACAAGAACTTGATATAAACATCAACAACAATAAGTGAAGGAACATTAGAAGTTAAATAATAATAAGAGAAATACAATTGGTAAACAAAATTAGGTGAACACTAATATTAATGTGAGCAATAAAACACAATTCTGTGAACACCAGCTAGCATGGTTGTGGTTACATAAGATAACCAACTTTAACGTTTGTAGCTTTAGTAGGCAAACAGTATCATCACATTTGTGTTTATGTATTTACAGAGCTAGTACCATAATTCAAAAAATTATCATTCAAAAGTATCAAGCAACAATACTTAATCAATTAACCCCATGCGATACCCTCAAGATTCACTAATTCACTTATTCATTGATGGGATTCATAAGGACCTGAATGTTAATTAGGAGTCATTGGAAGTCGGGGCCACTGATTCATGTGATTCAAGGGGAGTTATAAGGAGTACACTGATTAAGAGTCAAAGAGAAACAACATGATCAATATTCTCTTAACTGAATATATGATACAAAGATATTGATTATTGATACTGATGTTAATTACTGATTACTGAATACCAATATTGATTATTGAATATGGATACTGATACTACGTACTATATAAATTTATAATTAATAGACTGATAAGAATGATTGAATGATATACCTAAATAAAATTAATTGAATGATGAAAATAGAATGATTGATTAACTAACAATGAGATGTAATGTTTAATATAACTGATCAATTGACATAGGTGACCAGTACATATATCATATATTGATGTATTGAATTCCTTACATGATTTACTGCATATTATTTTTCTTTTTCACTATATTGATTTCAGTTATAAGATTTTGATTACTTGTTGGGTTATTTGCTCATTATATTATTTGTACAAGATTTTAGATAAAAGCAAGGACTATGTGGCATGAGGCACTAGACAACATATATAGTTCATTTTTTTTTTTTGCACTGCTAGTTTAGTTTTCTTTCAATTCAACTAGTTAATTTAATTTTTTTTATAACCTATGAAGGCTATTATATATATTATTTTGTAACATAGATATAGAAATAGAATGTAAAAATTGATTATAGTAATGTGGATTATATTGTTTCATTGTTTTTATTTATTTAATGCAATTAATCAGATCTGAATATCAAATTGATCTAGTTGTTAAATGAAAGATAAAAGAAATAGAATGACAAGACAAGATAATAAAGAGAAAAAGAAAAGAAATTTGTTCAATTTAGATGTTGGGCTGTAAAAAAAGTGGTATCAGAGCAATGGCTAGTGGAAGAATTTACATGTGACCAGAGCTATATAATGATTACCTTTTTTATCGATTAAATGTATATATAGATTTCTTTTATTTTGAAAATTTTATTTTGTAATAATTTTTTTAAAAAAAGATTTATTTTAAGTAGAAATGGACCCAAAAGGAAAGAAATATGATTTTGATAATGAAGCCTTTTCACATATGAAAATACGAAAAAAATTACTTATATCACTCAAATGGTGAGTCATAAACTGGCCAAATAGTCTGAATAGAGCTATAAGAAAATAGACAAAAATAGTAAGAAAAGGACAAACAAAATTTTTAAAACATCTACCACACTATAATGTATCTAGTGTGGGAGGAGACAAGTGAGACCCTAGTATAAGGTGAGAAGACAATGGTTTAGATGCATTGATTATGGACACTAAATGGAAGAATGCCCATTACCAAGGGCGGAACTGTTGTGGGCTTAGGGGGGGCAATTGCCCCCCCTCAAAAAAAAAAAATTTTTTTTTTATAGGAGAAAATTTAAAAAAAAAAATTTATAAGAGAGTAAAAAAATTTTTTGCCCCTCCTTAAATTTTTTTTTGCCCCCCCTAAAAATTTTTTTTGTCCTCTTTTGTCCTAACTTGCCCTAAAATATCTATATATTTCTTCACATTTAGTTCTAATATTCTCTTTCATGCTTTTAATAACAATTTAATTATACATTTTTCTTGCTTAATTTTTTTAAAAAACTTTTCATAATGTATAGATATATAATATTATTTTTTTAATATTTAATTATTTTTGTTCTGTATTTTTGCCCCCCCTCAAAATTAAAGCCGGTTCCGCCCCTGCCCATTACCTAGACAGATTAGAAGTGGATAGTTGGATCCAGTGAAAGAGGTTCCTGTAGTACCTAAGGATATGAGTGGTATGATTTTATGTTATTTCTAATTTTATAAGTTTAGTTTTTCTATGTGATTTTGAATTAATTTCAAGTGATACTTGATTTCTAATTATTGTTTGAATACTTATTAGTTAATTTGACTTAAAAATGTTTTTGTGCATGTTCCCTCTCTCGGATTGATATAAAAATATCAAGGATGATATTTTTCAAAGGTAGGGAGATTGTAACAACCTGAAATTGAAAACTTTTTTAAAATATGAAAATTTTAATTTATGTTTAAAATAGAGCTCTTTGGTGTTGTACTTGTGAGCATGGCAGCACTAAGTTTGAGAGCACAAGGATGCTAAAAACTATCATTATGGCATTTAAGTCTTTGTTTCTATAGTAATTTTGAATTTTATATGTGATGATGTGAACCTAGATTTGAGTGATGTGGTGCATGGCCACGAATTATATATATATATATATATATATATATGTCATCATCCTCACCCTCTACTCATTTTTGCGTGCCTTGCTAAGGAGAAACCAAAGGAGGAGATAAGGGGAAAAGAAGAAAGAGAATAGGATAGAGAAAAGTCTATAGGTGATTTTTATCCTTCATTCATATTATGAATTTTATTCTATTAATTGTAAGTAAATATCCTCTTTCTTCTGTTATCGATGATTTTGATTTCTACAAATTTTTTCTCTCCAAAATATACCAAAAACACATTCTCTAAATTTTGTAAGCTTTCATTGTATAACTTTGGATATGTTATAGATTTGATCATTCTTAATAATTTAATATAAATTTATTATATTTTCACTAAATAGAAAAATGTATATGAATATTTCTCTAAAATAAGTAGGAAAAAGGTATACTAAAATTGGGTTGAAAGTGATGTACTGTGATTTGATATAACAATATTGATATGTATACACTACAGGAAAACCCGCTATTACCGGCGGATTATATCCGCCGGTAACATGTGAAATCCGACGGAAATCTAGGTTTCCGGCGCACTTTCTGGCGGAATGTCGTGCGCTGGTTTGGTTCGCGTCGTAAAAGGACTTCCGGCGTAAAATAATCCGCCGGAAATGTTTACGGCGGATTTCCGACGAAATTTTCGCTGGAAAAATATTTCTGTCGAAAATTTAATACGCCTGAATTCCAAAAAAAATCAGTGTGTAATGCGGACCTGCTTGCCCGCCTGCCGTGTGAACCGCTCGACCCGCCTGCCGAGTGAACCGACCCGCCCCCACCTGCCGCGTGAACCGACCCGCCTGAACGCCTGACCCGCCTGCTGCGTGAACCGACCCGCCTTCCGCGTGAACCTCGGACCTGCCCCCCCCCCTGCCTTCGGCGGGATTCGAACCGCGCCCACTTCTCCCACGCGCGTTGCTACCAACTAGTCTGAAACCAAAACCTGTTATATTTGTTACTTTTATATTATTTAAGCTATTACAGATTAATTATAAAATCAGTTAATTTAATTTAACAAAAAATTTAAAATTAATTAACTTAATCTAACAATATAAATAATTTTAATTTTTTTTTTAATTCAGGGTTTAATTTTAATTTTTTTTTATAATTCAAGTTTAAATTTAAATCATTTCTTTTTTTGTTATTAAATAATTAAATTATAATTTATTTTATTATAATTTAAGTTATTAATTCAATAATTTAAGTTCTATTTTAAAATAAAAAATATTTATTTTTTAATTTCTGTCGGAAATCCGTCGGAACTCAGTCGGAAATTTCTTCGGGAAAAATTCGTTGGAAAACCAATCAAAAATTATGTCGGAAATTCGTTGAAAAAAATCAGCCAGAACTTTGCCGGAAAATCTGCCGAAAATTTGTGACGAATTTACTTCGGCCGGAAATTCTGTCGGAAATGAGCTGTTTTCCTATAGTGATATGCTAAAAATGATTGAAAGGATTAATATATATTAGAATGTGATACTGATCTGACTGAAAGGATGTTTGATATTGAGAGCCATAAGTACAAGAGTAAAATTAAGACAACCTTAATTGAATATTTGATATTGAGACACTGATTATTAATACTAATACTAATTATTGAATACAAATATTAATTATTGATATTGATTAATAAATAATATATTGATACTACTGCATAATTATATAATTGATAGACTAACAAAAATGAATGAATATTATGACTGAATAAAATTGATTGAATGATAAATATAAAATGATTGATTGACTGACAAAATAAAATGTGATGTGTAATAGAATTGATCAATTGACACAAGTGACCAATACAGATAACATATATTGATGTATTAACATCCTTATAGGATTTACAACATATTATTTTTCTTTTCATTGCATTGATTTCAGTTGTCAGATTTTAGTTACTTGCTAGGCTATTTGCTCATTATGTAGTTTTAACATGATTTCAGGTAAGGGTAAGGACCTTGTGGTATAAGGCACTAGATAACATATATAGTTTTCTTTTTTACACTGATAGTTTAGTTTTCTTTCAATTCATCTGATTTATGTATATCCTTTTATAGCCTGCGAAAGCTATTATATGTATTATTTCAAACCTAAATATATAAATAGAATGTAAATATTAATTATAGTAATGTGATTTATATTTATCCACTATTTATATTTCTTTAATATGATCAATCATCTCTAAATATCAAATTAATCTAGTTGTTAAATGAAAGATAAAAGAAATTGAATGAGAGAACAATATAATAAAGAGAAAAAAGAAAAGAAATTCTTTCACTTTAAATCCTGAGGTGTGACAATATGTGACTTAAAATATGCATTTTCTAATATCAAAATCTCACTTTAGATCCCAAGGCATGACCCTACTTTCATAGGTCCTTGTGTTATATAGTAAATATCACACACCCTTGAAACACATCCTATAATAAATTTTAATCAAGCATACTACATTAGTATGAATTTTTTATCATGGAAGGCTACCTTGATTATATTTTTACTTGACTCTTCATAAATAGACTAGTCATATATTTTTAGCTAGGCTTCATTTCAATTTAACCATACTCTTTTTGGTTGTCTCCTCCTTGCATGATTATGTTCTTTTAACTGTGATATTGATCTAACTTATATTTATTATAATTATCATACTTTTATTTCATATATTTTTGTACAAAAAATAGGTTAAAAATTATGAAGATTGAGCCACTTATGTAATTTCACAGAGTTAGAACCATAAAGCCACTAGTGCAACATTGCAGTGGAAAGGTCTCAAAAAAATTGTTAGAGAGCTTAGCATCAAGGCACTATCCAGGAAAAACAATAACACCAAATTGCCTAGTGTTGTGATAGGAGAAAATGAACCAGTGAACCAATGGGATGAGTGGTGAACTAACGTGATGGTCTAGCAACACTACAACACCATCAAGCCAGCATTGTGGCACTAGTCATTTATTTTGTAATTCTATAAATAGTTGCCTTAGTGTTCATGTTAGGGGGTTGTCAACTTGGAGAGACGTGTATTTGTGTGAGTAAGTATGAGAGACTAGTTTTGGTGGAGAGTCAGCTCTTGTGTATGTGTTGAATCTTATACTAATGTGCATTAAATGAAGGAGTGCAAAAGGAGTCTTTACACTCCGCAATGTGCATTAAATGAAGGAGCTGCGGAGTGTACTTTTGAAGTATAAAAATTTTTAAGACTCTATCTCTCCTAAATAATGCTTATGTTTTCTTTAATATATTAAAAATAATAAGCCCCTACTTAATATACATAAGTATATGTGCTAAATAAAGTAATAAAGTGATAGAGTAGAGTATCAAACCCACAAAAATGTATGCTTTAAAGTAATTAACTACTATTGTTTACTCTAATTATAAAATTTTCCCGCTGAAAGAAAATTAGTGATTGTGGAGATTCAATCACTATTTATTAACAATTAAAGATGATGGATAAATATTCCTTTCAATTAAAGTATACTTTCTCTAATTTGAAAACCCTATCATTACACATAAAATAATACATTATTAATTAAAGTATGCTTTGTTTCAAGAATTTTTGTTGTAGAAGCTTCTTTAGAAAGCAGTGAGAAAACTATTCTAAACAAAGCTTGCAATTATAAATTATGGCTTCGTTTGGGACAACTTTTTTACTGCTTTCTAAAGCAAAATTTTGGTACAAAAATATTTTGAACAATAAATTTTTTCACTATAAAACTACTTTAAAAATCAATAAAAAAAAAACTATTCAAAATGAATCCTTGACCTTAGTTGGCTCCTTGAGACGAGCTTGCTCAAGAGTCTATCATCATCATCATATGAGCATATCCTGATCACTCCTTGATTTTTGTATATATTTAAATTAGGGGTGTCAATATTTGACACGACCCTAAAACCCGACTCAAGCATGTCCAAAAAATTTCAGGTTAAGGTCAACCTGTTTGTAAAATGGGCCAGATTCAAGTTTAACAAATTGACCTGTTTTAAAAATCGGGTCGGGTTTAGGTTGACTTGGAAACCCAAAAATGATCAGGATTGAGCTGAAATGACTGAACTGCCCACTGAGACGTGATCGTGCCAAGTTACTTCTGCCCGCTGCCTGCGCCGCATCTGCTCGGATTGATCCTGTCCCACCGTCCATCGTTGTGTCTGCCCGGAATGGCCTCACCTGCCGTCGTTAATGCGAGCTCTACCGTTCCGCCTTCGACGCAATTCGGGTTTACAAAACAATGTCGGGTCGGGTTGACCCGATAACCAAATGGGTCAAGTCTGGGTACATGTTTTTGACCCGTCTGCAAAATCAGTTCGGGTCAACCTGTTTGAACCCGGGTCAATTCTAGGTTCGACCCGAACCCAATTTTAACACCCCTAATTTAAATATTATGATAGTGCAACATAAACAAACAAAATAATAAAATAAACCCATTTATGTTGATTGTTTTCTTTCTCAAATAGACTGGGTCCAAACCATAGCAGCCCAAATCGACAAAAAATAAAAAAAATGTTTAGGCTATTTTATTTGCTTCGTCCTTCACACTTTTTGTATTCTTTTACAACCAAAGAATATAATATTATAAAATAGTAAAATTAATAAGGAAAGAGTCAGATCAAACTCTTAATCATCGGAGAAAGAGTAGCAACTATGATTAATTATTTTTATTAAAATTAATTGAATAGGATGACTAAGGTTCATAATAACACAAAATTATTATAATACAAAAAATTAGTTTAAATATTATTTTGTTTTTCTATATTTTTTGTGGATAGATTTATAAAAGGGTGATAATACTTATGTTGATTCATTCTAAATAATAAAGTAGTTTTGAAATTAAATAATATTGGCTTGAGAACTTGAATTCAATAGAAAGTTTTATAGTCTCACAAAAGATAGGAGATAAGAAAGTAAACCTTATTTCTATATTATTGGGTTCTTATAATGGGATTTTATAGCTTATTTAGTATTTTATGGCTACTATTGCATTATTTTGGGTACGAAAATGCTATAAAATTTTCTTTTTAAAGAGGAATTAGGGTATGCAAAAGCAATGAGTGAAGAAGCTTTCGTTGTTCTCTCTCTTTTCCCCAATTGACTATATAACCATCCTAATTATCGATCATATTCTTAAATATTACTCTATAAGTCATGCTTTGTCCCAATGCGTAACATACATTGTGATGAGGAGCTACAAAGCAAAACCTTATAATAATCTATAGTAGTCTTAAATAATAATATTTGAATAAGTTTTATACATGTTTGAGTACGAAGATTTTATGTACAAATTAGAAGAACAATCAATTAGAGACAGTCAGCTCAACCACATATACATGACTCATTGAAAGCCCCCATAGTTCAAGAAGTTTAAGTTATGCGATAATTCGATCAGTTGAAGTTAGCTCGTGAAGATTTCGAGATAGTTCATGAGTGAATTGAGCAAAAATAAACTCAAATATGAAATTAATTAAAATTTATCATAAGAATCATAATGCAAGAATAATGATTATAGTGTAGGATTGCCTTTAACACAAAATTCTCAAAGTTTTGATAAGACAACATAATCTAGGATCCCATTTTATGATCAAATTAACATTTTAAATTGAGTATAAGTAAATTTGTTAATATTAGGAGATCTAATAATTATTAAAAAATAGTATTAATATTATGCCCAATGATATACATCACATTGAATGATATATCTTATTGTTATATAATCATAATGGGTTTAATTTACATTAATTAAGATTTGTTAAAAATTAAATTAATCCTACTGTGTGAGGTATGTCATATTGTAAGATTAGCATGTTTATCTGAATCTAACTGATAGAATCAGTTTACCTTAGTGATTATAATTCAATATTTAAGATAATCATAATGTATCATCAATTTTCTTAATTAATTATGATTAAGACACATGATTTATGGAAGGATCGATCCATTTTTGCTTAAATTTACTCTATTAAAGGATCATGATTCTATTATACAATTAATAAGAATGTTTTTTTTTAATTAACTTAAATGGATTTAGGGTTCTATTTTAGGATATGCACTTAATAAAAAAGCTTATATTTAACTCTAAGGATAAATTTATATTTATTCATGCTCTCTTCTCTTATTTTCTTTATTTATCTGACATTTTCGACATCTGATGTTCGAAAGGTTGAATAAATTGTGGAACTAAATGTACATCCATGATTATCTATACTGGTATCCATTCATAAGTGTCTTATATTTTATGTTAGGGTCGAGCAAAAGGAGAACCCTCTCTTCTCTCGGAATAGTTTGTTCAAGGGACTTATGTAGGAGATGGGAAGGAGCTTAACACTGGAGTATGGTGAACTAGCTTTAGCCACATCTTCTTTGCAACCACCCTCACTGGTTAAGGTGACCTCAAAGGTTCCTCTCTCAACTAAACAAATTTGTATTCATCCTCTCCAGAGTTAAGTCACCCATGCTAGATACATCCACAATCAAGCTAATGCCACATATCACTCTCGTAAGACTTCTATGACAATTGGATCGACCTCAAGAACACATCAAAACACAACTACCCCCTCTTATTTCAATGGGGTAACCTCAAACCAATTCCCTGATCTATACCAGTTTGATCTCTTTACTATATTTAGACATTACTTGCCCACTTTCACCTCGACAGGGTGACCTCAAATATGTTTCTTGTAAATGCTGACTCGATCCATGAATTCATCCTATTCACATCCTCTGTCATGATGATCACTTCACTTAGCACAGATGACCAAGCTACATCAAAGATTGATGGAATAGCTATTGTATCTCATTCATATCCATTATAATTCTCTAAAACATATAAATATGGGAGGGGAACAACAACAAAGAAAAAAAAAGGAAAAAAGGAGCTAAAGAAGTGGAGATAAGAGAACTCAACACACATAGGGAGAGACATATAAGAAGAGGGAGATGATGTGTCATTTTTTCCTTTCTTAGCTTAAGCTCTGCAGCACAAAGCCCTCACTTTTAATATTCTTGTACATCTATCTTGGATAATAAAGATTTTATCTATATCTACATAATCCCTCTCTCAGATTCTCTCTTTCTCCCATATTCTAACTATATCATTTTCACCCCTAGGCTCTCAGTCCACAAGTGGCCTCAAGTATGAACCAACATCATCCACCATAAAAAATAAGATCCAACAACTAAAATTTACAATACATGTTTACACTGATATGGATTGATGATTACATGTATACTACTTATATTTTATTTGGAGCAAGGCTTAGATTATATCGGAATCATGTTCGAATATGGGTCAAATAAAATTATAAGATCATTATTATTCAAATATTGTTAAAAAATGTATCTTTCTTTAAATAAGTAGGTCCTTGTTAAAAAAAGGCATATTTTGATTAAAAAAATTCGGATATATTTATTAAAAAAAATAAGGTATTTTTTTAACATTTTTGCTATTATAAAAGCATATAAAATCAAATATTTTTTTTCTCTCTACGCTTTCTTTTCCCATATGACATCAAACACAATACCAAATAGTAACCTTCCTATATATAATTTAGCCCTGATACGCAAATCGTTAATTCTACGCAGTTTTCCTTGTCCTGTTTTGCGTCTTATTGGTTTGCTGTTTTTTTAGAGCTACTTCAAAGTTTTTTTTTTTACTATCCGCAGCTATCTATTCTTTGTTTTTATTATTTAAATTGAGCTACGGCCCTTAGCATTAACCAAAATAATAAAAAATAATAAAATAATCTTTTCAGGCACAAAAGCTCAAATGTTTTTGAATGCTCTGTCGTCCTTCCTTGCGAGAGAGAGATGATTGGCAGAATGGAGACAAAGGTCATTGTGATTTGCGGCACCGTTGGCTTCCTTGGTCTAGTTTCGGCTGCTCTAGGCTTTTCTGCAGAGGCGACCCGAGTAAAGGTTCTCTCTCTCTCTCTCTCTCTCTCTCTCTTCGCTTCTCTTGCGCTGGGATTTCCCCCCAAAAGGAACCTCCATTTCTCTGTTTCTTCTAGTTCCGTGAGTTATTTTGTGCTAGATTATTGCACCTCTATTGTATATTCACAAATTGGTATTAAGGAGTCACACATGAACGAAGGAACGAAAACAGTTATTGTAGAAACCAAATGGTTTCTTGATAAAAGCTGCTATGACTTGAAATAGTAAACTGAGCCAGCACAGAGAAGAATAGGAAAAGGTAATTTCATATATGTTCAATAGGTTACAAGGCATCCTATATATAGGCTTTACAGCTAGTGACAAGTACACAGTAATTACATATTTACCACAGAATTATTTATTTAATAATCTGAGATTTGTCTTCTAATAGCCCCCCACAAACTGACGGGTTCTCGTTAACCGTGAGTTTGAGTCTTAGAGTTTTAAATCGCAGTGTTGGTAGAGATTTTGTAAATATATCTGCTATTTGATCTGTGGTATTAATCGGAAAAATACGAATATTATTGTGTTGAATGTGATCACGTATGAAGCGTTGATCTATCTCAATGTGCTTCGTACGAGCATGAAACACAGGGTTATTAGCTAATGCAATAGCTGACATGTTGTCGCAGTAGATGTCCGTAGGATGATTTTGAGGTGCACCGAATTCAGTGAGAAGTTTTCGAATCCAAATTACATCAGCTGTGAGAGCGGCTAAGGCACGATATTCTGACTCCGTGGAGGATCTTGCTACGGTTTGTTGCTTCTTGACGGTCCATGAGATTAAGGTGTTGCCAAGAAAGGAGCAGAAACCAGAAGTTGACTTTCTTGAGTCAGGATCACCGGCCCAATCCGCATCTGAAAATGAAGTAAGAGAAAAATTAGATTTAGAAATAGGTAAACCGAAATGGAGAGTACCTTTTATATAGCGTAAGAGTCGTTTAAGAAGAAAGGCATCCTGAGAAGAAGGGTTGTGCATATGCTGAGATAAGAGATTGACACTATATGCTATATCCGGGCGCGTGAGAGTCAAGTATTGCAAAGAACCGACTAGCCGGCAATACATGGTGGCGTCCGAAAGCAGAGTTTCCGGTGGCAAATTCTGAGGAATTTTTGTACATGTCGGGTTTTGAACAGGGTTGCATTTGCTTAGTTTTTCCATATCAAGTAGCGTTGTGGCGTATTGGGCTTGAGACAGAAAAAGCTGATCGGCAGTTCTGTCAATTTTAAGTCCCAAGAAATTGTGTGCCTGCCCGAGGTTCTTCATGACGAATTGATTACTCAGCTGTGTAAGAATCTTGTTAATGTAATTGGTATTATTACCGGTGAATAATATGTCATCAACGTAAATTAACAAGAAAAGCTTAATATCATCTTTGTGAAAAAGAAATAAAGAGGGATCAGAAGAACTATTTTTAAAGCCAAGGGATAAGAGATACGTTGTGAACGTGTTGTACCACTGCCTCGGAGCCTGTTTAAGACCGTATAAGGCTTTGTGTAGCCGGCATACGTAGTTTGGGTGATTTGGATCTTCGAATCCCTTTGGTTGGTGCATAAAGACTGTCTCCGAGAGATTGCCGTGAAGAAACGCATTTGCAACGTCTAATTGATGAACTTGCCAATCATGAGTAAAAGCAAGGGTGAGAAAAATCCTAATAGTTGGTAATTTAGCCACAGGACTAAAAGTCTCTGTGTAATTGAGACCGAATTCTTGATTGTTTCCGAGTGCCACAAGACGAGCCTTGTGTTTAGCGATAGAGCCGTCACTGTGGAGTTTAAGACGATACGTCCACTTGCATCCTAATATTTTGGAATTCGGTGGAGGGACTAAACTCCAAGTGCCCTGTTGATGTAATGCTAGAATTTCATCAGCCATAGCCTTACGCCATTCCGAGTGTTTGACTGCATCCGTGAATGATGTTGGGGTGGTCGAAACAGGTGCTGGATCATGTTGATGGAGTAAGTTTAATCGATTGACCGGCTTAAGCGATCCCGTTTTATGTCTCGTTATCATGTGATGAGAACTGGGAGCAGTAGAAAGGCACGGTTGAGGTCTTAATATGGAAGCGGGATGCTGTGGCAAACTGACAATATCAGAGTTCTGGTGACATGTTGGAAGAACCGAGGACGTCGCCATGTTGGGAAAAGTTTGGCATGCCTGTTGATTTGCTGTAGTAATAGATTCAGGTATAAGCATAAATGAGGGAACCACATTGTTTGGCTTTTGCTTTGCAGGACTGATACTGGCTTGTTTTTCATTAAAGGGAAAACATTGTTCATTAAAAGTTAAATGCCGAGATATGAAAATTTTATTAGTTTGTATATCCAGACATTTATAGCCTTTATGAACATCAGAATAGCCAATGAAAACACATTGTTTGGACTTTGGTTGCAATTTGTGACGTGTGTGAGAGGGTAACAGTGGATAGCAAGCACATCCAAAAGTACGAAAAAGCATATAGTTTGGTTTAATTTTGTGAAGTAGCTCAAAAGGAGAGAAATTATTAGTATTGCGTGATGGCAATCGATTTATTAAATAGACTGCCGTAAGTACCGCATCTGACCAGTAAGTATACGGTATATGAGCTGTGTGCAATAGGGATCGAGTTGTTTCAATGATATGACGATGCTTCCTTTCCGCAACTCCGTTTTGTTCAGGAGTATACGGGCAGGATATTTGATGCGAGATACCATGATGCTTCAGAAAACCAGTGAACGTATGACTGAGGTATTCACCTCCACCATCAGTGCGAATGCATTTTATAGATCTAGATAAATATTTTTCAATGTACTGCTTAAATGTAAAGAAAACTTGGACAACATCAGATTTATGTTTTAAAGGAAATAACCAAGTAAAACGAGTGCAATCATCAACAAAAATAGCATAGTATTGAAACCCTTGAGCAGATATATGCGGCGCGGGTCCCCAAATGTCCGAATGTAACAGTTCTAAAACATGTTTCTTGCGATTATCAGAAGATTCGAAAGACATTTTATGAGCTTTAGAAACATTACATGACATGCAAGAATTTTCAAAGTCTATATGTAACTAGGATAAGAAGAAGCAAGAAACTGTAATGTATTTTTATTCGGATGGCCAAACCGATTGTGCCAAGAAAAAGTAGACGTGCGAGTAGTCGAGCAAGCTTGAAGAGCAGTCGACTGGAGTGTAGTTTGAAGCGGATATAATCCGTTACGGCAAGGCCCTTGAAGAAGAACTTCTTGAGTCTTCAAATCCTTCAAATAAAATCCATTAGGATCAAACACAATAGAGATATTGTTGTCCTTAGTAAGTTGAGAAATGGATAATAAATTGTATTGAAGCTTTGGAGTATGAAAAAGTTGAGTTAATAGAAGTTTTCGATTAGGTGTAGATAGCAAACCTGTACCGGAATGATCTATACCTACAGAGCGGCCATCACCAATGGTAACGATATCAGGACCATGATACGGAGAGGAAACATAGAGGTTGTCAATTGCATTTGTGAGATGCGAAGAAGCCCCGGAATCAAGAAACCAGTCTGTTGTGTTTCTTGAATTTCCAGCGACGAGAGCGGTGTTGTTATTGTTTGCCGAAGGTGTATAATTCTGATTTAGTCTATGCCAGCAGGACGATGCACTGTGCCCCTTCTTTAAGCAAATTTGACAGATCGTGGAGGCATTCGGATTGGATATGCGTCCATTGTTTTGCTGAGGTGCATTTCTTCCACGAGGTCGCCGCCCACGCCCACGTCCGGAGTATAGCGCCGTGGTCGGATCAGTCACTGATTGCAGCGGAGAGACTTCAGAAGCCACATGAATCTCTTCACTAAGTAGAAGAGCATATAAATTGTCAAGGGAAATAGGAGTTTGCATTGTTCGAATGGCTGTTTTGAACGACTGATACGATGACGGCAAACCATTCAGAATGTACAGAATTATATCTTCAGTATCCAAAGCCGATCCGGCGGACGCTATATTGTCAACTAAAGACTTGATATCAGCAAGGTATTGAGTCATGGAGTTGTTCTTGAGAGAGATATGGTGTAGATCATTCTTTAGTTGAATGACTTTGGATCGATTTGTGGATTGGAATCTTGTTTCAAGAGTATCCCAGATGGAGGCCGTGGAGTCTAGATGAATAATGTAGGGAAGAATAGGTGCGGAAATAGTGGAGCAAAGCGCGGCAGAAAGATTTTGATCGGAAAGAAGCCATTGAAGAAATGCGGGATTGGAGGAAGACGATGACGATTCATCGGAGCTGGAGAGAAATCGCGCCGGTTTTGAAATTTTTGAATCAAGAAAAGTTTCAAACCCATTGGCACGAAAAACCTTAATGATTTGAGATCTCCAAACCGCATAGTTGTCAGATGAGAGCTGGATTTGCACAATGGATTTTAGGTTAGAAACCACAAATTTAAGAGTAGATGAAAGAACCAGAGAGTCTTGCGGAGCGGATATGGCTTGTTCTTCTGTTTGGGATGAAGATACTGTCGCCATTTTTGCCGTTCTTGAACGCCCGCTCTGATACCATGTAGAAACCAAATGGTTTCTTGATAAAAGCTGCTATGACTTGAAATAGTAAACTGAGCCAGCACAGAGAAGAATAGGAAAAGGTAATTTCATATATGTTCAATAGGTTACAAGGCATCCTATATATAGGCTTTACAGCTAGTGACAAGTACACAGTAATTACATATTTACCACATAATTATTTATTTAATAATCTGAGATTTGTCTTCTAATAATTATATGGCTCGATTCATTATTATACTATTTTTATGTGATATCTCTATGTTCGTGTCTGGCTTATGATTGCTTGAACTGTTGGCGATTGCTAAGACGAATTTGAATTCAAATTTCCCATGCAACAAATTGTTCAATCGCTTAATCACCATAATTCAATTTATAAATAAGATCTTCGAAAAAAATTACGAATATTTAATTTTCATCTGTTTATATCGTAATGAACATTTGTTAAACTGATTCTTTAATATTTGTAATGAATATTCCTCTATTCACATAAGGCTGAATCCGACTGTTAGCGAACATCGAGCTGAATGCTATGCACAATGAACAAGGACAAAAGTCTATTTTGATGGATTATTTCTAACTTTGACTTTTAACATCAATTAGTGAGGAATTTGTTTTATTATTTGGCATTCTGATTGCCTTTTTTGTGATGTCTATGTATCATTTTACTATTGTTGCATTTATTGAATTCAAAATTGTCATTGAGTCACACCCAACTATATTGAGAATATTGACTGAAAAAGAGAACATATATAAAATAAAAGATAGGAAGAAACATTTTACAGTAAGAAATTCAGATATTTCAGTAAAGTAGGCTTGAGTGTAAAAATTGTATAAACTGAGTTCACCCCATAACCCTCTATTTATGAATTGAGATTGGAGCTTGAGTATTACATAATTGGATGCATATATGGCTATACAAAAATTGAGAGAAAAGTACAATATCTATATAGCTCGATTGGAAGGTTTGATTTGATGAAGTCATCCGCTAAGTTCTAAAGAAATCACTAGCATGCCTTGGTAAATTCACTACCAAAAAATAAGGTTTTCGCAGCACAAATTTTCACCTTTCCCGGCGGTTATAACCGCTACTATTTTCTTTGCAGCGGTTTTAGAACCGCTACATTACCGTTGTGTTTGCAATGCGCTGCAACAGCCTTCCGCAGCGGTTTTATGACCGACAGGGAAGCTATTTACGCATGCGTATTTTTGCAGCGGTTATACCCGCTGCAATATTACAAAAATTTAGCGGTCATAACCGCTACACAATTAAGCGAAATCGACCTGATAATAAATTTGCGGCGGTTTTCTAGAGTATAGTGGCGGTTATAACCGCCATAAAATTAAGCGAAATACAAATTGCGGCGGTTTTTTGGAGTGTAGTGGCGGTTATAACCGCCACTAAAGCACATAATTTTTTTTTTTTTAAATTCTGAAACCTTGCGGTTCACCCTAGAGCTAAGTTTGTTTAGCCATGTTGAAGTCACTACACCTGCAAAAACACAAGCAAGCTATAGCATATACAAGAAAACTTATAACAAGAGAAATAGAGTAAGTAAAATACTAAACAACCCTTTAGTAGTTACATAGCAGAGATGTCAAGTTAGTGGAGAACAAAGATAGCAGTGAGTAAAATGCACAGTCGCATTATATGTTTGTTATTTAAATGTATTATGAAATAACTTAAGCTAGCATAGTAGCATATGATATGCATTTTTTGATCGTTGAGTATGATGAATATTTCATCAATAAGAAATTACTAAATGCCAAGTCAAACTCAAGAAAGATTACTAAGGAACACTATTTCTTATATATAATAAGAAAATGAGCACAAAATAACAATCTTACATTTCAAAATCAAAACAACAAAAGTTTGAAATTACATAAGATATCCACATAACCAAAAGCATCACATCTAATGCCCATCAGCAGACTGTCAGGCATCAGATGAATTCTCATTTCCACCCTAAAAATAATATAAATATAATGAGATAATAATAATCAAGCAATTTACATTTAACTTAAAAAAAAATTATACCATTTCTGATCCTCCATGGGGTGGATGATTCATTTGAATTTCTTGCACAAACTGTCTCATCTCATCTCGAAATGAGCTAAATTCTCTCGCCTGATTAGCATGAAATGATCTGAACTCCTCTCTAAGACTAGCTATCTGTCTAAAACTGCTGCCACTACCACTACCTTCTTCATTTTTGCTTTGAGGGAAGTATCTAGTCGGTGTGACACCAAATCCCTGGGTACGAACTCGACCAGAATGTTCTGGTCCCATAACTATAACAAAAACTCTCTCATTTGCTTCAATATTTCCTTCTTCAGGTGTAAGTCCTTCTTTGGCAAGAAAATTGCATGCCTGCGTCTACAGTACAAAGACATATAGTTAAATATATTGAAGAATGACTTATAAAAAAACTTGTAATAACTATATATATGTACCCATCGCTGCATAGCGTCCTCGGATGACCATGTCCCATCTTTGTGCATCCTATTGATTTTCCATAATTGTAATTTATCCTTAATATTCTACAAAAAAATTATAATAACAATGTAAGTTTGAAAATAAAGCATTTAGTAGTTATAAATAAATATTTAATTTTATACCGTTTCCTTTTGTCTTCGCACTGAACTCACACGACCCATTGTGTGAGGACAAGTTTGTTTCTTGGCATTGGTAGAATTTTTCGCAGCTCTTTCCTGTGATACATGACAATATTACATTTCAAATTTTAAAATAATAATAAATTTGTAAAACTAAAACTTAATTACAATATTTACCTGGTCCTCCGGCTTTGACCATTTGTGAACAAGTTGACACCATTGCATTTGATCAACTCTAGCTGGAACTGTCTCCAAAATTTCCTCAATTGGTCTACTGTCCCAATGTTTAGCCTTTAAGGTGGTTTTATAATTACGTCATTTAACACCAAGAGATTGAAGAATCCAATGACGTATATGACCAGAAAACTCAAATTTAGACTGCAGTTACAAATATGATTTGATTAATAATATAAAACATAAAAAATTTAAATTTGATATATGATATATATATATATATATATATATATATATATATATATATATATATATATATATATATATATATATATATATATATATATATATATATATATATATATATATATATATATATATATATATATATATATATATATAATACCTCAACTTCAGCTAACATCTTCTTCTTGAATGGCTCCATACCCTTATTTCTCCAATCAGAGAATGCTATTGGAGCCAAAATAGGGTCTCTTGCAACAACACCAAGATATGTTCCTAGCAAAATCGACTCAGGTATGTTACAAGGGACATTATTTTCATTTACCTCTATATGAATTTGTGTCCCTGGCGGCATATTCTGTATATCAGCACATGTTGTTTTCCCCCTAAGCCTTAAAGGATTTCCTTGCTCATCTGCATAATTCAAAATAAATTAATAAGCATGAATAAACATGCTAGGTCCTTGCTCATCTACACAATTCATTTAAAATAAAATGAATGTCATAAAAAGAAAATCATACTAATGAGCCATACCCCCTCTTGTGGGGCTGGAGCTGCACCACAAAATGAATGTCGTGAAGCCTGTTGTGTCCCACTGCACTCAATCTCTTCTTGTGAATCTGGGTGTATCGGAGTAGAAGGTATGATTATTCAGTCTCCCTACTACTTTCACCTCTACTTGATCCAAAAAGTTTGCTCTTAACCTTCCTTGCATTTAAGAATGATTGAAGCTTTTCAAACAATGCAATCCCATCATGTGGAGGAGGCATAAAAACAAATTAATTATCTTCGTCTGGATTGGACAATTATTATCAATAAAATGAGCTATCAAACAGATAAAACCATCTTTATTGATGGAAGTCCATAAGCCATAATTAAGACTAACTCTACTAGTAAATATAGACAACCATGACCGAATATTACTTTTCTCCCTTGTGAATAACTTCTTATAGTCACTTCTAGCTGTATTTATAGAAAATATATGTTGGTAAGGGCGAAGATAATGTAGTACTACATGTAGATTGTTAAAATTTAACATTAGCAATGATTTTTTCTGCTAATAAATATTAATTTAGTCGCTAATCTAATTGATTACATCTTTACATAGTCCAAATTAACGACCATTTTATTTGACGCTGATCAATGTTTATTTTACAACTAATCTCACTAATTACAACCGAAGCTGCCAATATTCACTATATAAAAAAAATTAGCATAAAATATTTATTTTATTAAAAACTAATATACTTGAACATTTTACTCATTCATATATTTTTCAATATACAATAAACAATATAAATTATGATAGTAGTCTTTTCTTTTGTAAATGACATCCATTTAGGAAAAAATAGTAAAATTCACAAATGCTAAAAACTATCATAATATAACAACACAAAGTTTCTCATTGTCCATTGAAACTAATATAACTAAATGCATTCATAATAGAAAAAATTAGTAAAATAAGCAATATAAAAAAAACACACACTACAGGAAAATCACTTATTACCGGCGGAATTTTCCGGCGGCTTTCCGGCGGTCAATTTTCCGGCAGCTTTCCGGCGGTTTTTGACTTAACTAATTTATTTTAATTATCAGTTAAAATAAAAATTTTAAATTAATAATGTTTAATTATAATATTCAGACTTTTTTAATATAAATAAAAAATACTTAGTTTTAACTATTTTGCAGAAACGGCGTAGTGGTCAGGGAGCGGGGCAGCGGGTGAGGAGGTCCACGGTTCGAAACTCAGCGAAGGCAGCGCGGGAGCGGGCTCTTTGGCGCACTCGGGCTCGCCTGGCTCACGCGAGCCCGGTCCGACGCGACGCGGTCTGGTCCTGCGCGACCCAAGGCCTGGTGCGACCGCCCGCCGGAGCGGGTTGCTGGCGTGCCGCCGGAGCCGCCGGGGAGCGGTTTCAGCGGGAGCGGGTTCTTTTTTTTTTTATTTCAACCGGAGGTTTTTGACCGCCGGCAAACCGCCGGATTTATTTGCCGCCGGAAAAAGCCGTCGGAAATTATTTTCCTACGCCGTTTTTTCCGGCGGCACGAAAGCCGCCGGAAAACCGCCGGAAAATTAAAAAACAGCCGGAAATTGGTCAAATTCCGCCGGAAGTGGGTGATTTTCCTGTAGTGACAATAATTGACAAGAACGAAATAAAAAAATCATATTAAATAGCAACCAACAAAAACTAACACAATAATTGACAATAGCTGCCTCAAAGAACATGAAAAGTTTAGAAAAAGAATACCTCATTGTTTTTTATTTCAGCAACCACTGATCAATTGAAAATTTTTAATTTGTTAAAATTTATGTATGAAGATTCTTATTTGTAAGCATAAACCAGCAAAAGTTTTTCTATACAATTTACGACATAAGAATAAACCGTGCGTGGCTCAAGGCTAAGGATAGTGATCGATTAACCTAAAACCTAAGGAATGCACAAGAAGAAAATGAAGAAAAACAATGAGAAGAAAAAGAGAAGGAGAGGATGAAGGGGAAGAGACTCACAGTGATGAGGATCTAAGGCAGTCAGCCAGAATTCGCAAGCGGAGGAGATTTTCGCCACAGCTTTGCTCCCGTCGTCCTAATCGCGCGAAACAGATCGAATGGAGAAATTAGGGCTTCGGGTCACTTAAATCCACGGATAGGCTTTGCCGGCGGTTTTAACCGGTGCAATTTGCATCGGTTATAACCGCTGCAATGGATTTAAAATTTCTTATGCAAATTTGGTTTTCGCAGCGGTTTTCAAAACCGGTGCAAAGAACCGCTGCGAAAACTCTCATCTTTTGGTAGTAAGTTGTCTTTTCTTGAGTAGTTGCTAGAGATGGCTTTATAGATAGTAGTCATTAGGGCTAACTAATAGGTCCTATACACTCGATTGAGACGAGTTCTTGGATCGTGGTCACCTTCTTGATGAGATTTCTTTTCTAAATTTTTTAGTTTCAAATCAAGCAACCCTAGTTAAGTTGGCTTAGTCCGGCTTAATTTAGCTTGAATTCGGTTAATGTTGCTTGAATTGGATTTTCTAGATATTTGAATGCACATGTAATTCCCGAATTCTCTTATTGCAGACTAGAATATTCGTGGCTGTAGAGAGACAAACTATTTAATATTTTAGCTTTGAACGAATATCCAACATACAAATAGATAAGAGAAAGAGGGGTGTGGAAGTGAGATACCAACATTTTTACATGAAAAATCCTGAAAAGGGGAAAGATCACGAGGCCTAGCCCAGTTTGAATGAATCTACTAATATTGATGTTGATTACAAATAATATCCCTCGTCGAAGGAGGGCGCTACCTTAATATAGAAAATACACATTTTTATCTTTTAGTGTATTACAAATAAAAATACATCTTTTATTTCTCATCTTTTATTTAATATTTTAGCTTTGAACGAATATCCAACACACAATTTGATAAGAGAAAGAGGGGTGTGGAAGTGAGATACCAACATTTTTACATGGAAAACCCTGAAAAGGGGAAAGATCACGAGGCCTAGCCCAGCTTGAATGAATCCACTAATATTGATGTTGATTACAAATAATATCCCTCATCGAAGGAGGGTGCTACCTTAATGTAGCAAATACACATTGTATATAGATCGTTATATGATAACTATTCTTAAAAGAGTGTTAACATGTCATTTTGGTTAGTAGGATTGTAGTCGATAGGAGAACATGATCTGAGGGGCTGTAATCAATCGGTGTGTGATGGTGATTAGAGGGATCGTAGTTGGCGAGCAACAGTGGTCGGAGGTTAGGTGGAATTCCAGCGGCGATAGGCGGCCTGACAGTGCAAGCTTGAGAAAGAAAGAGAGATCTTTTATTTCTCATCTCTTCTCCCCCCCCCCCCCCCCCCCCCCCCCCCCAAATATCCCTCGTCGAAGGAGGGCGCTACCTTAATGTAGCAAATACACATTATATATAGATCGTTATATGGTAACTGTTCTTAAAGAGTGTTAACATGTCGTTTTGGTTAGTAGGATTGTATTCGATAGGAGAACATGATCTGAGGGGTTGTAGTCAATCGGTGGGCGATGGTGATCAGAGGGACCGTAGTTGGCGGGCAACAGTGGTCAGAGGTTAGGTGGAATTCCAGCAGTGGTAGGCGGCCTGGCAGTGCAAGCTTGAGAAAGAAAGAGAGATCTTTTATTTTTATCTCTTCTCCTCCCCCCCCCCCCCCCCCCCTCTGTTAAGAATAAGGGGTCTATTTATGATTTTTTGAGAGTAGCGTGACTAGAAAATTGTGAGTAGATCAATGACACGTTGGAAGTGTTTCAATGGACAGCCGAAATCAAATCCCTCGATCATGGATCACTTATCGAGCATTTGAGTGTCTTAGTGATATCAGAATTTGGCGATCTTGGGCTCGTTGGATTCGCCTCGTCGAGCCGCTCGATTTGACTATAGAATTTCACATTTGGATATCATTTGATATCCAATTAATGTTTTGAAGCTTTCAAATAAGCTTCACGCCCTCAATTTGGATTTCGAATTGTATCGATTTTTGTGTCGTTGGGTTCATCTCCTTGAGATGTTCACTTCGACTATAAGCTTGCTGAAATCAGAGTTTGGATAGCTCCAGATTTAATTTCCGAAGTTTCCAATTTGAATTTTCCTTGAAATTCATGCTCGATCAAGATAATATATATATATATATATATATATATATATATATATATATATATATATATATATATATATATATATATATATATATATATATATATATATATATATATATATATATATATATATATAATGTGCATGCAAGTATTAAGCGAACTTATGAAGCGACACTCTTGAAAAGAGTTAAATAATATTCTACTAGGGGTGTAATCGAATCAAGTCGAGCTCTAATTTGGACTTGTTTGAGCTCGGCTCGTCAATTTTGAGATAAGCTCGAACTCGAGCTCAAATTGAGCTCATATTATGCACTCGAACTTGGCTCGTTAGAGTTAAAGCGAACTCAAGCTCGACTCGCAAGCTTGCCTTGCCAGAGAAGTTGGAACGCTTGTTGCCGACGTTATTGTGTCCTAGTCGCAGGAGAAGTTCAAGTGTCTGGTCGCTGGAGAAGTTTGAGTGTCTGGTCATTGGCAAGTTGGAATGCTAGTCGTCATAAAAGTTGGATCGCTGGTCGCTCGTCAGGAGAAGAAGATGCTGAAGTGAACAACACGCTTTTTTTATTTGGAGTAGAGAAGTCGGTTTTAAAAAAATAATAATAAATAAAATTTTTTGAAAGCACATTTTGAAAAAAATGCAAGCTATCAGTGACCTGCATGCTTTTATTAAATGCATAATTAAAGTTTTGCAGTATTTGAACTACCTATAGATTTTTTTAATAAATAATATAAATTTTTCATTTTTAAAATATCAAGCTAATCGAGCTGAGCTCACAGCCGACGAGTCGAGTCTTATGAAGCTTGAACTCGAGCTTGTTTAATATGCGAGCTCGAAGCTCGACTCATGAGCTCATTACCGAGTTGAATTTGATCAGGCTCACAAGCCTGCTCGACTCATTTACACCCCTATACTCTGTTTAATTCACACCCCTATACTTTGCTAAAATCATTCTTGACCTCTATGGAGGATGATAGAGACAATCGCAGGCCTCCGCGCTCTTCGCAAACGGGCAAATGGAAGGATAGATTAGATCGCACATACGACTAACCATTGAGGATATCGACTCTCGCCAACGCACCTTGATGTGTAGTAATATATACGGCCTGATCAAAACAACGGGTTTCCCCCACCCGATACATCAACTCAAGTGGGGTTTATTTGATGGTGCAGTTCCGTTTCCCATGGGCACAAGCCCCCGTGGTTAATTACATCTCAAGCTTAGGGCTCTAGAAAACTCTCGCCTAAGGATCCGACATTATTCTTCCCAAATAAGGGATTGTCACGAAAGGGGAGACTAGGAAGTTCTTACTCAAAAGGAAAGAAATAGTCCAATTGGCTTAGTAAACATGCACGGTTCATTTCAGCATCCGGAGGGACTAAGGCAGTTGAGGAGGGAGAGAAACTTAAACACTCAAAACATACAGAGAGGGAGGATAGAAGTGGCGTCATCCATGTGATGTGGATAAGTAGGATTTATAGTTCCCTGAAGAAAAGAAACTTACCCACTATTTAGGCATACTACGAGACACCCAATGTAGTAGCTTTGAATTCTAGATCTAAGGTGGGTTTAGTGTTCTACCCAACAGTAACTCCCATTTCCTAGCTAATGCACATAGGCTTATACCCTGCCTGAAAAGGGATGCCAGCTAAAGACCTAGGCACATAAAATCTATGATATCCAGTCTTTTTGAAATATGGGTAGGTAGTTTAGTTTTTGGAAGTAGGGCCGACGTCTAGAGAGTTTCCTAATTGGTCCTAGACTTATATAGGGTGAATGCTCCTAGAGCTAATGCAATTAACGTTTTAATTAAGTTGGTTTCTAATATAATGCATGCTGGTTTAAAGGTCTAAATCAAATATGCTTGATATTTTAAAAACAGGCTTATATAAAAAATAATATTTAGAAAATGTAGGGTCTCCCCAGGTCCAACACTTCATCCTCATAGGCCAGATTATTCGGACTCTGCCCGCGGGCGGGGAGGTGTCTTATTAGGAGGAGGAAGAGAGATGCAATAATATGCATGCGATCCCAGACAATTCCGATTATTCCCTAGGTCGTTAACTTTCTAAGTTATTTAATTCTTAAAAATTTTAGAATTTAGTTATGAGTAGAAAAATATTTAGTTCTTAAAGAGCCTAGCGAAAATATGTCACATACATGCTAGAAAGAAACTTAAGAAAATCATGCAGTTTCTAATGCGCATACAAAGTAAACACATCAATATAAATAAAAAAAGTAAAAGTAAGAAAGTCCACGGCAATTGCCGTATAAGTACATGCAATCCAGGGTCTGCAGAAAAATAATGGTGGCTAGGCTCCACCGACAACCTAGATTCTAATCTTAATAAACGACGTGAGTCTTAAAAGTTAAGCATTTCGTCTTCATGTCACCGTCTTTGAGTGGATCGTCCTCTCCGAATCATCTCCTTCGGGCTCTATCTAGTTCGTCCTCCAGAAGGGTGCCCAAATAACTAAGAAATCCCCCGAGAGGGGGCCTTTCTTATTCTCTTTGGGTACCAAGTGTTTGAAATGCCGAACTTTTAACGACTTTCACAACTTAATAAATAACAAATTATATTACATTTGAAAAAAAAAATATAGACCCGGACTCCTGCATGTTTATCCTAATAAAATAATCCCAAGCAATTTAATGTATCATATCCCAAGCAATATATGTGCAAAAAAATAAACACGTTTAGCCACGCTCTTTTAATTTTAAAGGGGGTTAAGCATTCTCTAGAGCATCTACAGAAAATAATATTTGTTTTAAAGCATTATGATTATGCACCCTTTATTTAGCACTGCATGAGCGTGGTCACCTGCATAAGACTGGATTAGTATAAAAGCGGTCCTAGCCCATGGGCAGTCTAACGCACACATCATAACGCAAAGGGAAAGTACAATAATAAAACAAAATATCACAACAATCATCACAACATATCAAAGCAAAGCAAATCAATCAACATACGTGTCACACACAATTACATCTTATCATAGAAATAGAAAGCAAAAAAAGTAAACACCGGCTCTAATCCTAAGCTAGAAGTGGTGCCCTAGCAAACCTATGTGTGTGTAATAGGCTTGTGTGGCTTTGGATAGTTCCTATATATGATATTTAATTCAAGTTACCTAAAGTTCAGATTTGTTGAAGGTTTCAAAAGGAAACTTTAATTAAAGTTCAAATATTATTGGATTTAGATTCAATTTTAATTAATTAAGTTTATGGATCAGTTTTAATGCTTAGGGTAGTGGTATTTTAAGTTTAAATTATATTAGTCAATTTTGGAAGGTCTGGGATCCTATACGCTAGGCTAAAGGCGTCCAAAAGGCCACTATAGACTAGGTTTGGGAGTTCTAGCATTTTAGTTAAATATTAGGGCTTACAAGGAGTAGTTAAGCTTTGAGTTTGCTAGATTTGGAGTTCTCTAGGCAATGTTATGAATTTTAGAAGTTTCGGACAATTAAGGAATTATCAAAAATTGCTAATTAAGGGTATTTTAGGGTTTTTGATCCAAATCGGCTCTAAACTTATGGGAATTACCCCCAAAGGTCAGAAATAACCTAAAAAAGCATTCCCAAGGGTTTGGGGAAATTTTGAAATTTTTAATAATTTTTAATAATTTAATAAGTGCATAAAGGTAGATTTTGAGTTAAAGTTAAATTAATGATCAGATTAAAGTCCAATTAAAGGGTCCTAATTATCTAAGGTTAATGGCTGAATTCAGGAGAGTTCAAGCTATTATGGACAATTTTTTGATTTAAAAAGGATTTATTATAATTTTTTGAATTTATCAGGGTCTAATTAACGGGTAAATTAGGGTTTTTTTAATTAAGGGGTTTAAAGGCTTCTAAAAATCATAGAAAATTTTGGAGATTTAAGATGTCACTAAATTTAAATATTTGAAGTTTTATGTCAATCAGTGGTCTACTTAGCTCCTAGAATTTTTCTAAGTTCGCTAGGCAGGTCCTAAATTATTGTCCTTAGGGTGTCGCTACGTTGAATGGGTTTAAAATCAAGTTTTGGACTAACTCTTGAGGTAACATGAGGAAATGCATGAAAACAGTAAACACACCAAGTTATTAGATCTAGGGGGATCTAAACTAAGTGCTCGTGCATTCTACACATATAAAAGATGACAAAAAGGTAATTAAACACGTTTACCGAAATGATTAGTGAATGATTGAGACTCAATCATCCACTAATCCATCTCTCCCATGAATGTTATTCATGTGTAAAATCCAGGTTTAAAATTTTAAGTAATGGATCTCCTAAAATTAAGTTAATTTAATAATATATAATTTTAAAATAATTTGAAATACATAAATTAAATAAATTAATTTTTGAAATTATTGTAATTCAAAATAATTTAAATGTTCATACCCATTGGTCACCCCAAATACGGTTTCAAAATAATTCAAAATAATTTTGTAATTTCAAAATAATTAAGGCATTATTTAATTTAAATAATAGTTAAATAATATTTATTAAATAATACAGAAATAATATCAGAAAAATACATTTTGATACCTGAAAATATTTTTAAATTAAAATACATATTTCTCTGCAAATTTCAAGGTATTATACATGAAAATCCGATTTAAAATAAAATTATAGTGAATTTTCAAAGTTTAATGTATTAAAAAGATATTTTTAAAATAGTTTAATGTAATTAGTATTTAAAATTAATCAATAAATTAAGAATTAATATTTTTTGTAATTTAGAATGACTTAATAAAAATAATTTCGTACTTTTGAAAAAAAAAAGTAATTTTTTTTATTTTAAGATATTTAATTTATTAATTGTTTAGACAATACTTAAATAATTAGGTAATTAATTAAGTAATTAAAAAAAAGTATGTTTTAATGTATGAAAATAATTTTAAATGCAAATACATAATTTTTTGAAAATTTTGATTTATTATACATAGTTTTATGATTTAAAATTACATTAATACGAATTTTTAAAGTTTAAAGTTTTTAAAAAGGTATTTTAAAATAGGTTAAAATAATTAATATCTAAAAAATAATTATTAAATGAAATGAAATTAAATATTAAAACCTCTGAACTTTAGGATAATTTCAATAATTGTTTTTTTAAATTTTGGAAAATAATTGAATTTTAAAATTTATTAATTATTAATGAAATAATTTAAGTAATTAGTGAGCTTAAAATAATTTAAAATAATGAAATAGTTATTAATTAAAAATAAGTAATGCTAATAAAAAAACATAATTTTTTTATTATTTAAAAAATAAAATAATTAAAAAAATTATAATAATAATAAAAACTAAAAATTAAAAAGATTTTAAATTAAATTAGGAGAAAACAAATAATTATAATAAAATAAATAATAAATAACAATAATTCGAAGATAATAATAATTAAAATAATAGTAATAATAATGATAAATATTAAATATTAATAGTAATAATAAAAATAAAATGAAAATATTAATAACAATAATAATAATTAAAAATAATACTATTAATAATAAAAAAATAAATTATTATAATAATAAAAAAAATAATAATAATAAAAATAAATTAAAAAAAAAATACTAATGATAATAATAAATATTTTAAATAAAAATATTATATATATATATATATATATATATATATATATATATATATATATATATATATATATATATATATATATATTAATTTAAAATTAAATTTAAATAATTATTTAAATTATTTAGATTAAAAAAAACTATTTAAAATTTTTAGAATTAAAACGGGGGCCGGTGGCGGGAATGCCATGTGGAAGGTTGGGATTGGGCCCTAGAACCGCGGGCGGGCGGCGCAACTATTGCGACATAACGAGCCGCGGTAACGGTGCCTCTAATCCACGTAGGATGTGGATCATGAGCCGTTGGATTATCCGCGGTTCGAACGGACGCCCCAGATCCAGCCAAACAACAAGAAACCACAGCAGATTAATACACACGGTCGGACGAGAGCGCGAGACAGTTTGATCCTGATCGTTGATCGCAGGATCAACGGTCCGGATCTCATAACATATGAGCCGGGGGTATACTAAAACCCTAACGCATTTTTTAACTCATTCTCTCGAACGACTAAACCAAAAACGATAAAATTTTAATCTTAAACAGTACACATGAAGAGCATTGGTGGGGAGGTAAAATTGTGCTTCGAAAAGCACTATATGCAAAGCTATTTAGATCTACGTGTTTGACCTAATGTAAGGGTTTTTGAGAGATTATACCGTCGGAATCAAGTCAACCACGCAAAACTCTCTTGACATACATCGATCAAAAACCCAAAATCATCAAAATAGCATTTGTTCACAAAACAGACAACGTCGAAGCATCCAGATTAATAGAAACAACTAAAATTGGTGTCCAAATTGATTGGGATCATCGATCGGCCAAAATTTAAATTTCATGCGAGTAAATCAAGGTTATGATCTACGTGGACAACGACGATGACATAATGATCGACTCGATGTACGATTAATATTTTTTTCATGCCATATAATTATAAATATTAATCTAAAGAGGGAGAGAAATAGAGGTTTTAAAATGTAAAGAAAAAAATCCTAAATAAAAAATCCTTAAAATATCCCTCCCATACACTCATAACCCTCATAACTCCCTCCTCACTCCCTCACAATTCACTCTCACGCAAAACCCGATTCCCCCTCTCCATTCGGCATTCTCTCGGTTCCATTCTCAAAGTTATCGGCCTCCCTCCAAGATTAAGGTTTCCCATCGTCGCCGCTGTCTGTCGTCGTTGCCTTGGTCACCGCACACCTAAAGTATAAACCCGATACTAGTATTTCACAATTTGTATGCATGAAATATAAGTATTCGTGACTGCTTTTATTAGCGAGTGAGAAAACATAAGTACATGAGATCACTTTTATTAGTGAGCAGAGAAAGTATGCATGGTATATAAGTAACCGTGACCGTTTTTATTAACTAACAGGGAAATTCATATGCATGAAATATAAGTACCCGTTACCATTTTTTATTAGCAAGCGGGAAATTCATATGCATGAAACATAAGTACTCGTGATCATTTTTATTAGCAAGCGGGAAAATTTATTATATATGAAAAAAAGATTAAGTGTATGTTACTTCTTTTCTTAATATGTGGATAAATGATGTGTTTCAACTTTCAAACAGGTACTTGAAGACCCCGTAATCGCTTTTATTAGCGAATGGGGAACGAAATTATGGCCGTGGTGTCACCTGACACTTACCGTGACTATCTTTCTTGGTAGGAGGGAAGGCTTTATAGACCCCGATGTGGCCCCCTATGGAGAGATGATGACAGGGTGTTGCCAAAATTTTCAGCAAAGCTCATAACTTAGAGAATTTTAAAGAAATTAAAATCCACCTAAATTTTTAAGTCAACAAAAAAATAAAATGCACGATATCCTATATTCCTAAAACTGAAAGCAAAGATAAAAGAGAATCTAGAACATAACATAATACATCTTATAATGAACATGTAAGGGAATTAGTTGTTCACCAACAGGTAGGAACCAAACTTTTTTTTTATCTTAGTTCTTGACTTGCACACACCGAAACTCTCTAGCAACACTCCTTGCAGAAATGAAGTGTGAAAAAATAAATTGAGTCTCTCTCCTATTTATAATATAAAAGTCAAATTATTTATAGGTCCCGCTAGCTTAGGATTCATTTGCTAAAAGACATGGAAGATACACCTGCGGCCCCACCAACTTAGGATCCATGTTAAAAATGTGTTAAGATGTCATTTTGAGGCTCTGGCTTTGGATTCCTCTAGTATTCATCAGCGGGTGAAATACAAGCGTAAATGCACCTGAATACGGATGATAATTATCTTAAAAAGGGGTGAGGTAAAAGTAAAAATTATTTACCTTTCCTACGAAAATGTATTTACATTAATTAGTAACATGTAGGAATCCCCGCATGTCCCTGGTAATTATTCAGGTTAAACGCTTCCTAATAAAATGAGAAACGTCAATCACATTACAAGTCACAGGTGCACAAGTACTTTAGGTAGCGTGCGCGCTAGCTGTTAAAGTTATAAGGCTCGTACGTACCATGAACATCCGTCTTCAAAAAGAAACAAAACAGTGTATTATTATGTGTCACGGTTGTACGACACCTAATTAAAGTGTGCACATCACGCCAAATCACTGAAAGATAGTATCTCTTATGAGCCCCTATTATATAATGCGCAGATACCAGGAACATGCAAACGCATGATACAAATACATTAAGTGGCATGTATGTATACTGCTAATCGCACGGGCGCACTACATAATATTCATGCATACCTTTGATCATCTAAATGTATCTTGTAAATATACCAACAATCATGCAAAGATAGCATGCATGTATATTGAAGAAGTATAAAATGCATTTAGTACTGTGGTAGCACATAATGCAACATATCAATCATATAAATGCATTGTTTATCTATGTATGTGTATTATGTCAATATACCTTATGAATGTATTATGCATATTCTACAAGCATACAAATTATCATATAGACAAATTATGCCTGCCAAGTAAATATATTATTTCTCATTTATATATACATCATATCTATCATTTAGGTGCAGTATGTTAATTATGCAAATGTACATACAAATATACAAATACGCATATAAGCATGCAAATATATCAGGTATATGTATTGTCCCATTACTCACATACACTATATATATAATCTATATCGCATGCAAATATATTATGTGCATGTACTATACAACATACATATATATATATATATATATATATATATATATATATATATATATATATATATATATATATATATATATATATATATATGTATGTAGCAAGCGTACACGCCACACAACAAAGCAATATATAATGCAAGATGCATTGAAAAGTATGCTACTGCATGGGCCCCAACATCGTGACACATACACATGACGTATGAGGATGCTACACGGATTGAAAAGTAATGAGTTTTAAAGCATGTAAGTATATAACAAATATTAATGCAAATGCGCATACTTAAGTGTAATTGTGCAAGGTGCACTAAAAACTAAATACCCATATGTGCTCCGACAAGTGCGTTATACTCATAATCTCTTGTCAGAGAATGCTATGCGGGTCAAATGTGAACTTAGGATCAAGTACGATCCTCCTCTTTGAATGGATCAGAGTTGACACGACTTGAACCATCGGACAAATAAATAGTCGTAACACCAACCAGAATATTTTGTTTTATACGTTCATATTAGTCCTTCAAGGTTTATCACAAGAAATATTCACTGCTGAAAACATAAACTCTCGGGATTATCGCTCATTGAATCAATAAGAATATTTGAATTTTATACATTCATATTAGGTCTTCAAAGTATTTTATAAAGAAATTCATTCATCAAAATGCATGCTCTCAGTTCTGATATGTATACGACAAATCTAAAATTAGGAGATGAACCCGGTCCTCTTTTGACAATCAAATAGAGTCAACAATGTTCAAACAATAAAATAAAATTACCCAATCACCCCGATGATAGTTGTGTTGAATGTAGATCTCAACTGAATGAGTCAATTCTAAATATTCAAAATGCCTCTCAAACTCATAAAAATATGAACATTTAAAGTGATTTCAAAATCACCCTGATGATGGCCGCGTTGAATATAAATCTCAACCATAGAGATTCATGCGAATTTCAACGAAATGTCCCAAATTCCAAAGTAAAAAATTCTGGGCTTAAGTTTGAATAAAAGTTTCAAAACTTTAATATTCAAAAATTCAATATATTCAATTAAAATTTAATCACCTAAACTTAAAGCGAAAACTCATTCACACTCCGCAATTGATTGTCAAGATGGACAAGTTTGAAAATCACTTCAACTCATAAAAAGCTAATGTTTAGACGAGAATATCACTAAGATTCATTCTCAAATAGTCTTTTATCAGTAAGGATGTTGCACATGTTCTCTAACTGATAGTTTTGCCGCCAAATGTCACTGCATGTAAATGGTTATGACCGGGGCACTCTAAACTAGGTGGTTTGCCGCCAAATGATACCATTTTATTACAGTCATGGCCAGAGCTCATTTTCTCGCTAATTACACTAAATCCTTGATATATGAATCAATAGGATATGATTGATGGGGCACAAAGCCTTTTGCCAACTAAGGCAGATTGAAATGTTTCCTTAAACAAATATTCACCCCAGCTCTACAAGGTACCCTTAGACAAAGCAATGGCTGCCAACAAAGATCCATCTGTCTGGTTGGTTCGACTACTTCCTCTGACTAAGTAGACCAAGGACCATGATGGCAAGGGACGACGGAACCATGAGATCTTGATCGGGCTCATCATCAATTCCCCCAACATCCACTTTAAGTGCAAGATGGTGAAATTTCAATTTTAAATATCAAACTTCTAAAACACCCAAACCCACGCTGCTACTGTAGGAGCTCGCATCTATAGAAAACCATCAGATCATAAAGTACTCACAAAATGAGGGCGAAATCTATGGGTATTGTATTATTTCAAACCCAATATGCCTTCTAAAAATTTATCCTCGAACCTAATTCGTTAAAACTCCCTTGAAAGAGGAGAGGTCGGGGCATGAATTTTCGGAGCCCACAACTTCCATCTACTTATGATATGATTTGTAAACAATATTTTAATTCCACTTTAAATCTTTTCTTGATTTCAAAAACTTCCTTTGATGTTAGCCCAATTGTAGTGATTGTATGTATGTTTTTGTTTTTAGAAATAGAAGGAACAGAATATTGACAAGGATATTGAAATACTTCTCTAGCTTTAGGCCATTTGAATGAGTTGAATGTTAACCTTAAAGGTTGACTGAGCCCAAGTTGGAACCTTTTAGCTGAATACTATATCAAACTTCATATTAAGTTTTTAACTGAATGCCCATCAACCAAAGAGTTTTAGCTCAAACGAGATGCTCTGTGACTCCTAAAGTTGAGGTCAAAGATTTGAATTTTGCTTGTGACCTAAATAAATATTTACTAGCTTTGTAACTGGAACATAATTAATTTGTAATTGACCTTTTGCTCTTTTTATCTATATTTAATTTTGTGCCAACTTTTTTGTAACTGATTTTGTGGGTGCCCTAATTTCAATTAATAAATATTTGAGAAAGTTTTCTACTCCTATCTTCATATATATAAAACTAAATGCTTAATCAAGCTGAGAATGAGCTTGGCTTAGTTCACTCTAGTTATGCTTGTTAACTGCCGCACTGATAACGAAATTCTTCAATATTCTTTCAGGCTTCTGATGTGGTTATAAGAATACCAGGTCAATGTAGATACCCCGATAGCCCTACTGTTTTTCTTGGATTAGCATCAGCTATTGCTGTTGTGATAGCTCAGGCAACTATAAGTATTATTGCTGGTTGCATATGCTGCAAGAGAAATGCAAATACTTCCGACACAAACTGGACTGTTGCTTTGATATCATTCGTTGCTTCCTGGTAAGTTTTGAGCCAAATGTCTGTTAAGCTATATTTTGCATATAATATGGAGCATATTCGTGGACATAAAAAATGGCATGAAAGCATGTTCGTTAATCCACCCATGATTTGTTTTCCAATGGCTGTATGTGAGCTATACATTTGGAATAAGGCGAGTGATTTTTATAATAGAAATAAAATATTTTTATTAATTTACATCTTCTAAGCTCATTTGGTTTCTTGGAATTAGAAAATATCATTTGAGAAAAAAATGAATATTCAGATTGTCATTTGGTTGGATATAATTAGAAATTAATATGGATTTTAAACTCTACAAATACTTTCAAAATCCCTTAAAGGTGATGTTTGTATTTTCTCACTCAAATATATATGAAAAATAAATCATCATTTTCTAATATATATAATCTATGAGCAGTTGAGCACCCAAATGAGCCCTAATCTCAAGTTCTTTCTATGCAAGAGTAATAAATGTCCTGAGCTTGATGAGCTAACGAGCCTAGATTGACCTATCATCTCAACTCATTAGCTCGTAGGTTGGTTTGTTTAAAAAATATTATTATATAATATATACTTAAATTTTATTTAAATTCTAGAGCTTAAGTATAAAACTATTAAAATATTTAAAAATTAGATATTTTTCTATCAAATTGTTCTTTATTATTTATCTTCTAATTTCTCATTCTTTTTATAATTTTATCATAATAATAGTTTAAACCATAGTCATTTTCTCTCTTTCATTATAAAAGAGCCGGCTTACGAGTAGGCTCAAACTCATAAAATTAAGTTTGAGTTCTAGCTCAAACATGATTAATTAATCTAGCTCGAGTTAGATATGACTCAAGCTCAACTCGAGTCGTTTACACCACTAAGTGCAACTAGCATCATGATTAATTAAACATGCTGGACCTCTCATGGCAATAACTTTACAACAACTCATTTTTGTGGTCAGTTATCCAAATGATATCATGAGAATTAATTTATAATCTTAGTTTCAGTTACAAGAACTATATCCATCTCTGCACGTATATCAAAGCATTTCATCAGTTGAAAGGTCCAGCATCCCAAAATAGCTTCTTTGAACCAAAAAAAAATTAAATAAGGATATCCATATGCTCAAAACTACGGGGCATTTCAATCAAATTGCTAGACATCTATTTAATTTTACAACACAACTACATTTTTGCAGATCAGATATATCATCTTACATAACTCAAATAATTATCTTGCAAATCAGAAATGAGTGTGCAAAACCTTATTCTGATAGCAAATTTTCTCTATTTGCTTTGTATAATTTAGAGTCTTTCATATTTAACAGAACTCTCTGGTTTATTGTCCCTCAGGATTACTTTCATAATAGCATTTCTTCTACTTTTGACTGGTGTTGCACTCAATGATCTGAAATCTGTGGATCAGAACAACTTTGATGATTATTGCTACATTGTGAAGCCTGGAGTATTCTCAGGAGGGGCAATATTCTCCCTTGCAAGTGTCTCTTTAGGTATTATCTATTATCTGGCACTGCAACCATCCAAGACTTCACAGCCAATGTGTCTACCACAGAACCAAGGCATTACATTTGGAAAACCTCAGATCCCTCTACAGAGTACCCAACCAGCCTTTGTCCATGAAGATACATACACACGGCAGCAAATTCCTTGATGATGTTTAGTACTTTGCTTAAAATAAGAGAATAAATTTGAAATTTGTTAAATTCATCATTTAGTTCAATGTGTTAGACATATTGAACAATCTTTAAATTTGCCTGGAATTTACTGTGGAATAGAGGCTGTATTGGACAGTTTTGTATTTATCAACATGATGAAATATTTTGTTATTTGTGATTTGTTTAGGAAAGGTGAAGTTCACAATTTTGTTGATGATTTTGCTAATATGCTTTAGTCTTGATATGTCCTGAATGATCTGGAGTGGCTGTTGCCTCCATTACTATCTTTTAGCAAAATCTTTAAACCTTAAAAGTTATGCAATTCAGCATGTCTGGTGCTGAATAGGCTAACTAGCACACAATGATATCAAAAAAATGTGTGAAAAATTCTACACAAAAAAATGGAACAATAACAACATCAAGCCTTTATCCAACTACCTGGGATCGGCTACATTAATCATTTTTCTCTATTGTGTCTTATTAAGAGATAAATTCTCATTTAAATTTAATAAAGAATGGTTATTTCAAATATTTTTTAATCAAGTCTTTTTAGTTTTATATCTACCTTTCTTAATATAAGTCAAATTTTAATACATCTACTTTCTTAATCGGGTCATCAGAAGGCTGCTATTTTATGTGACAAAACCATCTAAGGCGACTCTCTATAATCTTCTATTCCATTGGAGCTACTCTAAATTTTCATGTATATGCTCATTTCGTGTTTATGATTTTGATCATAACAAATATTATTGATTACCTATTTATTTCTCCTAGTATTTGTAGTGCATATTTGTTTGTGTGTTGACTAACATTTCAAGTACACCATGAATTTTTTTTTTAAGATTCAAGGCTCAAGATTGAGTAGAATATGTTATATTAAATGAGTCTATAATTTTTATTTATTTATTTTTAATTTCTTGAGTCAAGTTCTGTAAGGATGTATGTTAGCCTGGTGATCGTGCACACACACACAAGGGGAGCATAAATATTTTTAAATATTTTTTTTGTACATCATATTGTACGATATGGATCATACTATAAGATCTAGTGTTACAGAAATTAATTAAAATAAATTTTTTATAAAAAAAAAATATTTTTTAAATATAACTCTTCAAACATTACCAAAACTACATCGTATTGGACGATCTTTTATAATTCGAAAGCCCGCCGCCCATTAAATTAGGCAAAATTTTGAATTTGAAAAGTTGTTTTAATCGTATTGTACGAACCTAATTATATTGTACAATATTTAAAATATTGTCTAATTTAATCTTGTGAGTAGTCAAGCAAAATCTGGTTAATTTTGATATTTTGATCGTACTAAACGAACTATATCGCAGTGTACGATCAACATAGATGATTTTGGTTGTCACATGATTCGTCCTGGATGAATTGCATTTCAGTTGAACTAATCGTACTATACGATCAGTAATTCGTATTGATGATCATACAATACTAGTAGACAAATTAAACTGTTTGTACTGATGATCATAAAATACAAATAAGCAAATTAAATTGTTTGTACTATACTAACTGGTGATCGTACATTACTAACAGGTCAAATTCTGCACATCGTATTGGACGATCCTTAGATCATATTGTATGGTCTTTGACGGCTCAAGTGAGTTTTTAGGGTTTTTGAATCCCTCTATTTAATCTTTCTCCAAAGACATTGTAAGTGTCTTTAATATGCATTTAGTCTTCGTTCTTCTAGAGAAAATTTGAAGAGGGAGCCTTCAAAGCGAGAAAGGAAAGGGTGAAGTTTATGAGGGAGAAGATCTTTGTGGGGTTCAAGGGAGGGTGTGTGTGTGTGTGTGTGTGTGTGGGGGTGGGGGGGTGGGGGGGGGGGGGGGGGGGGGGGGGGGGGGGGGGGGGGGGGTCATACGGTTACTCCGACAAGCTTGTATTTTAGTACCATCAGATTAAAGATTTGTCTTGAGAAAAGTTTTGGAAAGAAGAAGATCTCTTTGATGTCAAACGATCCGGCTACTATGCCGCACTTGGGAAGGTGAAAGAGATTCAAGGTTCTCTGCCTCACCAGCAGGGTGAAAAGGAGTTCAGGTTTTCTGCCTCACCATAAGAGTGAAAAGGAGTCAAGGTTCTCAGCCTGTGAAAGGAGTTCAGTCCTCTGCGACACCGGGTTGGTGGAAGAGAGTTTTTAAGGGCTTCTTCATCTATTGGTTGGGAATAAATGAGAGACCCTATAGTGATAGTGTAATACCCAAAGTGGGTGACTTTGGAGAGTGGATGGGTCATGGTTTGACCAAACCACTATAAATATGGTGTGTTCTTTCTAATTTTATTTTATGCAGATTATTTTTTTGCATTTTATTTTTTATTTTAACTGGTTGGTTGAAAATCTGTGATTGATATTATGTTGTATTAATTAGATTATCATCACCATCTTTGTAACTTTTGATAAGTGTACTAGCTTCCACATTAAGTGATAGTATTACTTTCGTCTTAGTGAGCCTTAAGGATAATTCATTGAGAACTAACAACCTCATAGCACTTTCATGTGATATCAGAGCGGGGTTTCAAAAAAAGTATTTTATAAAATCTTAAGAAAATGATCATGACACATTTTAGGAAATCATAACATTGTGGAAGGCTATTCAATCACGTGACTACCTTTATTTGAAAATATTTATTTTAAATTTTGAAAAATTCATGTCTACTTTCTTGCAATCAATTAATTATCGAATGTGGTATATGATTCAAATTGGTTATTTTATTTTACACGTTTTGTAGATAGAGTCAAAATTGATATTCCTTTTACTAAATGGAGTAGAATAGAACAAACCAATGCTTAATTGAATGCTAAATACTTGAATTATTTTTATGTTCTTTAACTTTTGAAGATTATATGATTATTTCTACTTGTATCATTGGCAAGAAAGTTTGATATAAACTATGCATTACATATGAAGGTAGTAGTGAAGTTAAACAATCTAGATTAAACATATTATTGCATGACTATGAACATTTTCACATTAAATCTTATGAGGCTATCTTAGACATGTATACTAGGTTTACCCAGATTATGAAGTCATTGGATGCTTTAGGTAGAGAACTTTCAACTTTGAAAATATTAACAAAATTCTACATTCTCTACTTGATAAATTTAATGTCAAAGTCATAGCTATATGCGAATAAAAAGATTTAAACGATTATTCTATAGACAATCTAATAGGCTCACTCATTGCCTATGAGCAAAGTATGGGTCAAAGACTTTTGGATGCAGCTGATGAGAAGAATATAGTGTTAAAAGCTAAAGAAACGATTGAATGTGGCTTAGTAGATGATGAGATTAAGGAGATAGCATTGATAAAAAATAAATTTGAAAGTTTATTGAAGCACAAACATAAGCATCAACAAAAGTGGAGCAAAGGTAAAAATGATAAAAATGTTAAGTTTTCTTCTAACGTTATTTGCTTCGGATATAGGAAACCTGGACATCTGAATTTTGAATGCTCCAACTAAAAAACTCTTCCTATAAAAGAAAAGAGTAAAAATAAGCTAATTGTAATATGGGGAAAGATAAAAAAACAAAAAATCTCGATATAGCTTATGAATCATAAGAATAAGAGCACGACGATGAAGTATAAGTATGTTAAGGTTTGTTTTAGTATTTTGTTTATGTGTTTTATTTGTTTGTTTATTTATTTTATGTGTTTTGATTTTTTTTTTTTATGTTTTAAGTATAATTTCATATTTTCGTTTATTTATTATGTTGTTATTTTCTTCCACATATATTTTAATTTTATGTGTTATTTTATCTCATCTTTTTTATAATGTCAAAGGGGGAAGAATGTATTATGGTTGGTTATATTGGTGGTTTGATTTTTAAAATTTTCTATTAATTAGCTTTAAAATTTTATTTTTCTTTAATAAAATACTTTTCCCTTATTTTTTAATATAATTTTTTTAGTGAAGGAGAGTTTAGGAGAAAATATTTTTAGTTTGCAAATTCAACCATTAATATTTATCATCATTAAAAAGTGGGAGATTGTTGTAACTCCGGCTTTTGAGTTTATGATTTTGATGATAACAAATATTATTGATTACCTCTTTATTTCTCATAAGATTTGTAGAACATTTTTGTTTATGTTTTGACTAATATTTCAGGTAGATCATGCACCATTCTTTGAAGATTTATGGCTCAAGATTGGGTAGAATAAATTATGTTAAATAAGTTAATAATTTTTTATTTCTTGAGTCAAGCCCTGTAAGGATATATATTAGCGTAGTGACCATGCACACACACACACACACAAGGGGAGAAAAAAATTTTTTAATTTTTAATGTACATTACATTGTATTGTACTATATAGATCATATTGTATGATATGGTTTTATATAATTAATTAAAATATTTTAATTTTTTGGGGAAAAATATATTTTAAATATAACTAATCGTACAGTACAAACACCACATTATACTGGATGATCTATTATAATTAGAAAGCCCACCGTCCATTAAATTAGGTAAAATTTTGAATTTGAAAAGTTATTTTAATTGTACTATATGATGTTTAAAATATTACCTAATTTAATCCTATGATTAGTTAATCCAATTTGGATAATTTTTATATTTTTATCATACTGCAATAGAGACAATTTGGGTCATCCCATGATTCATCCTGGATAAATTGCATTTTGGTTGAACTAATTATACTATACGATCTGTCTTCATACTAAGGATCGTACAATACTAGTAGGTAAATTGGACTGTTTGTATTGATGTTCATATAATACGAACAGGCAAATTAAACTCTTCGTACTGTACTAATTGGTGATCGTACAGTCCTAACATGTCAAATTCTACACATCGTATTGGATGATCCTTAGATCATATTATACGATCTTTGACGGCTCAATTGAGTTTTTAGGATTTTTGAAGACCTCAATTTAAGCTTTCTCCAAAGGCATTATAAATGTCTTTGGCATGCATTGAGTCTCCATTCTTCTAGAGAAAACTTGAAGAGAGAGCCTTGAAAGGGAGAGAGAAAAGGGTGAAGTTTGAGAGGGAGAAGATCCTTGTGGGGCTCAAGGTGTGGAGGGGGTTTCACACAGTTTCTGCTTCAAGCTTGCATCTTAGTACCATCGGATTCAAGGTAAGAAGAAGATCACTTTGATGTCAAACGACCCGGCTACTCCACTGCATTGGGGAAGGTGAAAGAGATTTAAGGATCTTTGCCTCATTAGGAGGGTGAAAAGCAGTCAAGGTTCTCTGCCTCACCAGGAGGGTAAAAAGGAGTCAAGGTTCTCTACCTGTGAAAGGAGTTTTGTCCTTTGTCGCACTGGGTTGGTGAAAGAGAGTTTGTAAAGGGGTTCTCCACCTAGCTGTGGGGGTTAAGGGAGAGAAACTATAGTGATAGTGTAATACCCGGAGTGGGTGACTATTGGAGTGGACGTAAGTCATAGTTTGACAAACCATTATAAATCTGGCGTGTTATTTTTGATTTTATTTTCTGCAGTTTATTTCTCCGCATTTTATTTTCTATTATAACTACTTGGTTGAAAATCTGTGATTAATATTATGTTGTATTGATTAAATTATCATCTCCATCTTTATAACTTTTGATAAGTGCACTAGCTTCTACATCAAGTGATAGTATTACTTATATATTAGTGTGCCTTAGGGACAATTCATTGAGGTCTAACAATCTCATAGCACTTTCATGTATCCTATCTCTAAGAGTAAAGCCACTCATGCACCTGAGCATCCTCATCTCTGCACCACTTAACTTAAAATTATGAGGTATAAAAAAACATAAAATAAAATTTTATTATGTAAAAAAAAAAGTTGTATAAAATAGGAATGGTGGCTTACACACAAAATAATCTAAAAATTCTAATTACATGTATATAATTATGTAAATAAAAATAATAAAGGTTTATATATTACACCATGAGCTCTTTAGCATAAGTTCTTTGTTACCACCACAGATCAATAGTAATATTTAAATCTCACTAAATAAGCATAACTCGTAAGAGTTCTGCCTTAAAAGTACTGTAAAATTCGTTGATATTTGAATTGTTGTTGAGGCTATACAATGTTTTAGGCTCTATTTGGTAATGCTATGATGTGATGTTTATAGAATTTATTAACATTTTTATAGAAAGATCTATAAATTTGTTGTTCATAAATGTTAAGCATGGAAGTGATGCACATATGGAAGAATTCTTATTAATAGGTTAACATTGTAAAATATCAAACATTTTGGGAAAAAAAATGTGAACATCATTATAAAATAAAGCCTTTCAATTTTACAATTTAGCTTTTGTCTATGTTAAAGTTATGAAGTTAAAATTTTTTCCTTACCAAATCTCTATTATGATAAAAAATTTTAATTTATTGCAAATAGTGAATTGAGATTGCAAAGATATGTTCACATTTTCTATATATATATAGATTGTGAGATCTTTTATTGACTTTAAGAGATCTTATAAAATATTATGAGAGCTTATAGTTAATTTAATATTTTCAAGTTTGATCATGCTATCACTTTAAATAGAGGCTTAGAACTAGTGATTTGACATCCTACAATAACAAGCAAATAAAGATTATATATATATATATATATATATATATATATATATATATATATATATATATATATATATATATATATATATATAGAGAGAGAGAGAGAGAGAGAGAGAGAGAGAGAGAGAGAGAGAGAGAGAGAGAGAGAGAGAGAGAGAGAGAGAGAGAGAGAGAGAGATTGCCATTCTAGAAAGAAATGGAGAATAAAATTTTTCATGTGTTTGTAGTGGAGGTCTTCCCCTTCTTTAAGAGGGAGGAGGAGCTTCTAGTTTTTATTCCAAAAAGGGGAGAAACTTTAGAACTAGGGAGCAAGCTTTTTTATACTACTATTGCAAAGAAAGCAAGATGGTAACAACAACATAATTAACAACTTATCCTCCATGCCTATCCTGCATCCTTGCAGGATGTAATTGCATTATTGTTGAGCTATTGATATAGAAAAAGTAATATTTCTATCTTTATATGTAATTTTATATGTATTGCAATATCTCCATGTATCATTTTTTAATCTTAGTGGTTATTCAATTTTTGTGTTGCGACGAAGGTACAACACATCAAACCATATAACTTTTGTGTGTATCTATGTTTACGTATTTAATGAAATATTTCTTCTTGTCTCTTGCTCATTATCATTAGCTAACTGGAATAAAAGAATTGATTTGTAAATCTTTAAAAATGAACATAAATGGGAAGATCAAAATTGACAATTTGTTTGATGGCTAAAACTTTAGGTCTAAAAATATAAATAATGAACTATTTGTGCCAAAGAAAGATTAATTTACTAGGAAAGGGAGTAAAACCATTATAAATTGATAATGAAGAATGCGAGTTGATGGATAGAAAATCTTTAGGAGTGTGAGACCTTCAGGATCAATGTACTGTTCAAACTGGTCTAACCCAACTAGAAGTCAGGTTACCTGTTGAATTTTTGCATTTAAATTCTCTTGCATGTGTCTGAGAATGATTTACATGCTTGAAAAAGGTGTGTATGTTTTCTGAAGCAAGTTCCAAGGGTTTGAATGCATGCTGTAAAATCTAAAACTTTTTTCCCCTAGAGCACCCCGATGTTGTGAGTTCTAGAATTTGAAAAAAGAACTAGCACCCCAGAGCTATAATAGAGGTGCATAGGCATTGGGCCAAATTCTGAACATAAAAATATCTAAATCACATATTATGTCATTTGATTCGTTTGATCAAATGGTGCTAGTGAGAGAAGAAGAGAGATTTAAGCGAGTTTGTTATATTTTTCCTATCTCAGTTTTCAATAATTTAGATTTTTTTAATGCACAATCTATCATAATTTGGTTATTTTTTAAAAATATAAATTTTTGTTTTGTATAATTTTTTGTTGCCTATCATTAATGTATCTTGGTAAGTTCTGAATTTAATTTTTATTAACTTAGTGTAATGCATTGAAATATGTGCATACTGATTGAAATGTGAAATTTATTTTGTAGAGAGAAGGGATTCTATTGGCAGAGAGAAAGAATTCTTTTGTTGGAGAAAAGGGATTCATTTACTTGTTATGTTTTAGAAACTCTGAAGCCTGAGGGCTATTGCAAAATCATTTTTGAGATTCAGTAGTCTTCCGCTTTATATTATATTCAGTAATGGCTTTGTGTTGTATATAAATAGGAAGTTTAATTTTTTAGCACTTCTCCAATTGGATATTCAGGTATGTTGTTGTTTCTTGCATGGGAGGTTGGGTCAGGTCAAATTGTGTCGGGTCATATATATCAGGTCAGGTCATGACAAGGAGTTATTTGAATGTCACTAACTAAGAGCATCACATTTTTTTCAAAATTCTCCATGGGACAAATATAATAAGCATCATGAAAGTGCTTATTAACACATAAAAAGTCATCTATAGTCAATAAGATATATATATATATATATATATATATAATTTTTTTCAATATCATATTTTTAAATAGAGCTTTTGTAATGCCCTATAATCTACATTGGAAGAATTATTTATTTATCTTTTAAATAAACAACAACTAGAGCTATCTAATATCATCTATCAATAATAAATAGCAAAATAGATTCTATAATTTAAAACATCAATGTACACATCTATATTCATTTTCAAAAATTGTATACACTACTCAGGATTTACACAATCATGTCATAACTATTATGTCATGAGTACAATAAAAAAATAAAAAGAAATAGAATCTGAAGAATCCTGACCAACCTCACTCTCCTGTCCCATGTTCTGACCTGAAATTATTTAATAATATATAATAAGCTTAAAAGCCCAATAGGTCACTAAATGTACAACTGAATTCAAAGCATGGTAATGAAGTAATATGCATTTCAACAGTCAAATCATAGCAATTATATTCATATGATCATTGAATAAGTGCAAAAATAATAAAATTCACATGTAGTAGTTATAGAATTTATAAAAAGTAAAATACTACAATACGAACGCTAGTAAAATAATAAACCAATACGAGTGTCAAATCTATAAAATAATTGTCATATCTATAATATCAATTAGTAAAGAAATTAGATAAATTATCAAATCAAAATATCAGTAAAGAATATTGAAATCAAATCAATATAGTAAAATCATATATGAATGTACATATGCTATCTAATTATTCTATATCAATATCAATTCAATATTTTACATGTTTAATATGTCACAGGCTTATTATATAGTGAATCAATATGTAGTATCAAATAGTATCATTATCTATATCAATAACAATAACAATAGAGTGACAAGAGTATAAGAACAGTACAATAACAATAAATATGTGCAGTATCAATAAATCTATATAATAATAAAAATAATATCTCAAAAATATGATTTTCATTAATCACACTTAGCAAGTAAGAAGTCATGACTATCATGATATTTTTTAATAATGTATAAGTATCAGTAAATCATTGGCTCAATAAACAAAGTAGTCACTCTTTGTCCGTCGACATAATAATTGGTAGAGGATACCACCAAACCACAGTATTTAAAGAAAGCTCATCGACTGACCATCATGTACAGGTCAATCAATCTCCAACCAACATATTAACTATTCTTTACTTGTTTGTTTCACACACTGTTGACCTCATTTTTGTATGAGGCCACTAAGGACCCATCCAGACTCCAGATCAATCTAAAATCTAGGATTCTCCAAGATCCAGACCTTAGGATCCATTCTAAATCCTAGGACCCTTCTAGACTCCAGACCCTAGGATCTACTCTAGACCTTAGGATTCTTCCAGACCAATCCAGATATTAAGATCTATTCTAGACCTTAAGACTCTCCTAGATCCAGACCCTATGATCTTCTTAGACCCTAGGAGCTGCCTAGACCTTAATTCAATTCAAACTTCAATCAAATCCAGACTTTAAACCCATTCAGATCTTAATCCCAGTTCAATCTTAGATCTTACCTTTGATCTAGCTTTAAACCTATCCAATCATTTATAATCCCCTAAATGATTATAAATGATTTGGATAATTCAAACTTAATCTATCAAACTCAAAATCCAGATCAAATCCAAAATCTAGACCCAAATCTTAAGTCCATAAGCCTTATCGTAAAGACCTTTTTCAGTGAAATTTCAAACACCTTGAAACCCAGTCAAACGGCCTTTGATTCAGAGTCTGTCAGTTGAATACTGATGGGACATGTCTCTGAAGGCTACCCTTCAAATTTGAGCCCATTCCGAGGTCCTCTAACCCTAGAAACTAAATCAAATTCCAAAAGCTGTAAAACCTTCAAATATTTATGGCCTATGCCACTGGACCTGTTACCTAGTGGATCCAGACCTTAGAGCCTCCTCTGAAGCCTCTAATCACTTTCAAACATTTAATCCTGACATATTGAATATTAAATTATATTTTGGTTGACCCACTTTGACCCCCAGTTGACCAGGGGTCAAAATCACCAAAATACCCCAATGGGATTCAAACATCGATTTCAAACCAAATGAATTCCAAATTGCTTGCAACCACTTCCAGCAAGTTTCAAATATCAAACCAAACATGTTCGACCTAAACCCTAGACCCTGGGTCAACCTGGTTGACCAAGTCAACCTAGGTTGACCAAACAGGCCCTTAAGCGTCAAAAAGGGCATTTTGACGGATTGACCTCCCCAGACCTTGGGACCACCTCCAATGGTCTCCAAATGTCATTTCAAATTGATTGAACCTATTTCTAGACCCTAGACCCACCTGGTTGACCAAGTCAACCAGGATCGACCTAATAAGCCCTTAGGAGTTCAAATGGGTCACTTCAACCCATTTGATCTTTCTAACCCATTCAAGCTCTGAAACCCATCTCAAAACTTAAATCAAATCCATTCAAACTTACTTAAAGTCAGATTACACTAAGTTTCACTTGGTCAAGCTTGGATTCATGGTCAAATCCCTTCATATATGCAATATCCAATGGCTTTACCCATTAGGAACCTTTGAAAACCTATCATATGGATATTTAGGTACTATTAGTGTGCCACCTCATTTAGCCATGAGGATTTGTTGACCATTCAACTCAGTCAACAAGTCCCCAAAGTGCTTTGAAATGGATAAATATCCTTAAACACCTAACCCCTCTTGAGAAATTGATTTTAATGCATCTAACCAGCTCCTTAACTCTTTCCCATGCCACATCACCAGTCCACATGGCAAGTGGACTGGTCAAACTGTCAAACCTAGGGTTTAGGGTGGTCAAATTTGGTCAAATGACCCCCTAAACCTAATCGCTTTTAATTCTAAGTTATTCCAGCTGTTTAATCAAACTCTAGAACATTCCTAGATCCTCTCCCAGCTGTTAGATCCAGATCCAATGGCCCTCATTGCTCCCATGATCAAGTGGGGACCAAAGAGCCTTTCCAATTAGGATGTCCTTCCCCTGTCCTTTCCCTCAGCTTTCCAACTGCCCTAGGGACAAATGGCATCATCTGGGGAGCTGATGAAGCAAATCCTAGCCGACCATTTGATCAGAGGAAGGTTCAATAGGGCAAAACCTCTAAAATGAGACTCATTCTCAACCCTAGCCTCTCTCTCCACTCAAGCCCTTCAAGAGCTCAAACTCTTTTCGTTTGAGCATTCCATACATCAATCCACATTTTTCTAGCTCAATCCGATCGGTCAAAGCTCGCCGGCGGCGAGTTTCCGGCCAAATCGAAGGCCTACTCCGTCCAAGGTGTATTCCTCTCGATCCAGGCTTTAGAAGCTCAAGGGTTCTTCTACAAAATGGAGCGTGGACAGCCTACAAATGCAACCATTACATAAACGGGTCAAACCGTCCAAAATCTAGGTGAAAAATTCAAACCCTAGGTTAGGACACTTAGTCTAAAATAGCTTTTGAATAAGCGATTTTTAAGTTATAAAAATATATCCCCATTATTTCTGTTCATTAAGGGGACCTATGTTTAAAATTTGAAACGATTTGGTGCACCCAATCGAAAGAACGAGCCCAAAAACGCCTATAGGGCTCGGTTCGTGCAACCCCCCAGCAAGGCTGAATCAGAACCGTTGATCTAAGGATCCACGGTTCAGATTCAGCCATTCCGCGGCTCGATCTGACTGCGTGCTAACCTATTGCGCGATATCACCGTCCGATGCAATCCTGGTCATTTATCTCAGACGGTGCTCGATCGGACGGCGGCTGTGCCGAGCTGACGTGGTTAAGTGCCGCGTTTCTCGAAAACACGTGGGCCCACTTGACCGCCACTGCGTTTTGGTTGGCCGAACCAGAACGCGCCACGTGTTAATCCCGCCGCCAGATCGAATTAATTAAGGTTTAATTAGTGTTTTGATTATTTTAATTACCAGAAACATCAAAAAATTATTAAAAATTAAATACTTTTCAAAAAATTAAGTATTATATATCAAACTGCTCGGATTTTCAAGGCCTTTAATTTAAAAATAAAATGGATTTAAAAATATTCTATATATTTTAAATAATTTTAAATATTAATTATTTGGTTGTTTTAATTATTATTTAATTAAAATAAATCCAAATATTATCAAAATTCTAAGAGAAATATTTTAATCAATTTTGAACTTGCAGAACTCTTTTCTAGAGTTATTTGAGCATAATTTGATATTCATTTGAATCATTAAAATTATAGTATTTATTTTATATATATAATTTTAAAATCATTTCATTTCAAATTTGTATGCATATTTAGTTTCCTTTCAAATACCTTGAGTTTGACTTGAAATTTTAATCATAGATTGAATTTGATTGAATTGATTTAATGGGGATTAGCTAATGAGTAATTAACTTGTTGATTACTCATTATTTGAGCTTTATTTTCAATTATTCAAAATGTACTTTAATTTTGTGTAGGTTACACACACGTGCACCTAGTCTAAGGCTCTCTTAGATTTAGGAATTGATTATGGCTATGCATGCTTATATATATGTTATGTTCAAGGGTTAGAATGACATTGATTGCAAACCTACAACATAGTGTCATTAAGGACAATAACTAAGGACCTATGTCTAGTAAACTTAGAGAAATTCTAGAAATTAGGATACATATCATTTTAATTTGAAACTTCAAACACTTGAACTTAGTGACATGTACAGCCACTAGAAAATTTTTTACTAGTTTTAGAGGTCATTAAGGTCCTTAATTAATTTTCCCAATTTTAAGCCTTAATTAAGCCATTAAACCTTCCAGAAAATACAATAAATCAATATTAAACCCAAAAAAAATATGCTTAAGACCTCTAACTAACCAGAACTCAAACCTCAATCAATGAAAATTAAGAGCCCTTTGAATTGGCAGCAAATTAAACCTTAATATAATTTTAATTAAAAATCAAAATTTAATTAATATAATTAATTAATAATAATTAAAAATTCTAAAAATTTCCAAACACTTGAGAATCTCTTCTTAGGTCATTTCTGACCTTTGGAGTTTATTTCAAGGAGTTTGGGCTTCATTTGGAGAAACAATCACAAAAGGGCCCCTCTAATTAAGTAATTTTCAAAATTCAATAAATACCTAAACTTCAAACCTTAATAACTAATTCCAGAAAAATCCAAATTGACCAAACTCACTTGCATTCAACTCATAATAATGTCTAGTATTTATTAAAAATATTAAATTCTAGAAATCTATAAAATTTCAAAAAGTCAACTTTTTGGTCAACCATAGGTCAAAACTAGTTCAAAACTTCAAACCTTCATAATAAAATGTAGAAAAATCCAATTTCAACGTATTTACTGTCTAACTGATCGTAGTAAGATCTAGTATTTTAATAAAATACTAAATTTACAGAAAACACCCTTAATCAAAAAGTCAAATTTTGACCCTTTAATTAAATGATTAGAATAATAAAAAAAAATTCATAAAACTTGAAAATCACTTTAAAACTCCAGAATTCATTAATTAACCTTAAAATTAGTAATCAACCAACTTTTAATAAAATTCATTAACTCTTAAACCTTAATAAAATCAAATCACTTAATTATACCGGGTACCACTAGGTAACCCAGGCCTACGAGGCTATTTGCTTTAGCCCCAAGGAAGGTGTAATAAACTTCACGGCCTCGGTGTGAAACAAAGGTGGTATTCAATAAATAATTAAAAAACAATCTTAAAATTGACTTCAAACCATTAATACTTAAACTCTAATTAAATTTCCCTTAAGCCTTTTAACCAACCAGAACCTTAAACAACTTCAATCTAATGATCCTACTTAGAACATATCAAAACCACATGACCTACCTCACATACTTTAGATGGTTTTCTAGGACAACCAACTCTAGTTTTAGGCTAGGCCGGTGTTTACTTTTCTGCTGTGTGTCCGGGCTTTCGAGTTTTCACTGCATGCTGTTTGCTAGTTTAGAATTGATTGATCGTCTATTTATTTACTGCAATCTGTTGAGTACTTTAAATTTCAAATATTAACTGCTTGAGATCAAATATTAACTACTTGAGATCAAATATTAACTTCTTGGGATCAAATATTAACTGCTTGAGATTATATATAATTGTTGATTATTAGGACAACCTTGCAGGATCGAGTCTAGATTTTTCAATTAATGTAAATTTAATTGAATAAGGTTGTAAATTCTTTTGGAATGACTTGAATTTGGGATATAAATATTCAACTTGAATTCCAAATAGGTGAAGACATCCCTAAACGGGAGAGTCTTCTTCCATTTGGAAGTCAAATTAGGATACCTTTTTAAATATCCAAAGAGAAAAGATAACACCCCGTTCAAGGGGGAGTTTCTTTCCATTTGGATATCTGGAACCGACGAATCAAGATGTTAGTGAGAAGATGAAGGATTGGACAACGAGAAGAATCCCAAATCTCAAAGTCATTTAATTTAGGATTAGAAATCCGGGTTGTAGTCAGTGGTGCCCGGCCACTTTACTTTTCTGCAATTCTAGATGTAATAATAAGTGGCACTTGCCATATGGACTTTCAATTTGAGCATTTAATTTGATTGATTTATTTAATTGATTGTGCAATAGAACTACCTATTTTTCTAGTCTTTTTACATGCATGCCGATTTTGATTTGACCTGGAATTCGATCGTAGGCTCTTAAGGACTTGTAAAAATTCTTCTACTTTAATTAAAATGAAAATTTTTAAGACAACATAGAAACTCTAACGAATTTAAGAAGTAAGCCCGGGACAGCCGGGAGTCCTCATTTCATAGCATTCATTCAAATTCAATCTTTTAATCGAGTCGATTAGCATGCATCATATTAGCAACTAATTTAAAAACCTTTAAATCCTTAATTGCATTTGCTTAAGCATCAAACCCAACATAAGTTTAAGAGGCCAATTAGGATCCGCTCTAGATGTGTCGGCCCCGCTCTCAAAAACTTTTCTTAAACAACTTCCCTACCCATTCTAACATTAAATGACTTGATACATGATTTTAAAGCGCCTAGGTGGTTTAGCTGGCTCCCCAATCCAGGCCGGGGTAAGTCCAGATACGCATTGCACTAGCTAGGTTCGGGTCACTTTTTCAGTACCCAATTTAGACTTAGGTTCTGAGGCAAGCTCGGGCTATAAGACCTCAACCTCTGGGAATTGAATCCCAATTATCTAATAAAATTGATCATTTGAACCTTAAATCACTTTCAATCTAATTCGAGCCCAACACTTAGGATAGACTAGGGCATTTCTGAATTGTTTCAGAATCTCAAGTGTCCTCCTACCTTTCTTCCCTTGACTCCAGAAATAAGTGTTCAACCTTGATCTAATCCCAATTGAAAATTCTAAACCTTAACTTCCTTTGATATCTAACTTTGAAATCTTAAATAAAATTTGCACCGCTATTTTAATCGAGAGTCTTCGTAGGAAACTTTTATTTCCTACGATATAATTAACTACGAGGGCTTGCGCTTGTAGGAGATTTAGAAACCCAGAACTTATTTTCAAAATCAACTTTTTCAAAAACTCAATTAATTCTCTTTGGGAAAATCAAATACAATGATCATTATCGTCATTTTCGAATGATCGATAATAATTGATACCTTCTTTCTTCGGATAGATATATCAATTATTATTGTAGTTTTTATTATGAGATTAATGATCTTCTATCCGAATTATCATAATCAGACAATCGATTAAACTTAATTATGATCTTTCGAGATCATATGTTGTTTCCCCTTGAGTCAGACTATAATAATTTAGATAAATTTAAAATTTTGAAATTTGAACCCATTAGGGAACGATATGATCGTCTTTCGAGGCGATATATTGTTCATAATGATGCGTTCAATTTTTAAATTCAAAATTTAATATTCCCAAAGATAATTAAATATTTTTCAAAATTATATATACCTAAATGTATTTTTTTAATCAAACACACACATATATTATTATCAATTAACTTAATTCTTTTATAATTCGCACAATCTTGTGAATCACCTTTATTCTTAAAAATAGGAATCAATACACTTATTCTCCACTCATCTAGCATCTTTTTAGTCTTCAAATTATTATTAAAAAATCTAGTAAGCCAATAAATTATTTCATCTCCTAAGCATTTCTACGCCTATATTGTAATATCATCAATCCAACAGCTTTTCCACAGTTCATTTCCTTTAAAGCCTTCTCTAACTTCAGTTTTACTAATATACTGATAAAAAAAAAATTTTTATTTTTCATTTAAGGTGCTATGTTCACTAAAGTCAATCACATTCTTATAAACTTCTTTGAAAAGTTCAAAAAATATCTCATCCACCTTTGCTCAATATCCTCTTCTAATAAAAACACTTTTTATGTTCATTTTAATACACTTCACTTGAATTAAATCCTTACTAGTCTTATCTCTTTGTTTTGCTAACTTATACATATATCTTTTACCCTCATTAGTATCTAATTTATTATATGAATAATTAAAAGCTAAAAACTTTGCATCGCATATTGGTTTATTGGACTCCTTATGGGCATCTTTATATCTTTCTCAATTATCAAAATTTTTACATTTAAACCAATTTTTATAACAAATATTCATTTTTTTATCTTTTCTTACACATCTTAATTCTATCACCAATTATTTTTACTATTATGAGCTTTTTCTTCTTATACTGCAAGCATATTTTTTGCAACATTCTTAATATCACTAGCTATTTTTTCTCACATAACATTAGCTTTTTCATGCACAGACACAATCTTAAGATCTAGTATCTTACTCTAAAAAATAGTTTTGTTAATATTCTTTAAATACTCCTCATCTAATCTTAGAATAATGTTTTACTTTTTTTTTTGGTACATAGACTTTCAAGTAGAATAACTTTAAAATTTTACAATCTAAAAGATCTATTTTTATTATTTGAAAATAATCAATCTGAGTCTTATTTTATCCATTATTATAATTGATGAGCTACTAATATCTTTTCTTAAATAAGGTATTAGCAACTATAAAATCATAAGATAAAGAAAATCTAATATGGTCTTACAACCTTCATTGCCTTATGGCACAGAATGTTAGCCATTAAAAGAAAAGTATAAATTAATTTAAGTGTTATAGAGATGATGATTCTCATGTGATTAAGTGGTCATATACTTTGAGATAGAATACTAAACAATCATGTATCTGAAAAGGTTGGGGTTGCTCCAAAGGTAGATAAGATTAGAGAGAGTCTCCTTGGATGATTTCATCACATATAATTTTGGTCTTCTGATGACCCATTTAGGAGAGTAGATGTATTATAATAGGCTTATGTTAAGAAATGTAGATGTTGACCTAAAAAGACATGATTAGAAATTATAAAAAAAATAGCATTTTTATTAGATTTAAATGAGAATTTAACTCTTAACTGGACACAATCAAGAAGAATGATTCATGTAGCCGACCCCATGTACTTTGAAATATTATTCTGATAGATTTTTTTTTTTTTTTTTTGGAAAATTGGGTTCTTAAATATCATTCATTCCATGTTAGTTAAGGAAGTCATTCCTTCATTCCAACTACTTAATTTTTTGAGGGTTATAACCCCATTATCTACAATTGGCTCAACTTTAATTATGATGGATGAATCATTAGATTCATTGGCATTAACTTGATGGTATCAACTCTAGCCCTAATTCTTTGTGCAAGTCCCTTTCCTATTACGAGTAACATGCTCTTCAACATGTGAGATGGAAATTTTTTAGATTAGTTGGTTGATTGACAAGACTAGGCATGAATAGGGCTAGAAGCATTTTAATTTAAATGAAGATCTATTTTGATAGTTAATTCAATAAGTTAAAAAATATTATATTCTCATTCTAGTTTCTAAGTTGGCCCACTTCAATATCAATATTATTTGTTTTGATATTATGCATTTTAAATATTTTAGAATGAAGCCCATTAGAATTAGTTGGAAGCTTGCTTACATACATGATGTGGAATATAATAAAATGATAAGAAAGAAAAACAAATATATATTTATATGTTTTTTATATATATTTTAATGATTTCATAAGAAACCAAGAAAAAAAAAAGTTAATGACAAATAGTTCACTACAACTACTTTAATTACTCTAAAATAAAGCCAATTTAATGTAATGATGACACTTTAGTAAAGATTTGAATAGTGTAACACAAGTTATAAAGATGCACTCAAGGAGTTTGGTAGTTTTTGAAAAACTCTATAGCAACCCAAGAGGAGGGGAGAGGGGGGGGGGGGGGGGGGGGGCGGGGGGGGGGGTGAATTGTGTTGTAAATAAAAGAGTGATAATTTAAAAACTATTTAATTTTATTTTGTAGAAAAATTAGTGATGTGAATGAGACAATTACTAAATAAAACATAAGAGAGAGTGCAAAAAGAGGAAAAAAAAAACACATGAAGATTTTTACATGGTTCGGCTCCCCACTAGCCTACGTCCAACATCATACTAGGATTCAACAACCAAAACTTTTATATCAACCATATATTCCTAACACCAAAAAAAAAACTACCTCACATGATGGAGAGAACCTCACAGCAAGGTTACAAACAAAAAGAAATAAAATTAGTCATGTTCACATAGACTATGTAACCTAGTTTCCACCAAAAATATTTAAAGTTAATGTACCAAAGTGATGAAAGCTAGTTGCAAAAACTAGCACTTGAAAAATCCAAACTAGTTAACAACACAACTGGTGATTATGCAAAATATTTTTTTTATTTTTGTATGAGATAAGTATATGAGATGAGAGATCACACAAAAATTATATAAAAATATAAATTTATTTAAGGAGTTAATCCAAAGATAAGCAAAGTTTATGCATGAGTAACAAAGATCTTGAATCAAGTAGACTACAATAATTTCAAACGCCTTTATCCAAGTAATCTCAAGAAAAGTGACTTAATCACAAAAAAAAAAAAGAAATAAATGAAGTTTATAACCTTTAAATTACTGGAGATCCAAGAGGAGAAGAAGTCTCTAGCTTTTGGTGTCCTTAATAGAAGATGAAAGCAACTTGCAAAGATGAGAGAAAAGCATGAAAAATTCAGCACCATACAAGAGTAAGGTTGAATTTGAAAGTGTTTTAATCTAATGCATTCAAGGGAATTGAGAAGAAAGTAATTTAGGTAATAATTTAAATTGATGTCATTGATTTAATCAAATTAACTCAGGTATTAATTTAAGTTAATTAAGAAATCAAGCGAGCCCCAAGAATTAAACACTTCAATGTATAAGGAAGTAGATAAGGGGGCTGACCACATGCATTAGGAGCTTTCACAATCCACTTCCACCATGAAGATTTTGGCTAAAACAAGGAAAAAAAAGAGGGTAGCTAGCTAATTATGGAAGGAGAAAATTAATTAATGTATAATATGACATAGCTAATGAGTTATATATGGAAAGTTTACCTTTTCTTTTAAAATATTGCAAGACATGATTTTGAATTTGACAACATGAAGCATGCTAGAGTATAAAGGTTTGAGTGTCATGAAGTTATACATCAATTATAAAGCTTAACATAAAAAGGATGCAAAGCACAAAGTGAGCAAGTGAGAATATATTACCATGAATGAAGCTAGTTTCAAATAAAGGTTAAAATGAGGTTGTTAATGCTTGATAATATGAATGAATTATGGATGGATTAATTTTATTATTAATGCATGATTTGTTTTGATTAAGCTATTGCAAGTGTTTACAGAGTTATTAATACCCCAAACCCTATCTTCAACCCAACTTAAGAAGCTTCTTTCATGATTTAGCTTAATCACCTATAAAGTCCTGAAACATTAAAATGAATACATTAAATACTTCAAACATGTATTTGTTATCATGAAAATACAATGGGCTTACTCCAAGGCTCATGGGGCTAATAGTTTTGTGGATCCTGTTTTAAGGCATTTGGTGTCCATCTCATAATTCTTATATTTAGAGTAATATCTCCTTTATGCTTTAATTTGACAAAATTATCCCCCCAAAGTCTATTTAAGATAAAAGTACTCTTAAAAAGGCATGTATCCCTTATCAAACTATATAATGCATTAAACATGAAAAAAAAATTTCCTAATCTTCACCATGCATACTTATATTTTCATCCATAACCATGGTCGATTTCTTTATTTTTTTTTTATGAAGTGTCTTCATAAAATAGGGTAAGAAGATTACAATAATGTAGTTAACTCAAGTGAAGCTGTTTAAGCAGACATTAGCATCTATGAGTTAGTGATTTTAATGTTAAAATGATGTTACGATGTATGATTAAAATGGATTCTTAATTATTTATATTAATTATGAGGAAGAGAATATGTGAAGATTTAATTCTTTTTTGATAGACTCCAAATGTAGAGCCAAAGAGAGGGTTTGAAGAAATATGTTTGATCAACAATCAAACAAATATTTGAATCTCATTTGAACAAGGTTGAATGAAGTTTGAATATCATTCACCAAATTTGAATTGGTTTAAACAATTCCAAAAAAAAGCCCGAACTTTTTCAAATTTTTTTTTTTTTTTTTTTTTATCAATAATCAAACCTTGTTCAATCTTGATTTGAATACACTTTCAAGCATATGAAGAAGGTTCATCTTTTATTCAAACATACTTCAAAGCTTATTCAAACCTCATTCAAATATTATGTAAATCAAATAATAGTATTGCTTGTGTATTTTTAAAGCATTTTTCTTTTATAGGTGAATTAAATATCAATATTATTATGTTGTATCGTGTTGATTGAAAAGGAAACAGTAAAATTAGTAAGATATATAGTGGAAATGAAGAATGGTTGTTGACTTAAGTATCACCGTCAAAATATTCATACTCTTCCATGCACAAAATTATAAAGGCAAATAAGAATAAATTTATTTTTAAGTTAGATGTAATATATCATATTGATGGACCACAATCCATTATATCAAGTCCTCCAACCAAAACAAAAACATAACATAAATTTGAATACTTCATCAATTAAATTTCTATATTCATTCAACATTATTCTCCTATCTATGTCTATATCTGCAAATTATAGCCATGGTCATAATACCATTAGAGCAAGTGATAGCCAATGAGGATGACATAATGCCAACCAATCTAACTCCTACTAGCAATCCAAGTCATGACCATAATACTAATTCTATGGATGCTTCATTACTACAATACCTATTAGAGATTAAGGCAAAAAATAGTCATATTTCTAAGAAAAAAGAATAACTTTTTTTAATGGAGCTGATGGGTTATGAACCCCAAAAAATTTCAAGTTTTTTTTTTTTTGGACATTTAGGCCAATTAATGCAAACTCACACACACAACGCATACACATAGACTCGCTGATGGGTTCTTAGTGGGAAGCCTACCTCTCAAAAAAAAAAATTTCATGTTTGAAATAATGAAGAGGTACTTAAAAAGGTATTGCTTAGCTTACTTAAAGAGATCATATACTTCATATTCATCTTTTAACCAATGTTGTGAAAATTGGACTAAACATCAATTAGGAAAAAAGAAGATATGAGATTCAAGATTCAATGGTTCTATTTGAGTTGATCCATATGATGTAATAAATATTAAAATTATTTAAATGAAAAATAAATTTTATAATAAAAATATAATAAAAATGCAATAACATGACGAATTCATGATTATAAGATAAATTTAGTTAACATATAAATTTATAATTTAATATAAGTTTTTGCTATTTTATATTACATTTAAAAAAAAATTGCAACTATAAATTATATAATAAATTCTATAAATCTTTTATGTCAAATTATTTATAATTAATAATTAGATGAAAATTAGTTTTATATGACTAATTAAAAAATTATTTATATTATTTTAAAAAATATATATTTGATGTATTTGAATCAAAAAACTTATATTAAATCATTTAATTTCAAATCACTTAAGAGCTCTTCTTATCTTGTTTAGATAACTTTTTAATTTGCATGTGATAAGAGTTCACACATGGCAACGAAACCATGTGAATAAATTTTGTTGAAAATTGATTGAGAAATCAATAATTATGAAATTTTAATGCTCATTATAAAATTAAAACATATTAATATAACTTAATGTATTAAACTCAATAATATCTTATACTATATTTATTAAATTAATTCATTAATTTATTTACATCAAACAACATTGAACAGACTAGTTCTACAAAACTGAGACCAATTCAACAATTCACCGATTGAACCATGGTTAAACTGATTCATGCTAATTTGATACTAGACAATTTTAAATATGAATCAATCCAAGCATATGAACAGTTCACAATTGAATCAATCAAACAGATTAGTCTAATCCAGTTTTAAAAACTATGCTTTTAACAAAATAAGCAACGAGAACTTAATTTCAAAAATAAAATCCAATCACTTAAGCACATATAAATCAATTTCATTATCCGTTAATAATTTAGGCTTCGTTTGGGATGGTTTTTGTACTGCTTCTTAAAACGGCTTTCTAACACAATTTTTAATTTTTGTATTAAAAAACTAGTTTAAGAAGCAGGAAGAAAGCTATCCCAAACGAAGCCTAAGATTCGTTTGCAGTAAAAACGTCGACAACTATGACAAAATCACAATAAGTGAAATCAAAGTTTGAGCAGGCGCTTCTGTCATCAATCTCATTATTGAAGCACAATCAGCCACCTGTTCAGGGCCTGGCTTGAAATCATACAGACAACTCACTACAACTGAGCTACCAGATTAAGAATATAACATAAGTCAAGACTATCTCCTCTGAATCTACCACATTAAGAAAATATTTCATTGCAATGACAACAAAATCCAGTCCAAAAAAGAGAGGAATTTTGGCGCTACATCTTATAACCAACGAACCATTGAACCATTGATAGTGCTGCAGATAATAGCAGATTAAAATCTGGAACAGTTGAATGCTGAAGTTATGCTGCCATAGGTAAGTGGAAAATAGATAATCATGTTGGAGGCTTATTGGAGAAGAATCGAAGAATGAGGCAATGGACAAGAAATGTCAGGAAAACTTGAAGCAGATTTCTTTTAAGTGGCCTAAAGAATCAAGCAAGGAGTGGAGAATCAAAAGGAAAAAAAAAATTCTGATAGTTTTCTTTTATCGGAATAGATTAGAAGAAGATTGATCAATGGTCAGCTGATTAATTAACCCACTAAATTAATAATGGATTTAAGGCCGTTTCACGTTAAGAATGAAATGTGTCAGGTTAAGAGGATCATTGTTGAATTCCAGAAGAAGAACTCGAAGGCTGCTCTACGGTGTCGGAAAAGGCAAACTTTGGTGGGAGTGTCATAAGGTGCCCATCTCCGCTTTGTTTCATCCATGCCAAACCCAAAGTATAGCCCAATACTCGGGCTACAGGAACAGCAACAGCATTACCAATCTGGCGGTATCTGCAGGTTCATTAAAATTTATGAAGGATTTAACGCTAACAGCAAAAAGAGGTGAAAAACAAGAAGAGCAGTCGTTATGAGATGTGGCGTAGCTATGAATGAATGTTTCTCCAAAGCAAGAGCAACAAAACCTATATCGAATTACATAATTTAAATTCGGAAATTGCATGCCAAGTTGTACCTTTTCATTAAGGAAAATGCCTACGGACAGCAAGGTGCGAGAGGATCTAAATTTAAAAAGAATAAGAATGCCCAACAAAAGAATGACTTAAATTAAGGAGGTATTTATTGAACCTGGAGTAGCACACAACTCATTACTGATGTCATAATCACAGAACATGAATGCGGAGAATGTCAGTATAAAAATTTAACTCTAGGTTAGAGTATTTGGATCATTTATGATTTTTATGCGATGAACAAGTATGAGATGTTTGATTGATATAGATGGCAGCATGCAAGCATTCCACTGATTCACATTGTTTGACTAACTCCAGCAAATAACCTTAATTCAAAGTGAAAATTTAGGCTTTGTTCGAGACGACTTTCTTACTATTTTTTACAATTGCTTTCTAGTACAAAAAAAAAAAATTTTTTGAACTAAAAAGATACTTTAAGAAGAAGAAAGAAAGCCGTCCCAAATGAAATCTCAGGCATCATTTAAGACGGCTTTTTCACTGCTTCTTAAAGAAGCTTTCTATACTAGAAAGCTGCTTTAAGAAACAATAAGAAAGCCATCCCAAAAGGCTTCATTTGAAACAACTTTCTTATTGTGTTGATTTTTAAAGAATAATCACAATTTCTATTTTGTCATTACTGTTTTGCTGCTTACAAAAAATTTTATGCTACGAAATTTCTTTTTATGATAATTTAAAAAAAAAATTATTTTTTCCATGACAACTTTAAAACCGCCCCTATAAAAAAAAAAAATAGAAGCCATCCAAAATGAACCCTTAATTTTATCAAGTTAAGGATTAATACCACATCGAAATAAGTTGGGGATGACGATACAAACAAAAACAATGATTCATCACATAAAGTATGCTTCACGTACATTACTGTTACATAAATGGGTTAGCGTCATCGATTACGAGTTAGTATAGAATCAGAAGACAATTCAGCATCAAGTTCACAAATAAAAAAAATAGTTTCTATGGGAACTCCTAATCTCTTCAAATCATACCCTTACCCTTGTTCTTCCTCAAAAGAAGAAAAAAAAATTAAATAATTAAAAAAAAAAAAACCCATTGATCTTCCTCATTGTTACTCTTTACAAGTTTCTATTAGAGGTTTAAGAAGTATCTCCAAATGAAGATAAAACATAAATCTCTTAGGGTATATATAAAAGTGTAAACTAGCAAAAAGATCCATAAATTATGGTAGATCAATACTCAAGTAAAATGAGAAAAGAATCAAAATGAACCATCAACTCCTTATGAAGGATCAAAATAGTCTCCAACTATTTTGAAGGCACAATTTGGTCCCTCTAATTCCCCCAAATGTGATTTTTTTTTTGTCTTGCCATCTAATGATTTAGAAAAAGCATATGATAAAGTTCCAAGAGAAGTGCTATGGAGAGTTGAGTCAATAATGCTTATATTCAAATCATTAAAGATATGTATGCAGAAGCTATTACTTGTGTTCAAACACAAAGTGGATTGACCAAGTATTTTTCTATTTCGGTTGGGTTACATCAAGGATCAGCCTTAAGCCCATATCTTTTTGCTTTAGTCATGGATGTTCTCATTAGACATTTGCAAGAGGATGTACCTTGGTGTATGTTTTTTGCTGATGATATTCTTCTTGTTGACTAGAGAGGGAGTTGAAGGTAAACTTGAATTATGGAGGCCAACCTTAGAGTCTAAAGGTTTTCGCTTGAGTAGATCTAAAACGGAATATATGGAGTGTAATTTTAGTAGTAATAGACCTAGTGAGGGGATTGTGACTTTGGACGATGAAGTCATTAATAAGAGTACACGTTTTAGATATCTTGGATCTATTGTTCAGAGTGATGGTGAAATAGATGGGGATATTATCAGCAGAATTCAAGTTGGATGGTTGAAGTGGAGGAATGCATCGGGCATGTTATGTGATAGAAATGTACCCCTCAAACTTAAGGGAAAATTCTATAAGATGGTAGTGAGGCCTGCAATGCTTTATGGTGTCGAATGTTGGTCATTAAAAGAGAAGCATAATACTAAGTTAAGTATGGCAGAGATGAGGAAGCTCAGGTGGATGAGTGGCTTTACCCTTAGAGATAGGATATGAAATGAGCATATACGTGAAAAGGTTGGAGTAGCTCCAGTAGAAGATAAGATTAGAGAGAGTCGCCTTAGATGGTTTGGTCACATAAAACGGCGGCCTTCCGATGACCCGGTTAGGAGAGTAGAGGTATTAGATTTGACTTATGTTAAGAAAGGTAGGGGTAGACCTAAAAAGACTTGGTTAGAAAATATTATGAATGACCTTTCTTTATTAGATTTAAATGAGAATTTGACTTTTAATAGGACACAATGGAGGAAAAGGATTCATGTAGCCGACCCCACGTAGTGGGATAAAGGCTTGATGTTGTTGTTGTTGTTGCATCTAATGATAGAGTTGATGGTATTAAGTATGAGGGTAGTCTTTTTTTAATTAAAACATTTAATAAATGTAATTTTTTAAGGAATATAATTTTTTGTAAAAATTTTTATTATACTTTTCTTTAATAAAAAAATTATACATAATTTTAGTTTTAGTAATTATACATAATTTCTTTAATAATAAAAATTAAACTTTTCTTTTCTCAAACCTCGACAACTCTTAGGGGCTGTTTATTATATTTATAATTATTAATTTTAATTATGGCTACCAAATAATTAATATAAATAATATAATTAAAATTTAAATTAATTATCAATTAATTGAAGTAATTAATAATTTATTACTGTTGACCCTGCCCTGTGTGACAAAACAAAACAAAAAAATACTAGCTCACCATCTCTCTGCCATTCCACGTCGTCGAACGTCACGCGCAACTGATGTCGTGTCTCCCACCACCGGCTCATGCCGTTAAAAAGGAGGAGGAAATGAGGCTTTCGGCCTCTACTTGGCTCCTCTAAAAAGGCTCTCGCTCCCTCTTGCCTTCTCTCATCCTGCCGAACCGGAAGCTCCGACGTTTTGATCGGAAGAGACGACGTGAGCTCGCCCGCAGTGAAGATCCCTTTCTCCCTATCATGTGCGGCTCGGCCTTCTTCCTCCGACGGCCTCCTCATCCTGTCCGACCGGAAGCTATGAAACTTTGATCGGGACAAGAGCAGGAGCACGCTCACTGCAATAGTCCTCCGTGGCTGAGCGACTTCGCCCCTTCTCCGATACCTTTGTGGCTGTTCGACTTGGCTACGGCGATGACATTTCCTTCTTGTTGGATGGAAGCCACGAACGGGAGCTCGCTGGAAATAAAGGTAGCTGCCCCCACTCACGCGATTCTCGGCCAAATCCCGTAAATCTCCCGAATTGAGAGAGAGAGAGGGAGGCTTATTTTATTATTAATCATTTTAATATATATATATATATATATATATATATATATATATATATATATATATATATATATATATATATATATATATATATATATATATAATATATATAATTATATTAATTAAATATAATTAATTATAATAAATATTTATAAATTAATTATTATTAATCCTTGTTAATTAGTTATATTTTATTAGAATTAAATTAATTATAACTTATTATAATTATTTTTAATTTTATTATCTTAATTAATTTTAATAATTTTAATTAATTATAATTAATTAATTAAAATGATTAATTAAAAGTAATTATTCAATTAATTGTGATTAATTAATTTTAATTATAGTTAGCAAAAATGCTTGCCTTCTACCTTGGTCTACGAGCCTCCTTGCCTCGATCCACGAGCCGCCGATCCCGAAAGTATTATTTCTAAAACTTAGATTCTCGTTCTCGTCGTTTGCGATGGACCGGCGAACCACCTATACGCGCTCTCGTAGCACGGTAGGAGGGAGCCTGATGCGACGCCTACAACGAGGCGGGTAATCACCTAAAACTCAGATTCTCGTTCTCGTAGTGTGCAGCGGATCGGGGAACCCCCTATACGCACTCTCGTAGCATGGTGAGAGGAAACCCAGTGCGGTACCTACGACGAGGCGGGTAATCACTTTAAATCTCATTTTCGGTGTTTGCTGCGAACCAAGGACCCACCTATACATGCTCTGGTAGCACGGTAGGAGGGAGCCCAGTGCGACGCATACGACGAAATGGGAAAGCCCTATACACGCTCTTGTAGCGTGGTGGGGAGATCTACCTGTGCTCGCCTACGTATACTGTTGAAGACCTCATACACGCTCGAGTAGCATGGTGTAGTGGTGGGATGAAAAAATATATGGCCCGATGTCCCCCGACACCTACCATACACGCTCGAGTAGCGTGGTGGGATGGCCCAGTCTCTTAGATTTTTCCCCTAAACGGGGGAGATGCCGGGAGGCTGCCGAAATTTTGGGTGAAATGTTACTGCACTTGGACCTGTTTAAACTCAAAAAGGACATGCACTTGAACTTGAACCTGAACAAAACCTAAATGATTTCTAAAGTTCAAATTCAAAGAAAATAAAATCAAATTGTGGCTGAATTCAAATCAATTTGAACATGAAATTGTACCTGCAAAGACTTCAGAAGACTCTGAACAAGCACTCGAACATGTACTTTGAACTCGAACTGTGCAACATCAGGGGACCCGAACATTTGAACTCAAACTCGAACTCTATTTGAAAAATGAAATGAATTGAATAAGATCACTCGAGCTTGCTACTTGAACTCAAACTAGAACAAGATGTGGAGAATAAGGAATTCAAATTGAATTCAACCTGGACCCAAATTCGACATGAACGATAAAGAACCTAAACCTTCAAGAATAAGAAGGGACTCAATCTTGCATTTGATCCGGACAAAGAACTTGAATTCACACTGGAACTCTCACTATACAACATTAAATGGGAGCTGTAGACTCGATAAACCCGAATCTAAAAGAAACTTAACTCGGACTCAAACATACACAAAGTACAAAAGCTTGAATCATGTGCGAGGGAGTTCAAATTACAAGAACATTCATATAACCAATAGTGACTGAAAGTACGATACAAGACCTCAATGCATGAACTCATACGACAATCCCTACAAACAAATGCAAACGTCAAAACTACCACCTGAGATCGGTGAAAGGTGGATATGACGCATAAATAATGGCTCGTCAACGAACACTTTCAGGAGCTCGTAGTAGATACAACGGCCCCCTGCAAATTAATACTAGGTATATTGTAAGTACAATGGCCCATTGTGGACACAAATATGGATATCACCTACGACAACGGTGATTAAGATCTATAAGTATTTCGAGTACAAGGGCAACTTGATGTACGAAAAAGAACACCACATGACAGAATGGAGGAGATGTTTAAGCGAGTTCGAACTAAACTTCTTGATGTTCCAAAATTCCTTCTCGATCCTGTACTCAGGAAGGAAAACAACTCTGGCATCAATAAATATCAGAAATATCAAATCCACTACACTGATGATCTTAAAAGGAGTTTTCTTTAAAGCAGCAAACTTCAAAGTCTAAACGAACCCCCGGTGAATGAGAAGGGGGGGGGGGGGGGTCAACATCAAGGTGATAAGGTGCCTCGCCGCACCAAATGCTACGCCACCGAATCTGTAACATATATACAAGCAGACAGAAGACGTCTATAACCTATAAAAAATCGTCATCGAATCTGCAACACTCGTACTACTGGACTGTATAAGCTCTTAAATGAAAAGTTGTGTGCATCCAAACGATAGTTATATGCACAATTATAATTATTTCAAAGTACCCCTGCACGTACACTACAAATTGTATACACATAGGTACACTAAAGGGAAAAATATAATATCGACCCGTATGGACCCCGACGAACGTGTTGTAGGAACACACGAGAACGTCTAGGGATGCTACGCGGGTCGATAAGTGAATTCAAGTTCGAACCCGATCCTTCTATATGGATAAATAGAAGTCGACAAGGTTCGAACCAACAAACAAGTATACGTTCGCGACGGCTGGTATATTTGTTTTATTGCATTCATATTAGGCCGTCAAGGCCTATAACAATAAGAATTCACCAAACAAAGGCACGAAGCCTACAAGAAACCCGATCCTCGGTCAACAGTTTGGTCAAGTCGACAGGGTTCAGTCAACAAAAGGAAAATGACCCCATGTATACCCCGATGATGGCTGTGTTGAACACTAATCTCAACCAGAGGGGTTCACAAATATTTTTAAATGCCTCCCAAAAGTGCACTCAAAATCCATAACTTCACAAAATCCAAAACTCAACAAATCCCAAATTCCATATATTTAAAATCAAAATTCAATCCATCAATCACTCAAAGCAAAATCCATCCATCATCCGTAACAGTTTACCGAGGTGAACAAATTCAAATAAAACTTCAGCTCACAAAGAGCTAATGCCTAGTCGAAAATATCATTATGATCCATTCTCAAACAATCTCCTGCGAGTAAGGACGTGGTACGCGTCCTCTATTCGACGGTTTTGCCACCAAATGGCACCGCAGGATAAACGGTTATGACCCGGAGTCCTCTGAACCAAGTGATTTTGCCGCCAAATGGCACCACAATATACTGATTATGGCCGGAGCCGATACGCCCCTTAATGACATCAAATCCTTGAGATATGAATCAATAGGATATGATTGATAAGGCACAAAGTCCTATGTTAGCTAAGGTGGATTTAAATTTGTCCCCTTAGACAAATATTCCCCTCAGGTCTACGAGGTCCCCTTGGACGAGGCAACCCATGGCTGCCGACAAGGATCCTTCTATCAGGTTGGGTCGACTACCTCACCTGACTAAGTAGACCAGTGACCATGATTGTGACGCCCCAGGCATCCATAGTGAAAGGATTCGTCTGACATTCTGATCGAACTCCATTCCAGTTGCCTTGCTTGGACCTGAAATTGTCAACCACATATAATGAGCTTAAATAGCCCAGCAGGTCACCAAAGCCTACAACTGAAATCAAAGCACGATACTGCTATCAATATGCATGTCAGTCAATCAAATCCATAACAGTCAATGGTTAATGAGTCTATGCAGCGGAAATCAAATCAGTAGTCAATGCAGTACGGAAATCAATAGTCAATGCAATCAATAGTCGATGAAATCAATAGTCGATCCGATAAATCAAACTCAATCAATACACGTCAATCCCGAAGAAGTCCGTACTCAAAAGAAAGTCAATCAATCCGTCAAATCAGTCGATATCGAATCAAGCAATCAAATCAAATCAATGCTATCTAGTCAATAAAATCAATCGGAAAAGCAATACAATAAATCTCAATCTACCCTATCAATAAATCAAATGCAACAAGTCAATACAATGCAGAATCAATAGTATCAATGAGTCTATAAGCAGTATCAACAAATCTATAATATCCATATCCATAGCATCAATGAATCAATACGATATCTATAGCCATCCATATCCATATCAGTGCTCAGTATTCAATAGTATCAATGCTCGGCAATCAATCGATGAAATCAATAAAATCATACGATACAGTAAATCCGATCAAATCAATAAAGCAGAAATCGATAAAGCAATAAATCCGTAAGTCAATACAATAAACATGCATTTCAATACAATAATACTGAACAAGTACAAACAACTGGCTATGTTGCTGTTGTAGAATCCATATTGCTGTTGTAGATATCCATGCGTTGATTTCTATAAAAAGAGTCGTCACTCTATTGCCCGTCGGCCGCCCGTCGGCATATCTATAAACCCCTTATGACTCCCATCCATATTGTTGTTGTAGAATCCATATTTAAAGGAAAGCCCGTCAGCCCACCATCCTGTACAGGTCAAGTCAATCTCCAACCAACATTCAATCAGGTTCCACTTGTGTTCCAGTATCAATAATCAATCAATAATCAATTCAATAATCAATATAAGAACAATGTAGAGCAATCATATCAATATTCACATTCATAGCAATGCAATCTATCAATTTCAGACAAATCAGAAATCATACGAAAATCGGTAAATTTACACAAAAATCCTACAAAATCACAATTCACCAAATTACAATAGAATGTTCACGACAACAATATAAGACTATTATTCTACTGAATCCACATCAAATAACATCCTGATATTTTTTTATTCAATTAAAATCGAGTAGAATCAATTCCGACCGGTAAAATCATCGTAGAAAATACTCAAATCGTGTACAATATTCATATCTATAACATTCTAAAAGTTGTGCGGTGAAAGTTGTGTCAATACGAAATTAGGTCCAAAATTCAACTACGAAAACACAAAACAGATCACAACACGATCAAAACTCAATATCTCTGAAAACAGAAATAGGATTCGGAGTCCTTATCACGAGATCTACACTTTTCCCAACAGCGGCGTCGGATGAAAAACGCTCCGCGGCCTCCGGAATCCGGCTTTCCTTCTCTTTTCCTTTCTCTTTCTCTCTCTTCAAAATCAGATATTTTATAAAAATGATTTTATCTCTCCTCAAAACGAGCTGATTTGCTTATAACATTAGTCTGATCGTCCTGGCCGATCGCGACATCGTCCAGGACGATATGACCAATTTCCAATCGTACTGGACGATTTTCCAGGACGATAATTAATTTGTCAAAACCCCTTGCTCTCGGGATTTTGCCATACACTGATCGTCCCAGGACGATCCAAAATCGTCCTGGACGATCCAGTCCAGAAATCATTCCAGAAAACACTCCAGAAATCAGCTGTTTTCAATGCATTGATCGTCCTGGACGATCTCAACATCGTCCTGGACGATCCTGGGAGGAAAATCCAATTCAGAGAAGAACAGTAAGGGAACGAGGTCTCACAATGATGGCCCGAGATGACGAAACCATGGGATCTTGATCGGGTCCATCATCCATTCCCCCACCAACCGCTTTAAGTGTAAGATGGTGTAATTTCTATAAATATCAAATCTTTCAATCCTTCAAACTTTCAATCCAAAACCCACGCTGCTACTATATGCTAGATGTGTATTCTCTACGTATCTGATAGACGACTAGTCTTAATCGAAAGTTCTCTCTCGTTATCGGGAGTGGTAATTAAAGTCCTCACAAAATGAGGGCGAAATATCTGGGCAGTGTCTTATCTACAAACACATCTGCCTTCCCAAAATTTATCCCGGAACTTATTCCGTTAAAACTCTCTCGTCAAAAGTAAAAAACACAATATGCGCAGCGGGCGGAGGCCGGGGCCGAATTTTTGGAGCCCACAATTACTCATATTAAATTTTAATTAATTTTTTTTAACTTTTCTTAACCCCTTCTCCACTATTCATTGCTCTTCGACTTTGCCTCCGCGTGATGGGTAGAGATTTGAACGAATAGCTAAATAACTTCTTCACCTCCTTCGACGACGTTCCTTCCTGTCATATCCAAAATTACAATTTGTCGTTTGTCTATTAGTTTAGGATTAACAACGATGACAGGAGCTTGCTCGTTGTGAAGGTTGCAATCGTTCTTCTGTTTGCACGCTTCTTAGGCCAAATCGATTGCAATTGGAAGTAACGACGCCGATGGGAGCTTGCTCGTTACGAAGGTAACCATCTTTCTTCAATTCGAGCACTTCTTCTTTGCTTGTTATGATACTACTCTCCTGCCCATCTCACTTTTCTTTTTAAAATTGATGCAGGACCAAAATACTCCATTTGGAGTTGAGGGACCAAATTGGTTTCTCAAAATAGTTTGGGACTATTTTGATCTCTCACAAAGAATTAAGGGATCATTTTAATCCTTTTCTCTAAGTAAAATGCACAAGGAGAAGAGGTAGATAAAAGTCTCTTTGATTAGTATTGAGCAAACACTTGTACAACTGAATTTAAAACCATAGACAACACTCAATAAAAATGAATTAAAAAGAATAATTCATAGAACGAAGCCCAATGATGATCCAATCTTCATCAACATCCACCATGTCTATAGAACTAATAAATGCTTACCTTTATTGATGTGTATGCTCTTCTTTCTTAGCTGGTAAATAATTTTTGAGACTTTATTTTTTTGTGAGCAAACGATTCATTGTCCCCATTATAGAGATACGTAATGGCCCTAAAATTAAGAAAAAAAAAAAAGTTTTCTCATGGCAGTTCTCCCCTCTCCTAACCTCCCCATTTCCTTATTCCACAACATAGCACCTCATTAAAGAGGTATATAAAGATAAGTTCTCATCATCGACAACTACTACTTCACAAGTATACCACTGGTCCAAAAATTCATGATCATCATTCCTCTAGTAAAATTATGAAACGGCTGAAAATTTCAGCCAGTAATAGTAAACCATTTAGATGGACACATTGGTTCAGGTTTAGCTAAAAATTTGAGATCAATCTCCAAATTAACAAGCTGAACTTTTAGATGGCGTTTCTATTCTAGCAATTCTTAGGCCACTTAGCCTTCTCAGCTTGAGATTGAATCTAGTTCATATTTATTCTCAGAAGTGAAAGAATGTGATTTCCTGGTTTATTAGCTGGAAAATACAATCCCACTCATCAGCGAAAGAAAAGTTAAACATTTTGCTTGAATTTTTGAGAAATTTTAATTTTGCTCATTAATATCAAGCCAGCTGAAAATATAGATGAGATGGCTACAAACTATTCCTCACCTACCTTTCGCTATTTCGATCCAATCACAAATAGCAAGCCATGTTTAATCAGATTGCGCTGAGATTGTTCTCAGCCAAGGTTTGGCTTATCTGTTCCAAATGGCCCAAATATATTCCTAATCTTGCGTTGATATCTACAATAGTATCTAGCTGGAAGACCAAAAATGCAATTCAAGAATCTCACAATATTTGAAAATATGAAGAACAAAATGTGAAACAACATTACCGTTCTCTAACGGACCCACAAAATCTATAATAATCTGGAAATCCTTGCAACCTTGCAGTCTCTCGAATAGTTAGAACTCTGTCTTGCTCAGGATGTAGCACAATCTGGAAACAAGACAATTGGAGTTGATGCCTAGTTCCTTGAAAAGATGAATCTAAAAAACTACATAAAGAATGACGAGAAAAATACCTGGCAATGGCTGTCAGGAACTGTTAACACAGTTGACACTGCATCATCCCACCACAATCGAGCAAAAGATCTGCATAAGGAAATGTTAATAACTGGCTGAGAATCTCACCAGTGAAATGTGAAACAATTCAAGGATGAAAATATTTAAAAGGGCTAAAATAACCTTAATGACTTTCCATTCGAATAGTTGATAGCATAATTTGGTACCTGAGAAAAGTTACAGGCCAATTATGGATTAGTAAATCAATGCATATATAATAATTATTTTGTTCCTTCTAAATAATGTGAGGAGAGCATCTTTGTAATCGCTTTATTATCCTTTGATAGAGCAATGATTCTCATACTTCTTATGATGCGGACATCCGACGGTAGTTGTTAATCAAAGGAAGAGACGGAGATCAACAACGTCCGAGATCTCTCCATTTTTATGTTAATTTATTAATTGTATTTTTTTATTTAATTATGCATTTTTCATTTTTACCCTTAAAAGTCTTGTCCTATATAAGCCCAATGGACAAAGTTGTCTTTTAGTTTCATTTAAGACCTATATATAGAGGACCTTGCTATTGTATGGGTATGGAGTTTTAATATTAATTTTGTTATGCACTTTTGTTCCTTGGGAGGACTTAGGTGAGATCCCTATGGGAGGGAATCATATTTTCCACTAGCCGCAGGATGGGTTCGGGCTCGTGGCTTGAAGTCTCTTGGTGAAGGGCAATGTATCACCCGTCAGCCGCAGGAAGCGTCCGAGCTCACGATTTTATCTTTCTTTCCCTGAACTCCTATTCTCCTTCTCCCTTGACTGCCGGACATACCCCTCCATAGCCGCCGACCAAGCTTCCCTCTTCCCTCCTCCCACTCTATAAACCGAACACCACCACCCCTTCTTTCTCCTCCACTCGCCGGCCATAAGTCCCACCACCGGCCTCAAGGATCCTTTCTTCCCTACCAAAACCTGCCAAAACCTTCCTTTTCCTCCTAGCCGCCACTATCAAACCCTAGTCCTCACTTGACCGTCGGGTATAGTGTCTCTCTTTGACTTCAAATCTTCAAATCCCAAATTAATTCCTTTCCATATGTGGTGTATTTCAATTTGGACAGATTTCAAATTCAAATTTCAATTTTGATTAAATTGAGAGTTTTACCTAAATGAATTATTTGTTAATTTAGAAAGTTATTCAATTTGAATTCAAATAAATTTTGAATTTCAAAAACTTTCATGTTTAATAAGTTCTACTTTAGGAAACCCCTCCAATTACTCCCAATCTGAATTAAGTTTCAGATTTAATTATCAAACTCAATTAATGCTTGATTCACATTCATTGAACCTAGACACCTCCTCCTACCCTCTCTCTTGGCCAGCCCCCCTCTCTCCCCTATTTTAATTATTTCCTTCCTTATTAAGGAATCCAATTTGGGGAATAATTAATCACTTCTTATCATTCCCTTCATCTTATTTGAATTTCAAATTCAAATCCCTTAATTAAGGGATATATGAAATTGAATTTCATATTTTTAATTTTTATTTTCCACCATCCCCCACCGTTCTACATCATCTTTTCCTTTCTGCAAATTCCATAGATCACCCCTTATAATTCTGTTAAAAAGGGATATGCTTCAGGTGTGATGAGAGATTCACACCCGGGCATAGGTGCAATTGAGCCCTTCAAGTCTTGATGGTCTATGAAGGGGAAGAGGAGAGCAAGAACGAACTAGAGGTTGTGGAGGAGGCGGAGCAATTACATTTAGATGTGGCAGAGGTGTCTCTGAACGCCGTGGTAAAATTTACCCCAAATCACACCATGAAGATAAGGGGCCAAAATGGGGAGCAACTAATGGTGGTTTTGGTGGATAGTGGATCCACTCATAACTTCATCTCCAACTAAGTCGTGAACCTGTTAGGATTGAAGCTAGTGGATGTAGGGAGTTTTGGCTTCATGATGGGAACACGAAAGGTAGAGAGGAGTAAGGGAATTTGCAGGGGGTTACTGCTAGCGCTCCCAGGCTTACAGATAGTGGAGGATTTTCTTACCTTAGAATTAGAAAGCACTAATGTAATCCTTGAGATGAAATGGTTACAGATCATTGGAGAGACCAAGATGGACTGGAAGTCTTTGACTATAGAGGTGTAGGTGGGAGGGAAGAAGGTGGTGCTATGAGGGGATGCCAGCTTATGCAGGACCATGGCCTCACTCAAAACCATGGTCAAGGTGATATAGGGAAAATGACAGGGCTATTTGGTAGAGCTGTAGAGTTTGGAGGCAGTCCAAGAGTCTAAGACAGACTAGATCCTTGAGTGTGCACATTAGATGTTACAATAGTTTCCGAAGGTCTTTCAGCAACCCAACGAATTACCACCACCACCATTAAGTTGAAACAGGAGAGCGAACAGGATGAGGGACTTAGGAAGATCAAAGATGAGTTGTTGCAGAACCCGAATAGTTAGCCTAGCTATATGCTGAGGGGAGCCCAGCTGCTATATCAGAGAAGATTTGTTCTATCGAAGGGATCAGGATACATTCCCAAGCTACTACAGGAGTTTCATGGTAGTGCAGTGGGAGGGCATTCAGGAGCGCAGAAAACCTACAATCAATTAGCAGCTGAATTATATTAGGTGGGATGCGCCGTGATGTAGAGGATTGGGTAGCAAAATGCAATGTGAGCCAAAGTCATAAGTACCTAGCCATGTCAAAAGCAGGGTTACTACAGCCACTAGCCCTAACGAAGAGGGTATGGGAGGAGGTGACGATGGACTTCATTGAAGGATTACCACGAGCCGAGGGGTTTTTGAAGATACTAGTAGAAGTGGATCGTTTGAGCAAATATGCACACTTCATTTCCTTGAGGCACCCTTATACGACCATTGTTATGTCTACTGTTTTCATAAAGGAAGTGGTGCGCCTGCATGGAGTTCCAAAAGCTATTGTGACAAATAAGGACAAAGTGTTCCTTGGAAACTTTTGGAGAGAGTTGTTTCAGTTACAGGGGCAATTCTAAAGAGAAGTACAACATATCACTCCCAAATAGATGGCCAGGCAGAAGTGATAAACAGAAGCATAAAGACCTATTTGAGATGTTTTGCATCAGACATGCCAAAGAGTTGGGCAAGGTGGCTTGCTTGGGCAGATTATTGGTACAATACCTCGTACCATTCAGCAGCAAAGACCAATTCTTTCAAGAATCTCTATGGGAGAGATCCACCCCATCTGATTTATTATGGGAAGAGCAGCACACTTGTGTCCAATGTAGAGCAGTACTTAGAGGAGAGGGATAGCGTATTATATGAGCTCAGGGCACATTTGTTGAGAGTTGAATAGATCATGAAGAGGAGGCTAATGAACATAGGAGAGAAGTAAACTTTTAGCCCAGAGATATGGTTTACTTAAAATTGAGGCCCTACAGGAAGAAAACACTAGCTAAGAGGAATGAGAAGTTATTCCCATAATACATTGGGCCTTATGAGATATTGGAACGCATTGGAGCTGTAACCTATCGCTTAAAACTATTACCCTCATTAGCTTTGCACCCAATCTTTCATGTCTCACAGTTGAGAAAGACGATAAGAAAGCAAATACCATCATTGTTAATTCCGACATTAACAGAGGACATGGAGGCCATTTTGAAACCTCTGGAAGTAAGGGGGGTGTGCAAAGGGGAGACTGAGGCACGGGAGGTGCTAATCATGTGGAAGGATGTGCCCCAGCATGACGCCGCATTGGAGCCATATGAGACAATCAGAAGACAGTTTATGACCTTTCACCATGAGGACAAGGTAGATTTTGAGGAGGGGAGTATTGTTACAGGGGAAAACACATCAGGTTCAACCCCCCATGTGGGGCCCAACAAAGATTTAATAAAATATACTAAGAGAGGAAATAAGGAGGAAAATAAGAAAGGAAATAATTCTAATTTTAAAATAGAGAAAGAGAGGGAAATTAATTAAGGAAGAGGGTTGTTTTTGGAAGGAATTAAGGAGTTTATTTAGGGCTGATTATAGGGTTTATTTTTCATGTTTTGTTTGGAGAATTTGTTGTAATTTTTTTCTAGAGTTTTCTTGAGGGCTTCTTAGCAGCATCTAGGTCAAGTGAAAGAAACGATCTACCTCTCTAATAGTATATCATTATATCTTGTTATGGTGTTGAAGTTTTAACACAAAAAATTAGCAGTTGATTCTCAATTTCTGGTATTTTTATTGTCTTTTCTTGTTGATTTCGTCTTCAAGACATATCAGACAACAACCTGATATGTAATACTTAAGTGTATGTCTACATGTATACATGCATATAAATAAACATGACTGAAATTTGTATCAGTGTATTAGTGTATAAGTAAGCATAGCTATATAATTCATATTTCATGTTTTAACAAAATTGCATGTGATGGCGTATGTAACATACTCACATCTCACAAAAAATAGTGTGCACAATGGTTGCATGAACCATGATGTAGGCTAATAATTATCATCACATAAGATTCCAAGAGTAAATGCCACACATATAATAATTTGCTACATAATTAAATATGCATATCTAACCTCATTAACTCATAGAGTGACCTAGTCAAACCCCCCCATGCCTTCTTGCGTGCATAGAACACCTATTAATCCAAATCATTAATTGATAATATCCCCTGATAGCCATTCAACTCATACAATTAAATAGGTTCTCAATCATACCTTCTAGTTTTCATGTTACATATTGTTGAGATATTTGCTACTTAGTTTTGCAAGTTAAATATTTTTGCAACTTGTATGTTTTTTATGATTACAAATATTATTGATTTGATTATTATTTATCCTAACATATTTTGGAAGAATTGTTTTTGCTCTTGTATGTACTAACATTTCACGGAAATCATACTTCGGATTATTGAAGACTTCAAATCAAAGATCAGTTTAGAGTTTATTGTTATTAAAGTCTGTATTTTTCATTTTACTGAGTCTGAGAGTGTGATTGTAATTAAGTGACTGAGCACACACACACCGAGGGAGAGTTTTAAAATTCATATTTTTAAACTGATCGTATTGTACAATATCACTTCGTACGGGACGATCTACAGTTATTTCTCCCGACGGGCAGTTGAACGAACATAAATGAAAATATTTTTTCTAAGTATGAATCATACGGGACGATGTTATCGTTTGTACAAGGACGAAGGGCTCTGTTTTGTCCTCAAACGAATATCGTATGGACGATATTAAATTTCGTACATGAACAAACTCCTCTATTTTGTCCTCATACAAAGATCGTACGGGGCAATATTAAATTTCGTAAAAGGACGAACTCCTCTGTTGTGTCCTCATACGAAGATCGTACGGACGATATTAAATTTTGTACATGGACGAACACCTCTGTTTTTTGTTCTCATATAAAGATCGTACGGGACGATTTCCATTTCGTTCCAGGACGACGTCTCGGGTATGTTCTCGTTCATTTCCTACAAACGTTTCATACAGACGAAAATTGACTTTTCTAACTGTTCGTCCCGGACGAACTCAGTTCGTATCGGACGATGATCGCGTACGAAATGATTTTGTATTGATTCACAATTGGTCCGTACGCAATAGTATTTGAATTGTTCGTACGTATGAACATACGATCATATTGTACGACCGTGTATGCTCAAAATTGAAAAATTCAATTTTCTGAATGGTTTTTCGTGTCTTTTGTATAAAAGGTCCATTAAAGACTGACTTCAAAATCTTTTGCTTCGTGATTTTTTAAGGGCATTTGAAAGAGGGAGTGTGTGAGAGTGTTTGAGAGAGATTTCTTGCTAGTGAAGGGTTCATAAGGTTACTCAAAGGTAAGGATCTCTGTGTGTGAATTGTATTTTTCACTCTTCCTCTTGTCTTTCTAGATTGCTCGTGAGAAGATCTTTAAAGAAGATCTAATTCTCTGCTGACACTTGGAAAGTGTGAACAGCCGACAGTTCTTTGCCGACACTTGGAGGGTGTGAAAGGATGAATGTACTCTACCTACACTTGGAGGGTGTAAAAGAACGTAGGTTCTTTGCCTACACTTGGAAGGTGTGAAAGAACGATGGTTCTTTGCCGCACCGGGCATTGGTGGAAGAGAGTTTTGTAAAAGCTTCTCCGAATTGCTGTGGGGATAAAATGAGAGTCACTTTTGATACTAGAGCAATACCTGAAGAGAGAGTTTTCAGGGAGTGGATGTAGGTCGTGTTTGACCGAACCACTATAAACCTTTATGTCATTTAAACATTGTCGTTGCCAGGTCCCAAGTCCTGGATGAGAAAAGTGGAGGGTTGCGTTAGGTAGTCGTTAGCCAGCGTAAAACTTGTCAAATTGTGTTAATGCTAGGGCGTCCCCTGGAAGCAATGCGCTGTATGGCCTGAATACAATGACAAGTGTGCAAGGGCCGCTGCACCGGCGCCCGGGTGCAGTGTTAAATAGGCAAGGGTTCCCACATCAAGGACGGATGTGGGCAAAGAAGCTAGTCCATGAAACTAAAATTAGGATAGGAACTTGGAATATAGGTTCCCTTACAGGAAAATTAATGGAATTAATAGATATTATGATTCATAGGAAGTTAAATATTTTGTGCATTCAAGAAAACTAAATGGGTTGAAGAGAAGGCTAAGGAAATTGATAGTTTAAGATTTAAACTTTGGTATTCGGGTATGAGTCGTACTAGAAATGGTGTAGGTGTTATTATAGATAAGAGTTTAAAGGATAATGTTATAAAAATTAATAGGATTAGAGATAGAAATATAGCTTTAAAGATTATTGTTGATGATAAGATTGTTAATATTATAAGTGCTTATGCTCCTCAAGTAGGTTTGGATATGAGTTCTAAATTAAATTTTTGGAATGACTTTGAAGAATTAATACAAAAAGATACCTCTTGAAGAAAGAGTTTTTATTGGAGGAGATTTAAATGGACATGTTGGTAGAGAGGTAGATGATTTTAAAAGCATTCATGATGGCCATGGATTTGGAACATGGTTTAAAATTGCGCAATTAGAGGCGCGCCTCAAGGCGCGCCTTTGCGCAATTTCACCAAAAAACGCCTCGAGGCTTACGCAATTCTGGACCTGGCTGAGGCGTACGCCTCACCTGGACTGAGGCGCGCCTCAGAGGCGCAATTGCGCAATTCTGAGTGAGGCGTACGCCTCATAGAACCGGCCCCACCCACTTAAAATGAAGGCTTTTCTCCCCCTTAATCCCGCACGGCTTCCCTCATCTCCGAAAAAAACCCCTCCCAGCTCTCTGTTCGCGAAACCGCACGCGTCCCGCACGGTCGGCCAAGCTTCCCGCCGCTCCTCCCGCCGGCGCCGCCCCTCTCCGGCGAAGTGAAAACTTCCGGCCACCCTCTAGGAGTACTCCACATTCGATTTTAGGTATTTTTTTAAGTTTAGGGATTTATTTTGCAAGTTTAAGAGAAATTAGGGTTTAGTTTTTTTTGATTTTTTTGGAATGTATTTGATTTTTTGCTTTAGGAGACATGGTTAGAGGTAAAGAAAAGACGAATACGTCATTGCGGAGGGACCCTTCTTGGAAGTATAGTGTACAAGTTGACATTGGCGGCGGCAAGAAGAGCTATGTATATTTAAAGTGCAACTTTTGTGAGAAAGTTGTGAAGGGCGGAGTAACCCGCATGAAGGAGCACTTATCATGCTCTCACAAGAACGTAGCACCTTGTGCAAAAGTGCCGGACAATGTGAAGGAAGAAATATGTGCTTACATGAAGAAAACTACCACTGTCAAACACTTACAACAGCAGCAATTTGATGAAAGGGTCGACCAAGGTGCCTATTTTGGGAGCGAGAGTGGAAAGGGCTCCTCCTCCACTATACATAATAGAGGTGCACGGGGTCCTATGGATCAGTACATGACTACTGAAGGAGCAGATAGAGGAGAAGCAGATATGATGCCTGCAGGTGGTACTAGAGAGGGTCGGCGACAGGTTTGCATGGACATTGGGAGGTTTTTTTTTGAAAATGCAATACCATTTAATGTTGCTACATCGCCTGCCTACTTCAGTATGATGCGGTCTGTAGGATTGTATGGAAGAGGGTTGAAAGCACCTTCTATGTATGAGTTGCGCACTTCAGTATGAGTTGCGCACTGTAGGTTTGCCACCTCCTATTTGACACTGCAGAGCTTGATGGAGGTGAGGCAACCTTTGGAAGCCATGTTTACATCAACTGAATGGCTAAACTCTGAAGGAAGAAGAGAGTGAGGGAAAGGAGATAAGAAAGATAATTCTGAATGATAAATTTTGGGCTTTTGTGACCTATGCCATTTTGAGCACGAGACCCTTAGTGCAAGTTCTACGCTTAGTGGATGCAGAGAAGAAACCAGCTATGGGTTTTATTTATAATGTTATGGATGAGGCCAAGGAGTTGATTGCACATAACTTGGGAGGAGAGGAGGCAAGTTATAGGGAGATCTGGGATATCGTTGATGCTCGGTGGGAGGTGCAGTTACACCGACATCTACATGCAGCTGCATATTATCTTAACCCTCAATTTCAATATTCAGGAAAAAATCTTCAAATCCGGAAGTTAAGCTTGGTCTATATCACTGTATGGAAAGATTAATTTAAACAGATAGGGAGTTTGCAGATTTACAGCTTGTTCTCCTGGATAAGAAAAGAAGGTTTTTTTGGTTTGAATGCAGCAAAAACTACCATTTCTAAACGGTCTCCAGGTATAATTAATTTGGTAAATGCAATACACTTTATTCAGTTCTGAATTTTGATTATATTTTCTTTCTTGAAAACAGTTGAATGGTGGATCCAATTTGGTGATTCCACCCCTGAGCTACAAAGTTTTTGCTGTGAGAGTGTGTGGGCCTCACTTGTTCTTCTTCTTCTGGGGTGTGAGCGAAATTGGAGTACATATAGTCAAGTGCAAACAAAGAGAAGAAATCGACTATCTACACTCAGAATGAACTCCCTCGTATACATAATGCACAACAAGAGGTTAAGAGATAGGAGGTTGAGGAATAAGGGGTTGAAAGATGATGAGGACCCGTTGGTGTGTGATGATCTATCGTCTGATAATGAGTGGTTCATAGATGATGAGGCAGATTTATCATTATCAGACTTACAGGTAGAAGATCTAAATGTGGATGTATTGAGGGGCGAAGCAGATCAAACAGGTACATCCACTAGTACCACACCACACACATCTACTAGCTCTGCAAGTAAAGGTATATGTTCTCTGCCAGTCTGCCTGATAATGAGTGGTTCATCCAATTAATATGCTAATAATCTTTTCTTTTAATGAACAGGGAAGAGAAAAGTGAGTCATGTTGAAGATGAAGATGACATGGCATTCATAGATACAATTGGAGAAGAAGATTCACTTGAAGACTGATATTTTGTGATGGAATATGACTTCATTTTATATATTTTTTGTATTTTGGGAGTTTTGTTAAACTGATATTTTGTGATTTTGTACTTTGGGACATAATTTTATTGCATCTACTTTCTTATTTTCCAATATTGCTATTATTTTCCTGCTAAAATCCTTAATTTTTCATTTACGCAATTCTGTGTTCGTGAGGCTTACGCCTCAGACCGCCTCGAGGCTTACGCCTCGCCTCACGGACGAAAACCGCCTCGAGGCGCAGTTACGCAATTTTAAACCTTGATTTGGAACGACGAATGAAGATGGCAAGACCATATTGGATTTTTGTTTAGCTTATGATTTTTCAATTGCTAATACCTTATTTAAGAAAAGGAATGAGCATCTCATCACTTATAAAAATGGATATAGTACAACATAGATTGACTATTTTCTTATTAGAAAACTAAATTGTTTAGATTGCAAAGATTGTAAAGTTATTTCGAGTGAAAATTTATGTACCCAACATCGATTATTAATTTTGGACTTTAAGATAAAGGGGCATAAAATAAAAAATAAAGTAAAAAAATTTTCTAGGATTAGATGGGGGCATTTAAAGAATATTAACAAAAATATTTTTGGAAATAAGATTTTAGATCTTAAGATTTTGTCTGTGCATGAGGATGCTAATATTATGTGGGAAAAAGTGGCTAGTGATATTAAGAATATTGCAAAAAATGTCCTTGGAGTATATCAAAGGGAAAAGTTCCTAATAATAAAAGTAGTTGGTGGTGGAATCCAAATGTGCAAGAAAAGATTAGAAATAAGAAGCTTTGTTATAAAAATTGGTTTAATTTTAAAAATTCTGATAATTGGAAAATATATAAAGTGACTCGTAAAGAAGCTAAGAAAGCAATATACGATGCAAAGACATTAGCTTTTAGTGATTTATATAATAAATTAGATACTAAAGATGGAAAAAGATATATGTATAAGTTAACCAAACAAAGAGATAGGAGTAGTAAGGATTTAGTTCAAGTGAAGTGTATTAAAGATGAAGATCAAAAAATACTTTTCTTAGAAGATGATATTCAACAAAGATGAATGAGATATTTTGCTAAACTTTTTAATGAAGATTATGAAAATAAGATTGACTATAATGACCTTAAAATCCTAAATGAAAATAAAGATTTCTGTTTTTATCGGCATATTAGTAAAAGTGAAGTTAGAGAGGCTTTAAAGAAAATGAAGGGTGGAAAAGCTGTTGGACCTGATGATATTCCATTAGAGGTGTGGAAATGCTTAGGAGATGAAGGAATTTCATGGCTTACTAAACTTTTTAATACTATTTTGAAAACTAAAAAGATGTCATATGAGTAGAGAATGAGTGTGTTAATTCATATTTTTAAGAATAAAGGTGATGCACAAAATTGTGCGAATTATAGAGGTATTAAGTTAATGTTTCATACTTTAAAACTTTGGGAGCAAGTTATGGAGCATAGGTTGCGGCGTGATATTAATGTTTCTCAAAATCAATTTGGATTCATGTCGGGTAGGTCGACTATGGAAGCCATACATTTATTAAGAGGTTTGATGGAGAAATATAGAGAAAAATAAGGAGGATCTACATATGATATTTATTGATTTAGAAAAAGCATATGATAAAGTTCCAAGAGAAGTGCTACGGAGAGTTCTTGAAAAGAAAGGAGTCAATAATGCTTATATTCAAATCAATTAAAGATATGTATGTAGGAGCTATTAAACACAAGGTGGATTGACCAAGTATTTCCCTATTTCGGTTGAGTTACATCAAGGATCAGCCTTAAGCCCAAATCTTTTTGCTTTAGTCATAGATGTTCTCACTAGACATTTGCAAGAGGATGTACCTCGGTATATGCTTTTTGCTGATGATATTCTTCTTGTTGATAAGACTAGAGAGGGAGTTAAAGGTAAAGTTGAAGTATGGAGGTCAACCTTAGAGTCTAAAGGTTTTCTCTTGAGTAGATCTAAAACGGAATATATGGAGTGTAATTTTAGTAGTAATAGACCTAGTGAGGGATTGTGACTTTGGGCAATGAATTCATTAATAAGAGTACACGTTTTAGATATCTTGGATCTATTGTTCAGAGTGATGGTGAAATAGATGGGGATATTATCAGCAAAATTCAAGTTGGATGGTTGAAGTGGAGGAATGCATCGGGCTTGTTATGTGATAGAAATGTACCCCTCAAACTTAAGGGAAAATTCTATAAGATGGTAGTGAGGCCTGCAATGCTTTATGGTGCCGAATGTTGGCCATTAAAAGAGAAACATAATACTAAGTTAAGTGTGGCAGAGATGAGGATGCTCAGGTGGATGAGTGGCTTTACCCTTAGAGATAGGATACAAAATGAGCATATACATGAAAAGTTGGAGTAGCTCCAGTAGAAGATAAGATTAGAGAGAGTCACCTTAAAGCCTTCCGATGACTCGGTTAGGAGAGTAGAGGTATTAGATTTGACTTATGTTAAGAAAGGTAGGGGTAGACCTAAAAAGACTTGGTTAGAAAATATTAGGAATGACCTTTCTTTATTAGATTTAAACGAGAATTTGACTTTTAATAGGACACAATGGAGAAAAAGGATTCATGTAGCCGACCCCACGTAGTGGGATAAAGGCTTGATGTTGTTGTTGTTGTTGCTGCTTAATTTTCTGCAAATTATCTGTTGTGGTTGAAAAATTCTTTTAAAATTATTAATTAACTTGCATCAGAATTTTTATCGGTTTTCTATCTAAAAATCGAAGAAGTAATTTTTAAAATTACCAATTCACCCCCCCCCCCCCCTCTTGGTTAGCCTTGGGACATAAGCTTAGGTTTAACAACCTATTCAAGAATCAACAGCATACACGACTATGGTTGTGAACTCTTTCCGAATTATGAGTATCCTAAGCAATAACAAAACACTTCAAAATTAGAAATATTAAATATACAACACTATAACTTCCTTTTCCTGAAGACAAAAAAAAAAATCTTTGTTGTTATATTTTTCCATCATTGGTTTTCTTCTCTTTTTCCTTCACAAGTTTTTTTATTTTCTTACTTAGTTCTTTGTTAATCTTGCCTCCAGCGCTCGGCAACACCCAGATTATGCCTTCCCCCTCACCCCAAGATCCCACGCTCGCTCTAGCACTGTCGCAACTACAACGAAGAAAATCAGGGAACATTATGGGATTTTGGTTGCTAGAGTTAATTAAATCCCCAAATCCAAGGTTATTTACTTAAAATATCTTTTCAACCATCCAGTGCATGTCCTTACAAGTGCTTTGTTTGACATTTATATTGCCCTTGCTACAGTGTTTTTTATTTTTAAACAATAATCCAATTTTCTTAACTTAGGAAAAAATACAATTTAGATTTAATTTTCTAACTCTCAAATCCTTCACATTTAGGCATATGATATTATATATCAAATTGCTTCATTTGATGAGTAGAACACAATGACATATAATTTGTTGAATTTCGTGAAAGTTGAGATTTTGGGGTATTTTAAATTGAGCCAAATGTGGCCCATACCTGATTGATCACATGTGGATTTTACAGGCTCCCTCCAATTAGTGGAGCCTTGCCTCTATCATCTCCCCATCCTTGGGTACAGGAAACACAAGTTCAGTCGCCCTTGGGTCATCATACTCACGCACCTCTGTCACCACCAACTCTAATTTTAATCGTGAGGAGCAGGCTTCATCACCTCATCTTCTTCTAGTTTACATTTGCGTATGACAACCTTCTTTAACCTCTTAAATCTTGGCTTAGCTAATTAGTAGGGTCAAAATCGTCCATCTTGAGCGAGTCAATCACAAGTGCTAAAGGAGAGGGCAATGTAGCTGCTCAAGCCACTATAAATTAGCAAAAATAATGTGCCAAGTCAGATCAAGGCAATAAACAGGATTCTATACAATACCCAAAGCTACCTTAAACAAATGGCAGTAACTTCTACCTACTCTCCTCTTTTTACTATTTAGTGATAACATTTAATACTCACCTTTGATTTAATTGTCCTTTTCACAAATCATCTTTCAAAGGGTTAAATGAATCGGGGAACTAAATGTATACTCCTACATGCCAATGTAGGTACCACACAAATATCTAATAGGTCCTTAAAGGAGACTTGACTTGAACAATCACATCTTTAAAGAGGAGCAATCACCAAGAGGAAAGAAAGTTAACCAACAAGTTGGTCAGTGCCATCTCACAAAAATATGGCCACTCTCCCAACAAGGACACCATATGGGGACTCACCTAAACTAATCAACTTGAGGAATCATCACACTAGGCAAATATCCCAAGGAGACTCATCCGGGTTGGTTTGAGCCATAGATGTCACTCGTCACAATAGAATCCGTCCATCTACAAACACTCTCCATTGTCGGAACTACTAGTAACTAGTCAAGTACCAACATCATCTAGCTACAAGAACACAACTCAAAGGCCAAAGTTACAATCTTTTACACTTGGACAAACCTCAGCCGTTGCAAGTGTCACCCGGAGAAGTAAGAACAATGGGAGGATGGTAAGTTGACCAAGAGGAAAAAGAATTGAATTGAACTACTGCAAAAGAAAAAAAGCACCATCTGCAATTTGAGACCAAAAGTTCTTTCGGTAGAAAAAAACAATAGACTCAGTCAGCAACGAAGACTGCCAAAATAATGATCTCTTAAAAGATAATAAGTGAAACCAGTAAGTGAGTTTAATAATTAGGCCAATAATATGATGTGTACCAGTATCATGTGTCGGTAACATAATTGCATGACTTCATTGATTAAAAAAACTGGCATTTGGCAGAAAGGAAGCCACATCCGCAAAAAATATCATGATCAAGAAATAATTTTAGTCTTGAACATGACCTAATATGACGAGGAAATGCCTATTACTTTTCACAAACTAACTATGAAGTGGAGAAAAAGAGAAATTAAATAAATTAAATTATTAGGAACAGATTAAATAATTTTAAATTAATTCAATAAAACAGCACATACTTAAGATAAATGTAGAGGTCAAACATCTTACCAATGGTCTCCCAGATGGAAGTAGTTTTCGGTCTATGGATGGGTCAAGTTGTGCTTTATTGTCTGCACCAACAATAACACCCGGGAGATCCCTAAAGTTTGCTCCCTTCAACAATGACGAGATTTTAAGGTAAATCCAAAAACAGTTATTGATTCCAAATGCAACATAGAATGCACAATTCTCTAAATCAACCTTTCTATGTGGAATTTGACATACGCGTAAGTAGTCATCCTCCCCCAATCGTAGAGGTCGATGGTCATACAGCATAGGATTAGTGGTGGTTACTGATCCCAAATGCTCTGCATTTCATAACAAGCTTGAGAATATAAGCAATAATTGAAAAGCACAAAGTCCAGCATTCAAGTTGACTTAGTTTTACGGATATGAAATTATTTATTTTGCTGGCGTAAAAAAACAATAAAGAAGATAAAAACTACAACGAGATCCATTGATCCTCCCACGTCAAACATAAAGCAAAATCTGACATAATGTCCCTTGGAAGCACTTAGACTGCTACGATGGAATAATTGAGTTTCAATATAATAATACATATACAGAACCGACAAACGATAGTTTAATGGTCAAGGCTACCAAGTCAAGAGAACTTCCACGATCTGTCGGAAAGTTATCAGCAATTTTAGTTTATCAATATTTAAAACTAGCCATTTTAGTTTATTCTTTAAAACCTGTTGGAAAATTGTTTAAGGGTCAAGGTTACCAAGTCAAGAAAACTTGCAGGATCTGTTGGAAAGTTGCTAGGCGGCATTTTAGTTTATCAATATTCAAAACTACCTATTTTATTTCTTTCTTTATAACCTGTGATTCTCTACAGCTAAAAGAGCATATTAAACTCAGTTTGATGAGATTCGCTGCATTACAATTTGATACATTCTTATAAAAATTAAAGAGTCAGTTAATCCTAGATGTTAGAACAATTACGCCAATGAATTTTACTTTTGCAATCTATATGCAATAGAGGTAGGACTATAATACTTGATATTTTGAAAAGTGTTGGGGAGAGATGAGGAGTAAACACCACAATGACAAAACAAGCAAAAAAAGTAAAAGCGGAGGAAAAGTAAAAGACACAAGGATATAATGTGGAAAACCGCAAAATAAAGAAAACCAAGGAGCCACTCCACACCAAGAAATCAACTATGAAAATTGGGAGAAATAAGTACATATCTCTCTTCTCTCTCATTTGCTTCTCTTATCACATGCACAATTCTCACACTTGCCCTATCAGAAACTAAAAGAGTAAGCTAAGAAAAATAACTCCAAAGGACGCAACCCTTGAGAAAACAAGAAAGAAAACCGTCAAGTCCATCTCGCAACGCTACGGCGCCAGTTTGAAGTACTGCGGCGCTCAAGCCTCTGTCTTGAACCGTTGCGGCACCATAGTCTTGAACCGTTGCGGCATCATATATAGGCCGTTGCGGTGCTCTACTTTATGTTGTTCATAGCTGAGGCGCTCGGGAACACAACGTCGGGGCATTGTAGGGGAAAAAATTTCGGGTGCAAAGCATCCGAACACAAGCAGGGGATCCCTAGAAAACACGACAAACTTTGAGTTCCGAGACAACAAAACAACCAGATTGATCAACACAATCATATTCCACACATAACAAAAGGCTATCTGAGTAACCTAAAAAAATTATACCCATTTCTTGCATCTAACAAACAACAAATTATATATATTTTTATGACTATTTTGAGATATATATATAAAAGTAATTATAAAGATATTACCTTAAATAAATTATTTTAAAATTTAAACTATTTAAACCCAAGGTATTTTAATAGCACTGTTTATCAGATTAATAGTAAGTGAATTATTGTCATGTAGCATTTGTGTGGTTTTGGCTTTCCATGGACAGATGGGGATTTAAATGGTTGATATCAAATTAGGGTATTATATGTACTTAAATTAATTATGTATATGCATATATTAAAAATCTATGATGCACAGACACAAACACGAGACAAGTCAATTATTAAAAATATAAGACACAAATACTGGTTGAACACAGTATTATAATATTTGTATTTTAAAAATAGTATATATAAATTGAATAAATATAATATTTAGAATAATTAAGAAATAATAAATCATTTAACTATGATTTGTGCTTAAATGATTTGCATTAGAATGTCGAGAGTGGACGTTGATGTTTAGTTTCAAGCATCAAGAGGAGAGATGACAATGATATCATTAGTCCGACATCAAGCATCAATGTCGAGACAGCCTCATTGTCTATATTGAGATGATGTCGGACAAGTTGAGATGCCAAGACAGCACGAGGGCGTGATTGTGGGTACAAAAATTGTTGGGGTTAAACTTTGATTTTGAAATATTTTTTAAACATTGATGTTGTGACGGCGGCCGACGTCGATGTTGCAATGGCATCAAGCTTTATTGTGAAACCCTAGCCGTGATCTGTCAGGGAGAAATGAAAATTGGAATGTTCGAGGAATGGTTGAGTGCGAGCAGATGATTTGAGACTTTTGATACGAAATGAGAAATTTAGTTTTGTCTTTTATCAAACAAAAATTTGAAATATAATAAATATTAAAAATTCTTCATAAAATATTTAAGATGGTTGTCTAATTTCTCTTTGAGGATAAATGTCACTGCATCATAGTTAAAAACTCTTAAAGCATTTATCATTCCACCCATTTTGTAACCAGTAGCCTATCAGCTTGCAAAACCCAAAACTTTCATGTGTGTGTGCGCGCGCGCGCGTGTGTATATATATATATATAAAATTCTATTTGAATTATCTCTTATATTAACATTTAACTCACAGTTAAGTAAATTTTAGTAATAATACTAAGTAACATTTACGGTTAATATAAGAGATAAAATTCTAAAATTTTAAAATAAAATACTAAGTAATGTTTACTATTAATATAAGAGAGAATATACTGAAAAAATAAAATTCTAAATAGGTGCATTCAATGGTTGCATAGAGTGGCAGTTATAGTATGTGGGCCCCTCTTCCTACCATTTCACGTAAACTAGAGTTTCCACTCATACAAACAGTGAAGAATGGTAGTGAAGCACGATAGTGCTGTGAAGATAAATATAGGCTGTAGAGTGGATTGCGGCTGAGAGAAAATACAGGAGATAGGCACAATGTTCTGTGAAGAGAATTACAGCGTCGTGATGTAAGACACAGCTCGGTTTATGCATTGAGGAGTTCGGTTGTTGAAGAGGGCGGAACAATTCTAGAAAGAAAATCTTGTGAAAGCTATAGTCGTAAGGAAGAAAACGGAAGGGAATTTTCTGTGAGAATTGTGTTGTGTAAGGGAATTCTGAAGTGCAGTTCGACACGCTACTGCTGTAAAGAAGATGTGGCATAGTGCATAAGAAGAAAGATTTACACCTTGAAGTGAACTGCAGTTCGGTAATAACTCTGTTGTGAAGAAGAAATTGACTGAAGGAAAGAGTCGGTGAAGATTGAAGCAATGTGAGAGTGAGAAACTGTTACCATGTTCAGCACATTGCAAAGAAAAGACGAAAAAATTAGCAGTAATTGAGAGTGGAATTTCAGTGATGAAATTTCAGTTAAAGAGAATAATAGAGAATTAAAGGAAAAGAACGAATCGAGGAAGGGAAACTTTGAGGTTACTTATAATCGCAAAAGAGTAAGAGGTGGAGGATTATAGGAAACAACTCGTTAGGAACATAAGTTGTGTAATTTCTAATTGACAAACACATGAATTGTTAATTTGTATATATATATATATATATATATATATATATATATATATATATATATATATATATATCTATATATATATATATATATATATATATATGATATCACTTGATTTAATTGAAATGATAAATGCATCATGAAAACTTTAATATTGAAAATGAGTATACGTCAAAGTTCTCATGTATGAATGACCACTTGCATACCTGTGACATTGAAGTTTAAAATAAAATTTATTATGATTGTTTCAATATTTTTCTAGTTGATAATAATTTGGAAAGACCTCATTAAATTTCATGTTCCAACCACATCCTTGTATGTAAGCATAGCAATAAATATATTCTTATGGAATTTTGTACGTGATAAGTCAAGTATGAAGTACTATGTTGTGAAACCTATTGAATATCAAAAATTAGAAAAAAAAAAAATAGGTATAAAAATAATATGATACATGTAATTATAGGTGAGGCAAAAGGGACCCTAGAGACAAAATAGCAGGTGGGGCAAAAGGAACTCACAAAGAGGCAAAAAACAACCTCTATATAGTTTAATGATGAGAATGTCAGGTTTACCTGGACTCCATTGAACATTCTTTTGAAAGTTTAGTCAAATATTTAAAAGACTAATATTGATATTCAATACAGACTTCAAAGGAAGTAAAGATTAATGCTAAATATAATTTTATGTTGTTTTATAACTAATGACAAGTTTAATTAATTTATGATTTCAATATTGTGAATTTTATAATCATGCAATTTAACAGTTATTTAATTTGCATAATTTATTGAGCCTCATAACTTACCAATTATTTTATACTAGTTGTTACTGGAAAAGAAAAAGGAAAACATGAAGCAGAATAGGTTTAAGTTAATTTCAATTTATATTCTTCTATTTAGCATTATTTGTGAGTCTACATCTGAGGTTGTATTCTATTTTGGTTTCTCTTAGTGGCTCTGTACCTATTTATGTGATAAAATTTGGATTAATTAGATGCTTCCGAGTATTTAGTAAATATATTTATTGGTGGTTGTTTTATTCAACTATGACATTCATGAGAAATTAAAACGGTAAAGAATAAATTTTATGTTCATTTCTGTGGCATTCTACATTACTGTTAAGGGATATCGAGGGTGTTACACAGCTAGCCTAAACCAAAAGCGAATAGTGAGGATGCCTTGAAGAAGAGGAAAGGGGATGAATAATGGTTTCTTCAAGAAATCTATTTTTTCCTAAATTCTTTAACAAACTATGAATTTAATGGGAAGGAGATAAGGCTTGTATGAGTGGTAATTTGGAGATAATTGGATATGTTGAGATTATTTTTAATTAAATTTGAGTGGATGAGTTAAAAATTGAGAAATATATTTCTCAAAGATTGTTTAAAAAAGAGTACACTTTGAAGTAACCATAATGAGGAAGTTTGTTTTGTAGTAAGTCAAAATATCTAATCTCTAATTCAAGAATAAGACTTCGCAAGGGGCTTTGGTGATTAAGGAGGTTTCTGATGTTGCTCCTAAGAAGATCATTCATGTGAAGGGAAAAGGTAAGTCTATTGCTGAAGATTTGGAGAATGTTACTCCTAGAACTAATAAAGTTTGTTCGACTTTGAATTCGAATGATCCTGCTGCTTCATCCTCAGGGATGAAAATTTATATTAATAGATTTGGGAATTCAAATGCAATCCCTGGACACAATGTGATAAATGCGAATTCACCGAATTTGGTTAACAAAAATTTTCATGGTTCTATTGTGGGCGAGATGGAGGATGCGCATGTGGATAAGGTGACTGGCGAAATGCCTAATAGAGCTGTTAATATGGTTAATGTTAATCCCTGGAGTAACAAGCCATATATCAAACTGGACTTTAAGGATGAAGATATGGTTTTGTCAGAAGATGGAAAGGTTGTTAAGATGAGTGAAGAGATTGAGATTTTAAATTCAAACAAGTTGTTGAATTCATTGGTAATTAAGGTGTTTGGAAAGGAATTACCATCCCATATGGTGGCTTGGGAAGTGAGGAGGCAATGGAGTCAATTTGGACAATTTCATTTTACTTCTCTTGGAAGGGGTTAGTTTTTATGTTCTTTCAATTCAATTGATATGGTGGAAGCTGTCCTTTCAGGTGGCCCGTGGTTTGTGAATGGGCATATAGTTGGTATGGAAAAATGGACTTCTGATTTTTCTCCATTATCCATGAAGGGTCTGACCAAGAATGTCACATTTACCATTACAATGTTGGGATGAGGTGAATGTGGCAAGAATTGCTTCTATGATTGGTAAACCATTAATGTTGGATGGTAATATGTTTCAATGGGGGAGGAGGGAGTTTGCAAGGGTTTATGTACGGGTGAAGCTTGATCAATGTCTTCCTCTAGGAGTGTGGGTGGAGAGTATTTCAGGGAGGTTTTTCCAAGGAGTGGAATATGAAAAAATCTCAAATTTTTGTTTTGAACGTGGATTGATTGGGCATGTGAAAAATGAATGCAATCAGGGAATTTTTGTCACCAAGGATTTGGATGGTGCTGCTAGTAAAGGTGGAGTGGGTGTTGATGTTGGGATGAGGCAAGAGATTATCAATAAACCCTCTTATGGTCCATGGGTCCTTGTCAACCATAAGAGAGGTAGAAGATCCAATCAAAGGAACACTTATGTGAAGTCAACAAATCTGAAGTATGTAAAGAAACAATCGAAGTCTGTTCTGGAAATTCAGGAGGACAGGTCTGATGTGGTTACTGAAGTCCAGAATGATTCAACTCAGCTAGAGCCGAAGAATTTGAATGCTGATACAGATCAAATTGAAGAGGGTGAATTCACATTGGGACATGATCAGTGTATGGAAGAAATGCAAAATGATGATGCTGAGGAGTTTGACGGTCATATCGACAAAGTTGTGCAGAAATCTGATTGAGATATGAGTATGATCTTCATCCTTGCTAGTTCTTTTTTACCTACAGCGGTTAATAAATTTGATATTTTGAGTATGGATAGTGATGACATGGTGGAGGATGGGGTGGAGGGAAAATCAAAGGATAATGGAAATAAAGGCGAGCCTTCTGTGGTTGATGATGTTGGATTATGGAGGGATGTGGGTTGTGGAGAAGGTAATTGCAATAACAAGGCTGATTGTGGTACAGTTAAGGAGGTTGGTAATGTTGGGGAGATGAAAAAGGTTAAGCTTGCTAAAGAACTCAGAATCTTTAGGGCCAATCAAAAATGTTCCTCATGGTAGAAATTTGGAAGGTGGTAGTAGTAAAAAAAGGGACGGGAGCTCATCACCTAGGGGGATTTAATGAATTCCATTGCTTTTTGGAATTGTAGAGGGGCTAAGAAAAAAAGAAGCCTCTCTCTATCTTAGGGAGTTTATAAAAGATTATAGTATTTTGTTTGGGGAGTTGGTGGAGATCAAAATCAATTCTTTTGATAAAGTTTCCTTTGAGAAGGTTATGGGTCCTGATTGGAATTTTTTCCTTATGCCGTCAGATGGTTTGTCGGGAGAAATTATGGTCTTATGGAGATCTGATTTGGCATCTTTTTCAGTAATAAAGATGTCAGATCAATGTGTATTCATGAGGTTGCCAAGAGATCAATTGTATGGGAGCAAGGAGGTTAAACAAGAAAAGGATGTTATGGGAATGTATTCATGAGGTTGCCCATAGGAAAGTTCCTTCAGTTGTAGGGGGGGGGGGGGGGGGATTTCAACTGTGTTTTGTCCAAGAAGATAAATGAGGTGGAAGGAAGTTTGTGTTTTCACAAGGTCCTAAGGAGATGGTTAATTTTATGAATGAAAATGTCTTTCATGAAGTAGGGATTGTTGGACCAAGGTACACTTGGTGTAACAATAAGATTAGTGGGGGACGGATTCTTGAAAGGCTGGACAGGTGCTTGCTTAATTCTTTGGCTATCAATTATATTCAGGTGGAAGTGGTTAGACACATTGTAATGAACCGGTTGGGGGCCGGTTCAACCGAACCGGCCACCCGTTTCTTTTAATAGCCACGACCAGGGCGGGTCGCTGTTTCGCGAAACACAAAGGATCGAAACAGAGGGGGCGGACAACCGAACCCATGCACAGCGACTTTGGAGGAAATTTTTTTTCATTTTAGCAAACGAGTGCGTAGGAGGGTAAGATTTAACAACTCCTTTTCGTTCTTATTGTTATAGAAACAAAGGTTTGGGTGAATTTGCAACGAAGGGAAGAAACAGCCGAGGGAAGAAAACGAAGAAGGTTAGTTTCTTTTAATTCTTTATTTTTCTATATAAATCCTTCCCCAATTTCTTATTCTAAGCAATCATCTAAACAATGAGGATGTTTCATTTAGAACAAAGAAAGAGATTTGAAGAATTCGGGAAAGGAAAGAGAAGGATTTGAGTCGGAATAATCCTCTTTATGTAAGTGATTTGCCTATTCTATGTTTTCGTTAGATTTAATAGAACGAACCTTTAAAATTTTATGCAAATTTTAAAAGGAACAAAAGAGATCAAGTGGTACATGTTGGATTCTTCAAGAAATTCATCAAGGAAAGAATTTGAGACTAAAGTGGAGATAAGGATCGACGAACTGAAAGTTCAAAATGGGTAATTATATTATTTTATGTTTTATTCATGATTTAAATTTTCTAAGAAATTGATTTATTATTTTTGTATTATAAAATGTTGGAGACATAAATTCTTATGATTTATATTCTTAAGAACAAATTCATCTGTTATGAGGGTTTAAAAGTTTATGAAAATGAAAAGTAACATTTACAGAGATACATGTAAGATATGTTGTATGCAATGGTAACCATAAGGATGAAAATGAGAAAAGAAACGAAAAGAGAATTAAGGAAAAGGTATTGAAAACGACAGGAGTTCACCCCCTTATGGTACTGGCTATGGACGAAAAAGGAAAGGGAAATGCTATGGAAATGGGAAAAGGAAATCAAATGGAAAAGGTTGTACCTTTAGGTACTTTGAGACGGTGCTCCTGTGCAAATCAAATGGGAAAAGGAAATATAAATGAAATATTAAAGATAATAAATAATTTAAATTGTTACATGAAAGTATTCGAAGAAGCATGAATAAATGAAATGAAAGGAATAAGGTTAAGATAGGATAGAATATATTAATCTATGTTTATAATGATTATTTTAATAATTACACACTGAGTTTACTTAATAAACTCAACCCACGAGTTTAAATATTTCAGGTAAATTCCTAAAGAAGAAATGACTGAAAGAGAAGAACATGTTTACAGAAGACGACGTACAAATAGACATCAGGTAATTTATTTTTTGTGTTTAGTGGCTCTTTAGCACAAATGAAGTAGTATAATGTTTAAGAAATTTTATCGTCCGACTTTTTGTACTCACCTCGTTAGTTCGAGTACCTGGGCCGGGTCATGACACACATAGCCAGAGTGGCTTCAAATCATTGTCCTATTGTATTGAAATTTTTTTACTCTTCTATAAGAAAGAAGGGGGTTCTAAAGTTTGAAGATGTATGGATATTCTTCAAAGCTTCAGCTCACATAATTGCTAAGGTATGGAAGAAGGTTTTTGATGGGGATGATAGGCAAATCCTTAACAAGAAATGTAATAGACCTTTGAAAGATTTGTATTGTTGGAGTAAGGCTAAATTAAGGGAGTTCTCTAAAGAAAAGATAGATTGAAAGAGGAAATTTTTCAGCTACAAGAGGAGGAAGCTAGTGACAGTTCGCTAAGTGAAGAAAAGTTATGGTTGCTGAGATTGAAAGTCAAGGAGCTTAATGTTAATCTTTGTAATTTGAATACTTGGTGGAAGCAAAGAGTCAAAGTGAAGTGGATAGAAGAAGGGGATTCTAATACTAAATTTTTCCATGCTTTTGCAAGTGCTAGGAAAAATGGTAATTGGATTTCTCAAGTTAAAGATTCAAATGTTGTTCTTACCGAGGAGCCTAAGGAGATGGATGATGTTTTTTTCAGGTTTTTTTCAGGAAAAATGGAAGGAGAGGATGTGTTGTTTGGAGAATTGGCCTACTCCTTGGAAGGTTTTAGAAGATGAAGATAGAAGAGGGCTGGATGTAGACCTCTCGGATTGAAAAATTGTGGAAGTGGTCAGGGTGCTGGGTAATAACAAGGCTCCTGGATTTGATGGGATGACTTACTCTTTTTTCAAAGCTTATTGGAGTATTGTAGGGGATGATGTTTGTAGAGCAATGAAGAGATTTTTTCTTCCAGGAAAAATGTGCAAGGAGTGGAAGATTACTTTTGTTGTGCTTTTTCCTAAAGTCAATAATCCAGTGACTCCATCTAGTTTTCGTCCTATAAGCCTTTGTAATTCTATTTATAAAATTGTGGCTAAAGTCTTATTGAACAGACTGTTGTTGGTCATTTCTAAGATTATCTCGGAAGAACAGGTTGTTTTTGTTAGAGGTAGATCTATCTCGGATCATTTGTTACTAGCTCAGGAGATGTTCAACAAAATAAGGATTTCCAAATCAAGCAATGGTATGTTGGAAATCAAGCTGGACATGGAACATGCATACGACAGTATGTGTTGGACTACTCTTAACAAGATGATGATTCTTTTGGGCTTTCCTGAAAAGTATGTAAACTTGGTGATGGAGTGTGTCTTGGAACCAGGGTTTTCAATCATAATCAATGACAATTTTTCTAGATGGATTGTGGGAAAGAGTGGTTTCTGTCAAGGTTGTCCACTATCGCCTTTTCTTTTTATTATGTGCACTCAATTGCTTTCTAATGCTTTTTCCAATGAAGGCATGGATTTGGGTATCAAAATTGCTCCAAAGGTATAAAATATTTTTCATTTGCTTTATGCAAATGATGTGATATTATTTTCTGATGCTAAGTTGAAAAGTATAAAGAAGTTGAAGTGCATTATAAGTGATTATTGTGGCAAAAAAAGTGATTATTGTGGCTGGACTGGTCAAAGAATAAATCTTCAAAAATCTGCTATGATTTATGGTAAATCGGTTGAGAGAAGAAGGAAGAAAAGGATTGCAAAGATTTTGTGGTTTAAGCTGGTTGAAGAAATGGAGTACCTGGGAACCAAGACTGCTCTAAGAAGATTGAAAATAGCTTATTTTCAAATTCTTATGGATAGGTCTTTGAAGAAGTTAAATGCTTGGGGTAATAGGTACATTTCCCTTGTTGGAAGGTTGGTTTTGGTGAAGACTATTTTTATTAATCTTCCCTTTTTCCTTATGTCTCATTCTCTTGTTCCTTTGAGTATTTTGAAGGAATTTGAGAAACTTTGTATGAATTTCATTTGGAATAAGTATGATGGAAGTCATGGGATGCATTATGTGGCTTGCGATGTGCTGTATAAACCGAGAGCATTGGGAGGTTGGGGGATCCAGTCGACAGTATCCAATTTGGGACCATTGAGGGCTAAGTTTGCATGGAAATTATTGGATAATCCTTCGTCCTTGTTAAACAGAAAATTTATTGGCCAAATATGGTGATGGTTGGTGGAGTAATGAGGGAATGAAGGGTGGTTCTTCATCTTGGAAGATCATTGCTAGTGGTTGGAAGTCTCTTAGTAGCTTTGTTAGATGGAAAGTCGTTGTGGGTACAAACATTAACATTTTAAAAAGATGTTTGGATCATGGATAAAAGTCTGTTCAAGTGGCCTACTTTTGTTGCTACCTTTGAAGATGATAAAAAAACTCTTGACTTCTTTAATTCATGAGGGAAGGTGGAATTATGACAAATTGTTTTTATACTTTGGGGAAGATCTTGTTGTTTTGATAAGCAATATTCAATTTTGTCAAGATCATGAGGATGACTTCATGGAATTGAAAAATAAAATTAGTGGAAGATCTATCTCAGCTATGTTGAGGGAAGATGGCTTTAAGGATGAAATGATTGTGGATCCTGTTTCATGGATTCACAAGTTAAAATTGAATGCTCGGGTAGAGCTGTTTCTGTGGAGAATTTGCATGGCGGCAATACCTACAGCAGATTATTTAATGAGAAGGAAGCTAGCTATCAGCAATTTCTGTCCAAGGGGACCTGGAGAGGTCGAAGACATCAACCATGTTACTACTAACTGTTCAAAGCTGTTAAAGGGTGATTTATTTATTGAGAAGGTGGGGATTCATGATTCCGAAATTCATTTCATTTCATGAATGTTTGTATGAGCTGGAATTGTTGGCTGGAACTAATCCGCTGGTGGTTAGGATATACTTCTCTCTGTTATGGTTCTCCTGGAGCAACAGAAACAAGGTGAAGCATGGAAAGGTAGAGGATAGTGAAACATTGATTGTTGCTAATGTTCTCAGTTTTGTAAGTATGGCTAAATAGTTTAAATACTCTCGGATCACTAGGATGTCTATCAGTCTTATGGACTGTTTTCTGAATTTTGGCATCCTCCTCCTCCCGAGTGGTATAAAATTAACATTGATGCTTCACTTAAAGATAATTATGAAGCAGGAATTTGAGGCATTGTATGGGACAACAAAGGAAGGTTTGTACTAGCATTTGGCTTTTATGGTGTTCATTGGGATATAGCACAATTGGAGCTTTTGGCGTTCAGTTCTTTGAAGGAAGTGTTGAATGGATGTGTATATGATGCTAAAGGTATTATTATTAAGGGAGACAATAAGAATGTGATCCAGTTTCTTCATAAGTTATACAGCAAACCAAAGAAATTGGGTGGAAGCATTGAAGATGAAGATTTATTATTTTTAAGTTATTGGAATAATGTTATTTTTCATTATGTTGGTCAAAATTGTAATAAGTTAGCTGATTATTGTGCTAACTTAACTTTTTCTTATGATTTTATTTGGGACATGTTTTGTGAGAGTAAACTTCCTCCTTTTATTCAAGTTGTGAAGGAAGAAAGTGATAGGGTAGTTTACTCTCAATAGTTTGTATCTAGGTTCTTTGGATTTTCTTCTATTAATGCATTTTGCATCCTTCAAAAAAAAAATTCAAGAAGCAAATTTATTTTCTTTTGGTGTAAATTTATATGTATTTAAGTATGTATGTAAGCAAAGTAGTAGAAAGTTTTCCTATTGCAAAATAGATGTTTATTCCCTGCCTTTCATGATTTAACAATCTTATATTAATTTTAAAATATGCAACACATTATTGAAATACTATGGGCATTTTAACATTTTAGAAAAATGTATATTTTTATTCAGAGGAGGGCTGGTAATTCTGATTCATATATTGATGCATAGAGTTGATTAGAATGTTTGTAAAGAATCATGCTAAGATGTTCAATAATAAAAATGCAATGAGTTAAAAAAAGTTGTGGAATAGGTTCACAATAATATATTTATGACAATCTATACACTTTTTAATACTATTTTGAAGACTAAGAAGATGCCAGATGAGTGGAGAATGAGTGTGTTAATTTCTATTTTTAAGAATAAAGGTGATGCACAAGATTGTGCGAATTATAGAGGTATTAAGTTAATATGTCATACTTTAAAACTATGGGAGCGAGTTATGGAGCATAGGTTGCGGCGTGATACTAATGTTTCTCAAAATCAATTTGGATTCATGCCGGGTAGGTCGACTATGGAAGCCATACATTTATTAAGAGGTTTGATGGAGAAATATAGAGAAAATAAGGAGGATCTACATATGCTATTTATTGATTTAGAAAAAGCATATGATAAAGTTCCAAGAGAAGTGCTATGGAGAGTTCTTGAAAAGAAAGGAGTCAATAATGCTTATATTCAAATCATTAAAGATATGTATGCAGGAGCTATTACTTGTGTTCAAACACAAGGTGGGTTGACCAAGTATTTCCCTATTTCGGTTGGGTTACATCAAGGATCAGCCTTAAGCCCATATCTTTTTGCTTTAGTCATGGATGTTCTCACTAGACATTTGCAAGAGGATGTACCTTGGTGTATGCTTTTTACTGATGATATTCTTCTTGTTGATAAGACTAGAGAGGGAGTTGAAGGTAAACTTGAATTATGGAGGTCAACCTTAGAGTCTAAAGGTTTTCGCTTGAGTAGATCTAAAACGGAATATATGGAGTGTAATTTTAGTAGTAATAGACCTAGTGAAGGGATTGTGTCTTTGGGCGATCAAGTCATTAATAAGAGTACACGTTTTAGATATCTTGGATCTATTGTTCAGAGTGATGGTGAAATAGATGGGGATATTATCAGCAGAATTCAAGTTGGATGGTTGAAGTGGAGGAATGCATCGGGCTTGTTATGTGATAGAAATGTACCCCTCAAACTTAAGGGAAAATTCTATAAGATGGTAATGAGGCCTGCAATGCTTAATGGTGCCGAATGTTGGCCTTTAAAAGAGAAGCATAATACTAAGTTAAGTGTGGCAGAGATGAGGATGCTTAGGTGGATGAGTGGCTTTACCCTTAGAGATAGGATACGAAATGAACATATACGTGAAAAGGTTGGAGTAGCTCTAGTAGAAGATAAGATTAGAGAAAGTCGCCTTAGATGGTTTGGTCACATAAAACGGCGGCCTTGCGATGACCCGGTTAGGAGAGTAGAGGTATTAGATTTTACTTATGTTAAGAAAGGTAGGGGTAGACCTAAAAAGACTTGGTTTGAAAATATTAGGAATGACCTTTCTTTATTAGATTTAAATGGGAATTTGACTTTTAATAGGACACAATGGAGAAAAAGGATTCATGTAGCCGACCCCACGTAGTGGGATAAAGGCTTGATGTTATTGTTGTTGTTGTTGTATACACATTAGGTAATAGGGGCGAGCCCTTATGGAGTAAAAAACCCTGAAGTAGTTTAATAATGATAATATTGGGTTACATTTAAGCTCTATTGAATTTAATGATATAGCCTTTAGGCTAGATTTCAACCTAATGATATAGGTGTAGTTCTGATAAAATTTACTACTTATAAGGGCCAAAGAAAATAGAGATCCATGCATGATATATTCTAATTCTATGTAAGAGATTCTATGTAAATCATATAAATATTATGTTGTAATTAATCTAGAATGTTGACATATGTATGCTTGATTAGCTTAGTACATTTGAGGATAGGACTCTTAATATTTCTTTTAAAGATTTCACTAGCTATTATGCCATGTATTTATACTAGCAATTTCTTTTTATAATAATTACATGCAATGCACTAGAGTGATATATGACCATGTTTCTAATTATTATATAACATTATTGATTAATATGACATTATTTCAATTCTTTACGTATTAAAATTTTGTATTATATTTGTTAATCTTTTTGAGCTTTTAAGCCCACCAAAAATTATTTTAACTACTGTTTTAAAGTTGAGGAAAGAACTAGGTTAAACTTGAGTGAAAATTAGGTTTTGAATCGATCAACATATGTTTTGATGTATAATTGTGGCATAATATATAAATGAAAATTTAGATAATATTTATGATAAGAGTTTATTGTTATGAATATCAAAGTTTTAAAAGGCGAAATCAGGAATCGAGGCATTTTGTCTAAGCAAGGCGAGAAGCAATCCTCGAGGAGGATCGAGGCGTAAGCATCAAAATGAAAAAACATAAGGTAATTTAAATAATAAATAATGACAAAATATTAAATCAATTATAAATTTGATGTTTTGTTTTAAGATAATATTACTGGAACACAATATTCAAAATAAACTCGCTTATAAAAAAATCTCCTTCCCTCATGGCTTTGTCTCCTTCCGGCTTCGCCTCTAGGTATGTTGAACTTGAATGGAGTTGCTTTCGCCTTTTAGTTCTCACATGAAGCCATAATTGTGAGATCTCGTTCCTTTACTGTTCCTCTCTGAATTGAATTTTCCTCCCAGGATCGGCTAGGACGATGTTGAGATCGTCCAGGCCGATCAGTGCATTGAAAACAGCTGATTTCTGGAGTGTTTCTGGAATGATTTCTGGACTGGATCGTCCAGGACGATTTTGGATCGTCCTGGGACGATCATTTCATGGCAAAATTCCGAGAGCAAAACAGAAATTATCGTCCTGCAAAATCGTCCAGTACCATTGGTAATTGGTCACATCGTCCTGGACGATGTCGCGATCGGCCAGGACGATCAGACTAAGGTTATAAGGAAATCAGCTCGTTTTGAGGAGAGAGAAATCAATTTTATAAAATCAGAAATATCTGAGGAGAGAGAAAGAGAAGAAAAGTAAAGAAAATCTTGGGTTTCGGAGGCCGCGGAGCGATTTTCGTCTGACGCTGCTGTTGGAGAAAGTGTAGATCTCGTGGTAAGGACTCCGAATCCTATTTCTGTTTTCAGAGATATTGAGTTTTGATCGTGTTGTGACCTGTTTTGTGTTTTCGTAGTCGAATTTTGGACCTGATCTGATATTGACACAACTTTTACCGCACAACTTTTAGAATGTTATAGATATGAATATTGTACACGATTTGAGTATTTTCTACGATGATTTTACCGGTCAGAATTTGTTCTACGCGATTTTAATTGAATAGAAAAATATAGCATGTTTCTTGATGTGGATTCTGTAGAATAATAGTCTTATATTGTTGTTGTGCACGTTCTGTGGTAATTTGGTAAATTTCTGTTTTGGGTGATTTTTGTGTAGATTCCGTACAATGCCGTTATGCCGCTGGATTTTCGTATGATTTCCAATTGTTCTGAAATTGATGAATTGTATAGATATGCATATGAATGTTGATATGATTGCTCTGCATTGTTCTTATATTGACTATTGAATTGATTATTGATACTGAAAGACAAGTGGAAACCTGGTTGAACGTTGGTTATAGAAACCAACGTATGGATATCTACAACAGCAATATGGATTTCTACAACAGCACTATTGATAATAGCCAGTGTTTAACCTGGTTGAACTATGGATTTCTACAACAGCACTATTGATAATAGTCAGTGTTTAACCTGGTTGAACTATGGATTTCTACAACAGCACTATTGATAATAGCCAGTGTTTAACCTGGTTGAACTATGGATATCTACAACAGCACTATGGATTTCTACAACAGCACTATTGATCATAGCTAGTGTTTGTGCTTGTCCAGTAAGACCATTGTATGGAATTGTATGTATATGATATTGCATCGTACGGATTTCCTAATATGCATTGATCTATTGATTTCTGATTGATTTATTGATATTGATGGATTTATTGAATTGATTTATTATTGATCGGATTTATTGACGGATTTATGGATTTACGGATTCATCGTTACTGTACGATTTCATTGAGATTGCAAATTACTCTTGTCACTAGATACCGACACCAATATGGATATGGAAATTTTATTGATTTATGGATACCGACACCGCTATGGATATGGATATCGTATGGATTCATGGTTATAGACATCGACATTATTGATTCATCGCTATTATAGATTCATTAATTCATAGACACTATGAATACTACTGATACTGATACCGATACTACAGATCCATTGATACATCGATTCATTACATTGATTCATAGTACCGATCATTGATTGATTGATTGATTGGGTTGATTGTTTATTGAATTATCGATTTGATTGTTGTATATGATTTTATTGCATTGATTAATCGTATTAATTGATTTCAATTGTATTAGCCGATTGTATTGATTTGATTTCAATTGATTTTACGATGTATTGATTTGATCGTTTATTGGGATTTTGAGCCGATTGATACTATTAACTGGAAGAATTGATTGATATGATTTCACTGTTGTAGCATCGTTCGTGGTCGTCAATGGATGGTTCTTTTTATGGATATGGATACATACACTGCCGTATTGATAAGAAGTAAGTGAGATTGAACGATAGATTGATTTGCAAGTATATGTTCTGATACGATTCCATTCTATTGATTTGACTGATGTGATACGATAAGTAAGACGACTAGACGACTGTATTGATGTAATTGATGTGATCGATTGCTATGATAGAGATTGTAGAGAATGGATTGACGCATTGATTTTTTGAGCTTTATGGATTTCCTACTGGTTATTGATTTTATTGATTTTTGTTCCGTATTGATCTCCGATATGCATTGACTCATTGATCATGTACGACTGATTGATTTGACTTGATTTGATTGACCTGCATATTGTTTTCAGTGTTGTGCTTTGATTTCAGTTATAGGCTTTGGTAACCTGCTGGACTATTTAAGCTCATTATATGTGGTTAATATTTCAGGTGCAGAGCCTCCCGCGTGAAGCTTCTTTGGTTGCTAGCGTAGTCTTGTTTTGTTGCCTAAGGCAGGCCTTTGTTTTGTAGCCGTTGGGCTATTGTACATATTCTTTTGGACGATCTTTTGATTGTGTATATGTTGATATGTGAATTATAGTAATTGTTGTATTTCTTTCTTGTAATGTAATTGTCTCTGGATGGCCGTATTGATTTGAACGAGAAGAAAGATGAAAAGAATGATAGATAAAAAAAGAATAAATATGGAAAAAGAAAATGATGGATGAATCCTTTCACTATTGATATCTGGGGCGCCACAATTGGTATCAGAGCCAAGTTAGTGAAAGAATTTGATTATATCCAGAGTGATAGTGATGATTGCATTATTTGATTTGTTTTGTTTTACGTATTTGATTTCCGCGATTTTGATTCGAATGATTTGTATTGATCAGGCCAATGGATCCGAAAGGAAAGAAATTTGAGTCTGCTACTGATCTCCCACTCACATCTGCAAATATGAATAAGTTTGCTGACATGGTCGCTCAAATGGTGAGCGACAAGTTAGCAAAACGCTCTGGCCGTAGCAAGAAAAGTGGGGAAGGTAGCAGAGCAAGGTTTAATGTTTGTACATGTTGTGGGAAAAGACATTCGGGACAATGTTATCGGAGGACTGGGCAATGCTTCCGATGTGGTAAATATGGACATAGAATGACGGAATGCCCAAGTTCTGGACTTAGGCAAGGACCTGTTCCGAATGTTCAGACTGAAAACATACAAGCAATGGTGGAAGATGTTTCTTCAGTGCCTGAAGATGTGACTAGTACGAGTTTAGTTTATTGTCTGTTTCGATGTGATTTGTACGATTTTCTGATTGATTAGATTTGTTTTGTTTCGTTTTGATTCGGACACTTTAGGGAAATGTCGGGACAACATTTTTCTAAGGTGGGGAGATTGCGAGATCTCGTTCCTTTACTGTTCCTCTCTGAATTGGATTTTCCTCCCAGGATCGGCCAGGACGATGTTGAGATCGTCCAGGCCGATCAGTGCATTGAAAACAGCTGATTTCTGGAGTGTTTCTGGAATGATTTCTGGACTGGATCGTCCAGGACGATTTTGGATCGTCCTGGGACGATCAGTTCATGGCAAAATCCCGAGAGCAAAACCGAAATTATCGTCCTGTATCGTCCTGCAAAATCGTCCAGTACGATTGAAAATTGGTCACATCGTCCTGGACGATATCGCGATCGGCCAGGACGATCAGACTAAGGTTATAAGGAAATCAGCTCGTTTTGAGGAGAGAGAAATCATTTTTATAAAATCAGAAATATCTGAGGAGAGAGAAAGAGAAGAAAAGTAAAGGAAATCTTGGGTTTCGGAGGCCGCGGAGCGCTTTTCGTTTGACGCTGCTGTTGGAAAAAGTGTAGATCTCGTGGTAAGGACTCCGAATCCTATTTCTGTTTTCAGAGATATTGAGTTTTGATCGTGTTGTGACCTGTTTTGTGTTTTCGTAGTCGAATTTTGGACCTAATCTGGTATTGACACAACTTTCACCGCACAACTTTTAGAATGTTATAGATATGAATATTGTACACGATTTGAGTATTTTCTACGATGATTTTACCGGTCGTAATTGGTTCTACGCGATTTTAATTGAATAGAAAAATATAGGATGTTTCTTGATGTGGATTCTGTAGAATAATAGTCTTATATTGTTGTTGTGCACGTTCTGTGGTAATTTGGTAAATTTCTGTTTTGGGTGATTTTTGTGTAAATTCCGTACAACGTATGGATATCTACAATAGCAATATGGATTTCTACAACAGCACTATTGATAATAGCCAGTGTTTAACCTGGTTGAACTATGGATTTCTACAACAGCACTATTGATAATAGCCAGTGTTTAACCTGGTTGAACTATGGATATCTACAACAGCACTGTTGACCTCGATTTTGCCCAGACCCGAGCCCAAAGAGTTAACTTGGTCAAATTGACCAAGCTAGACCCTATGGCCCTCCCCACTGGGTTCAGTGGGTCGAGTCGAGTCTGTCGACCCCGAGCTTGGACCCGGGTCAACCCGGTTGACCACTTAGCCCTTTTAGAGCCCAAATCAAGTTTGGATGCACTTGGACCTTGGCTTGGCTCAATCCCTCATCCCCATGGACCCCCTTGACTGGTTTGACCAAGTCAAACGTGGACTTGGTCAACCATGGCTCTAAATAGGCCTTAATCACCCAATTAAGTGGATTTAAGAGCCTATTTAATGCCTAATCAATACCCTTCGTTTTGAAATCAATTCCACGGCCAAAACCGACCTATTTCCCTCCTAATTTGATCTTGATTCGATCCGGGCCGTTCCTATTAGGTCTAGGAATTTAAATAGAGAGAAATTAGGTTTTGGAGGCACTTTTTTTGCTCTTGCTTTCTCGAGAGACTTCCCCAGCCTCTAAGACTTGGCAAGAGAACTCCCATAGCCCTTCCCCACCTTTTCAAACCCAAACCCGGCCACCTCGAGTCGTCGCCGGCGAGAAGTCCGGCGAACCCGACCGTGAAACCCTTCCTTCGCAAATCCCGCTCGATCGAAGGAGATTTGGGTCTCGACGTCAACTAAGAAGTTGTTCCTGCTGATTCCACGAGTCCAACGAGACCAAGATCGCCCGAATCCATCGTGTGGATTGAGGTATATCGCAAACCCTAGTTTAGAACACTTAGGGTTAAATAGCTTTTCACAAAGTGCTTTTCAAATCAAACTAAGGGTCCCCCATGAATGCTCTTCGTACATAGGACCTAGATCTCAAATTTCACGTTATTTGGTTTAGTATAGAAGGAGATCAAGGCGAAAATAGCCCTCTGGCTCTCGGTCCGGTCGGTCTTCCTTCCGCCTGAGCTAGGCGTGTGCTGGGCCGTTGATCTTCCGATCAACGGTTCAGAGCCGGTCGCACGGTGGATCGGTCCGACCGTGTACGCCGCTCGGTTGCAGGGGTCTCGGTCCGCCAAAATCTGGGCCGTCCGCTCGGATCTGGCGCGGATCAAACGGCTCGGAGCCGTTGCCCACGTGGATGAGTGGGGGGCGGCTTGATTGCCGCATGATTGCGGCAATCATTGGGCCGCCGCCAATGATTGGCCGCAACCGCGGATCCAATTATGCTCCGCCACGTGTCCCGCGGGTCCCGCCGCCGATTTATTTAATATAAAATTATTTTAAATAGTTTTTTAAATGTAGAAAACTTTAAAAATTCGTTTTTTGTCCGATTTTGATGTATAATACCTCGTTTTGTTCGTATTTTTATTCTCTACATTATAAAAAAAAATTTATTAAAATAATATATAAATTTTTATGAATTATTAAAACAGTAAAAATACCCTATTTTTGTTATTATTTAAATTATTATTTTTAATATAATTATTATTATATTATTATTATTTATTTGTTTAGTTATATTAATGTTATTTTGAAGTACTAACCTAGTATTTATTATGATTATTGTTATTATTATTATTATTATTATTATTACTATTTCTTTTAAAAGGTTTTTTTTTAAAATAGACTTTAATGCCCTTTAAACTTCAAAAATTTATAACTTTCTCGTTTTCGATCCGATTTTGACGCACAACCCCTTGTTTCGATCGTATTTAGATTCTGCATTTTCTGGAATTGGTTTTATTTGAAAATTTTGGGTCTGTGTGCAATTATTTTCAAAACAGTAAAATAACAATGTTTAAAAATATTTAATTATCGTATTTGAACTTCGAAATTACATAACTTTGTCGTTTTAAGTCCGCTGTCGACGCACAGCACCTTGTTTTGTATGTACTCTGAATTCTGCATATGTTGAAACTATTTTCAGATAAAAAGTATGTTTGCATTTTCTGTTATTTCAAAACCAGTGAAATAGGGCTATTTTAAAATATTATTTTATTCTGTTTTAACTTCGGAAATTCATATCTTCGCCGTTTTAAGTCGGATTTTGACGTGTAACCCCTTGATCTTTTCAGAAAAGTGCGTATTTTAATTTGGAACCATTTCTAGCCCTTGATTTTGGCTGTTTTGATAGATCATTAGTTGGATTCGATTATTCGAGTATTTTCGATATTAAATATTAATTATGATAATTATTTTCAGGATACAAATTATTTTTAAACCGTTTTGAGACTGGTGAGAGTGTTCAGTGGGTCTCCCCATATATATGTATTATGAATTGACCTACTTTTTTTAATTACTTTATTTTCTAAAAAGGTATACTTATATTTATAAGTATTTTGAAACTATCTTAAAACTACTTATACATAAATCCTAATTTTGGGAGACTCGCAACTTCGTGAAATTTTAGACATGGGTTCTAAATATGAAGAGCAATCATGGGGGAGCGGGTTAGTGAATGGTTGAGTCCCAATCATTCACTAATCCTTCCTTTAGGTGTCTGTCTTTTTATTTTTCGTAGATTGCATGTATAGGATTGCACCACGAGCACTTAGCCTAGGCTCTCCTAGATTTAAGGACATGGTATGTTTATTTCATTTTTGTACTCCCATGCATTTATTATCTGAAGGGTTAGACAGAACATCACTTTAAACTCCTACAACGTAGTGACACCCTAAGGACAATAATTAAGGACTCGTTTAGTGAACTTAGAAGTCTTCTAGGAGCTAGGATAGATCCCAGAACGACATGAAAACTTCAATATTTAAACTTAGTGACATCTAAAACATCACTGAATTTTCTAGGAATTTTTAGGGCTAGTTAGACCCCTTAGATAACCAACCCTAATTAACCTGTTAAATAAGGCTCCGAGACGTTCCGAAAATTGTAATAAATATACCTTAGGTCAGAAAATTACCCACTATATCTTGAATTGTTCAAAATCTAATCCTTGACCTTAGATAAATAAAGCTCCCTAGTTTGACCTCAGGTTGACCCCTAATTTGACTATAGGTGGAAATTACCTTTTTGCCCCTAATAAATTATTAAAAATTATTAAAAATCCCAAATTTTCTCCAAACACTTGGGATCACTTTCTCAGGTCATCCCTGACCTTTGGGAGTGATTCCAATCAGTTTGGAGCTCATTTGGATCAAAACAGTAAAAAAAGGCCCTTCCTTAGTTAATTTAGAAATTCCCATTAATTACCCGATCTTAAAAAACTCATAACTAATTGTAGAAAATTCCAAATTAGGTAAACTCACTTGCATTAGACTCCAATTAGGGCCTAGTATTTATTAAAAATTTTAGGTTTCCAAAAATTGGCCTACGTTAGAAAGTCAACTTTTTGGTCAACCATAGTCTATAGGATAGGGCCCGAAACTTAGAAAATTCATAACTTGGCCTAGAAAACTCCGATTTCAGTCTACTACCTGTCTAACTACTCATATTAAGGTCTAATATTTTCCTAAGGTGTTAGGAATCCCAGATTCAGCCTTTTTCCCATAGTGACTTTTTGGACCCTTAGTCTAGTTCCTAGGAGGACCCGGGACTTTCCAAAATTGGCTAATGCAACTTAAACTTCAAATATCATTGTCCTAAGTTCTTAAAACTCATCAACAAACCGAAATATTTAAAATGAACCCTAATCCACTAATACTTGAATTTCAAATAAAAATATCCTTTTCAGACCCCCAACAAACCTAAATTCTAGAGAACTTTAACTAACTACCCTACTTAGGACCTATCCAAACCACACCAGCCTTACACACACATAGAATTGTTTGCTAGGACACCACTTCTAGATCTAGGTTAGGCCGCTGGATTTTACTTTTCTGCTGTGTGCCGGAGCTTTCCGTGGATTTCATTGCATGCTGTTTGAAATTGTTGGTGTGTTTGCTTACTTTTTCTGTACTCTGTGATGTGATGAGCGTTAGACTTACCCATAGGTTAGGAACGACATATATATATATACTGTTCTTCCGTGCAGGTGGCCATGCTCAAGCTAATAAAAGGGGGGGAGCATCATAATGATTTCTAATAATGTCTTATGCAGGTGCTTGCTCAACTTCCCCCCGAATAAAAATGAGGGCTAAAATTAATAATTATAATTGCACAGGTGGAGCTGCTTAGCCCTCAAAATTAAGAGCATGGCTTGGCACAGGGTCAATGGTGTTAGCATTTCTTTTTTTTTATATATAAAACTGCTTGGGATTTTATTTAGGATAACCATGCAGGGAGTCTAGAATTTTCTACTTTCAATGAATGTAATATTTGTAATAATAGTTAAGAGTTGTGAAAACAACCTTGAGTCGGGATATTCTTATCCGACTCGGATTCCAAAAGAAGAAGGCATCCCTAAAGGGGAGAGTCTTCTTCCATTTGGAAGATCGAGTTGGATGGCTTTAGATATCTAAAGAGAAAAGGCAATGCTCCCTATCAAGGGGGAATTGTCTCTTCGTTTGGATATTCAAGCCACGACGGATCCAAGGAGTCCAAGGAGAAGATTTCCAAGGAGTCCAAGGAGGAGACCCGAGGAGTCCAAGGAGGAGATTTCCAAGGAGTCCAAGGAGAAGATATCAAGAAAGCTAAAGATTGAAGACCCAATATCCCACTCAAAGTTGTTGGCGTCTGTCATAGGCTTAGAAATCCGGGTTGTTGGCAGTGGTGCCCGGCCACTTTACTTTCTGCAAATTCTGGTTGTAATAAGGGCAGTTTGCCTATGGACATTTAGATGATTAATTTTGGGATTTATATTGATGTGTTTACTTGATTGCGCATTAGAAATTGCCTGCTTTTCTTAGGTTTCTTTCTTGCATGCCGTCTTTGATTTTGCCTGGATTTTCGTTAGGCTCTTTAAGGACTACAAAATTTTTCTACTCATAACTAATTCCTAAAATTTTAAGTTCTAAATAATATAGAAACTTAACGAACCTAGGGAATTGCCGGAACCGTCCGGGGTCGCATGCATATTTCTGCATCTTTCTTTCCTTGTTATAAGACATCTCCCTGCCTGCGAGTTGAGTCCGGATAATCTGGCCTATGAGGATGAAGTGCCGGACCTAGGGAGACCCAGTCTTTTCAAAAAATTATTTTTATAAGCCTGTTTTTTAAAATTCTATAGCATTCATGAGCTGACATTTAAACTAGCATGCATTGCATTAGTAACCAACTAATTAAAATTTAATTGCATTAGCTAGGAGCATCTAACCCACATAAGTCCAGGACCACTTAGGAAATTCTCTAGATGTCGGTCCTATTTCCAAAGAACTGTACCACCCACCCATCTTTCATAACTGGGTTGACAGCATGGTTTTAAATCGATTAGGTGGTTAGCTGGCTCCCCCAATCCAGGCCGGGATAAATCCAGGTTTTGCATCGCATTAGCTAGGACACTGGTCTTAGTGTGTGTTGAACACTAAGTCCAATCTAGATTTAGGGTTCGAGGCTACTACACTCGGTCTCGTAGCATGCCTTAAATAGTAGGTAGGTACTTCTCTTTCGGGGACTCTAAATCCTACTTATCTGCGTCACAGGATGACGCCACCTCCATCCTTCTCTCACGCATGTGATTGAATGCTTGATCTTTTATTTTATTCAGTTTCTCTTTAGTGCCCTAGAGCCTCCAGATGCTGGTATGAGCCACGCATGTTGACTGAGCCTTTTTGAGACCTTTCTTTCTTTTGAGTAGGATTTCCTAGTCTATACCCTTGTGTTAATCCCAATTTGGAAAAGATAATGTATGATCCTTAATCGAGAGTCTTCTCGGGCTCCGGCCCGGGATGTAATTAACTACGGGGGCTTGCGCCCGTGGGAAACTTGGCCCCGCAATCTACTTTACCCCACTCGATCTCTCGTATCGGGTGGGGGAAACCCGTGACTAGGTCGTGTATATTGCTACCCATCGGGGTGTGCTGGCGACAGCATCTATCCCCAATGGTTAGTCGTATGCGCGATCCAATCTGCCCTCCCATCGACCCGTTCGTGTCGAGCGTAGAGGCCTACGATCGTTTTGTCCTACGGGATAGTGCGGCCGTACTCTCTGTATTCGAACCCCCGCGAGCGGTGCTCCTTCGGAGGTCCACAGGTTTCTGGCGACCACGGTGGGACCAGTTTCTCTCTCCATCTTTGGATTATATATTATCTTTTCTTGTGTGTACTCCGGGATTGGTACTCCTTAGATTAGGTCCGTCCCACTCTTAGTTAGGATCTCTCCTTAATTAGGGTTCCTTTCCCTTAGCTAGGGTTTTCTTCCCTACTCTACTTCTTTCCAGCCTAGCAGGCTATTCCGTCATTTATCTATTTCTATCTATCCTATCAAATTCTTACTCGTCCATTCTTTGTTGATTTACAGTCTTACTGACCTTTTCACTTTCTTTTCTTGGCAGCAGTGCCATGGCTTCCTTTGTACATTCCGTTACCTTTGCTTTCGGTTCGGACGCGCGGTTGACTCTCCCTGAGTCCCTGCTCGCTAGTCCACCAATGGGAGGAATCACTTTTGGTTCCTTCACTGACTCGGGCTTCGTCACTCTTGGCGGGCCGACCCCGGCGGAGGCTGCTGCATTCTCTCCTCCTCAGAGGAGAAGACGCGCAGTCATGCGCCCGTTTGGACGTCCTGCTGCTCGGCGCCCAGTCCGAGCACCACGTCCTGTTCCTGTTCCTGCGCAGCCAGTGCGCCCTGTGGCTAGGCGACCAGTGCCTAGGCCACTTCCTGTTCCAGCGGCCAGGCGTCCAGTGCCTGTCGCTCCTGCTGCACAGGTTGCCCCGGCCCCTCAGCGCCGGCAGCCTGTTGTAGTTCCCCCCGTTCGTCCAGCGGTCCGGCGTCCAGTGCCTACCGCTCCTGCAACACAAGTTGCTCCGGCCCCTCAGCGCTGGCAGCCTGCTACTACTGTTGCTCCCGTTGTTCTAGCGGAAGTACCTCGTGTTCGGGTTCCCCCTCCCACTCCCACTAGGAAGAGGAGTGCCCAGACCGAGGTGCCTTCGCCTTCCACTGGTCGGGTTTCTGTTTTCGCCCGACTTTCTCACCCCGAGGTTGTTGGGCAGACCCCGACACTTCCCGTTGTTCCTGTTCCCGGTCCTGATGTTCCTTCCTCTTCCACCTCCGGCCTTGGGAGAAGGGCCAAGAGGAATAGGAACAGGAGACTTCGTTTAGCTGCGTCAGAGGCAGAGAGGCAGCAGATGGCTGATACTATAGCTCACCAGGAGCTAGTTGAGAGGACAGTGGCTCCCAGGCAGCGGAGGCCACGACGAGTTGCAGTTGTGCCAGTTCCAGAGGTTGTAGTGGCTCCCGAGATAGAGGCAGTTCAGGGAGGACGCTTTTTCCCCCGTTGACACATAGTGGGGACGAGGAGGACGTTGCCCGCATTGCGGCGGCTCCTCCTGTTACCACTACCCTACCCCCGTGCTAGGATCCCTAGGGACGCTGCTGTTCGAGCCCTCACCCAGAGGATTCGAAACATCGTCCGCCTAGCAGGTGGTAGGGGTCCTGTCGATCGGCAGAAGATACTCCGTCAGATTTCTCGGGCCACCTTTCAGTTGCGAGGACAGACTGCTAGGAGACTTTACAGTTGGCAGAGGGGACAGACAGCTCAGCAGCCTGCAGATATAGTTCCAGTAGTCAGACCCCCAGCGGTTACTCCTGCTGCAGGACGACGCCCATGTCGTCGAGGACGGAGACAGCAGCGGAGACCTGCCCAGCCTCAGGTCAGTTCAGAGGTTGCAGTCCCAAAGCAGCCAGTTGCCCGTGCAGCACCCCACCGTAGGAGGTGGGTTTGGAGGCGTCGACAGGCGGACACCCCTGTCGACCCAGTTGAGCCAGTAGAGACAGCACCACCGTCAGATGCAGAGCAGTTTGACGATGTAGATGATTTGATGGATATGGCAGTTACTTCCGAGGCAGAGGCAGTCCCGATGATGTGCGATGAGGAGGTGGCACCTACTCTAGAGGGATCTCTAGAGAAAGATGAGACAGAGTCAGTCCGTAGCCCTCACAGGATTGGTTCCCCTATGAGTCTGTACATAACAGCCCTCCAACAACATTTCTTGGAAAACGATGACACACTAGCAGATGAGTTGGAGGAGGAGGTACCAGTTCACCGGGTATGTGTGGTTACCCGACGAGGTCACTCGGATGAGAGAGAGCCCGAGGACCAGGACGAGCAGGGAGACCCCGAGGTGGGTGGATCTCCCAGGTCAGTTGACACGGATGCTACCGTTCTACACTTGCAGACACAGATGGCAGAGATGGCCAGAGCCATGGCAGCCATGACAGCACAGTTGACAGCTCTGGGGGCGATGCCTCAGGTGACAGGTGTAGCAGCTACCAGTACCTCCAGAGAGCAGCCAGTAGTACCGCCTGCTACAGTAGACCCCGTGGGAGTGGACAGGGTCCAGAGAGTAGTCCCAGCACCACCCACGGTACTTCCTTACACTACTTCAGTTCAGAGTCAGCCAGCTCAGATGTCAGCAGGTCAGATCCAGGATTTGATTGCCCAGAAGGTCGAGCAGGCCATTTCCTCCAGGAAGACTGGAGAGTCAGTCAGCAGGGGGCGTCCTTACCCAGTAGAGTACGAGCAGGAGCCTTACCCCCCTGGTTTTATCCCTCCTAGGTTCAGAGTTTTTGACGGGTTTGGGAACCCGAGGCAGCAGCATGTGGCTCAGTACCGAGCCATATGTTGCAATATAGGAGGGAGTGATCCACTGATGTTGAGGTTGTTCGTCAGCAGCTTGGCGGGGGTGGGCGTTGGCGTTTGCTTGGTACGCCGACCTCCCCAACGACTCAGTCAGGACCTTTGCAGAGTTGGAGCAGCTGTTTGTGCAGAGGTTTGTTAGCACAGAGCACAGAGTTACAGTGGGAGAGCTAGTGGTGACCAGGCAGCGTCCCAGAGAGAGTCTCACAGATTACATAGTCAGGTGGAGGAATCTCAGTTTGCAGTGCGAGCCACAGTTACAGGAGCAGCATGCAGTTGAGATCTTGTTGAAGAACATAGATGGTCCGATAGCACCATACCTGAAGGGTTTCACCATTAGAACCTTTCAGAAGCTCCTCACCAAGGTCACCAGCCTACAGGACAGCATACCCGCTGCAGTCCCTCCTAAGGTTGAGAGTCAGCCTTCGCGCAGACCTCAGCGGCAGGAGTTTTCAGGGGCACCTCCACCTAGGAGAGGAGAGGTTCACAGTACTCAGGGACCATCAGATAAGGGCAAGAAGCCCTTAGTCACTTCAGTACCCCAGCAGCCACGACCAGCTAGTCAGCCACACTCAGCCAGCAGGTCTTACTCAGTTGACCAGCCAGGGGGACAGCCCAGGACCTCCCGCAGGACTCCAGAGAGTCAGCAGTACCTGCAGGAGAAGCTTAGGAAGGAATATCCCTTTAAGAGGGAGAGTGTGAAGAAAAATTTTTAGATTCCTTACTAAGAACAACCTGTTGGTATTCCCTGAGAGAGCAGTAGAGCAGAGGAGGGAGGGTCAGACTGAGCACCCCCTTTACTGTCCTTACCACAGACATGTCGGACATGTGTTGGAAGACTGCTATGTCTTCAAGGACAGAGTAGAGAGACTGATGATCACAGGACAGATACGCCTTCAGGACAGTGATCTAGTGCAGCCCAAGGGCAAGACCCCTCAGACAGTTCAGCTAGTCTCCAGCCCCAGTGATTGTCAGAGTGATGCTCAGGGCACTACTAGCAGTTTACCCACGGGTTTTGAGGATGATTGGCAGATCTCACTTTCCAGGAAGACCAGGAGGATGATAGACACAGAGCAGTTCAGAGCTCAGAGGCAGTTGAGAGTAGGCCACCTCAGGCCAAGTCGACAGTTGCCGCTGCAGTTACCACTCCAGCACTTTCTTCCTCCTCTTCTCCTTCTGTTGTAGTGCTAGATAAGCACATTTCCTCTTCTACTTTTTCTTCTTCTGGATGTAATAAAAAAATGTATGAAAGAGAAAAGTATGTTGTAACTGCAGAGGGGAAGACAGGGTTCCTTCCAGCACTTACGCTGAAGGACTTTGTTCTCCCCCTTCATTTGATGAGGAAATAAAAATAGAAGACGATTCTGAGTACTTTTGGTCTTCTGTACCTTTTACTTACGTTTCTACTGTTACTCCTAGTTCTTCTTCTTCCAGCACTCGCTCTTCCTCAGTACTACATGTTTCTTATAATATGGATGATTCTAATGATGAGTTTGAGTCTGATGAAGAACCTGTTTTTACAATTCCAGAGGGTGGATGTTACATGGATTCAGATGATGAGTCCGAGGACCCACTCTCAGTACTTGCCTTAGAACCAACACCTGCCACCACCCCCCTGAACCAAAGGAATCTCCTGTTGAGGATGACTCAATACAGGAAGTTCATTTGCGTTCAGGGAAAGTTCTTCCACCCAGGTTGGCTAAAAATACAAAAGATAAGAATATCATTACCCAGCAGGATGATCCTATTCCTTCCTCCCAGGAGCAGCCTAAGGAGAAAGGGAAAGGCCCTCAGCTGGAAGTTGATTACAATGTGTTGGCACATCTAAGGAAAATTCCTTCTCTTCTTAGTGTCTATGATGCTTTGATGCTGTCACCTGACTTGAGAGAGACACTGGTAAAAGCATTGCTTGAACCAGAGACCTATCAAGCCTTCTTCACTTCTGACCCTGATGATGGGGCATGGCATTTATACAACACGTCATGCATCACTTTCTCTAGTCGTGACCTTTTGTTAGGGACCACTGAGCACAATCGTCCCTTGTACGTTACAGCTGAAGTCAATGGCTTTGAGGTGAACAGGGTCCTCATTGACCAAGGGGCTTCAGTGAATATTTTGACATATGAAACTTTGAAGTACCTCTCCCTGGGTCATTTGAAGCTTACTTCTGATAAGATTATGCTGAAAGGCTTCAATGACCAAGGCCAGCGAGCTTTAGGGTCTATCACCCTGCCGCTGAAGTTTGGAAGTTTTCTAACAGAGGTAAAGTTTCATGTGATTGAGGCTGATACTTCATACAGGGCTCTCTTAGGAAGGCCTTGGATCCATGAGTATGGAATAGTGCCCTCTACCTTGCACCAATGTATGAAGATCCTGAGGAATGATGTCGAGTATACCATTCCTGGAGATACCCAGCCCTTTTCCGGGCATGAGATTTCCATCTACGATGATGCCGAGTACTATGTACCTCGGAAGATTCGTAGAGCTCCACCAGCTCAATCACCAGTGATGCCTGATACTGTCGTACAGGGTCCTGCGCAGTCACCTGCACAGGGTCCTGTACAGTCACCAGTACAGGGTCCATCACAGGTTAGTATTGAGCCAGGTGTTTCCACTGCCCATTCTGATGGAGATCCCTCTCAGTTTGCAGTGAGGCACGATGGTCCCCCTAGTAGAGGTAGGGGAGGACGAGGTAGGGGTAGAGGTAGAGTGTCGATTCGCGAGCCGCGGAACCACGACACTCGGACTCCCCCTCCTCCACACCTTTACACTTCTTCTTTGACTGTAGAGTCCGACTCTTCCGACGATGAAATGATCGATATCCTTCAGCGTCCAGTCACTTCACCACTCCCACATCCCGTCGGCTATGATTCACGGCCTACCTTTCAAAGCCACTTGATACCTGAGGGTGGATTGGTTATTGATATTAGCTCAGACGAGGAAGAAGACTTCCGACGTCAGACTACTACCAGACAACCTTCCCCACATCAGGTACGCGGGATAGGAGTTGGGGATTCCAGTCGAAGAACTTTTAACACCCCCCAATGGTTGATGATGACATCCCAGTGTGGGGTAGTCATAATCCCATACCTCACTTGTACGAGACTTTTTCACCGGCACGATCTGAGGAGCGCCCTTCTGTACCCCGTAGTATAGGTGCCCCACTGGGTCCTGTGAGACAAGATCTAGAGGAGACCGCTATGGATATAGAGGTCAAGAGTGCCCCTCGTTACTTTTCACCTACTGTAGAGAGCTTTGTTGAGCGGGGTCTAGTCCGTTCCACTTGGCCCGATGAACAAGCTCTACAGCAGGCCCGAGTCTGGCGAACTGATTTCCCCCAAGGTCTAGGAGGCATAGGTTATATGGGATCAAATCAGTCTAGTGAGGCCAGCATTCGTGCCATTTCCCACGCTTATCCGGTTGTTTCTCTTGCCGACGAAGAAGACCCGGATGGTGAGGAAGATGACATACTTGATGCTCCACAAGAGTTCGAAGATGGCGTCACTTCTGCCATGGATGAACTGTGTGAGATAAACTTAGGCACTGAGTCAGATCCTAGGCCTATTTTTCATAGTGCTCTACTGTCTGATTCAGAGGCTCAAGAATACATCAAGTTATTGTCAGAATTTAGAGACTGCTTTGCCTGGAACTACACTGAGATGCCTGGTCTAAATCCAGAGGTAGCAGTCCATAAATTAGCCATTAAGCCTGATGCAGTCCCTGTTAAACAAGCACCTCGTAGGATGAGGTTGGAAATTGAACAACAGGTGATCGCTGAAACCAAGAAGCTGATAGAAGCTGGTTTCATTAGGGAAGAGAAGTACCCCACTTGGCTTGCCAATGTTGTTCCAGTCCGGAAGAAGAGCGGGCAGATTCGTGTCTGTATCGACTTTCGTGATCTAAATAAGGCATGTCCAAAGGATGATTTTCCCCTTCCCATTCCTGAGCTTATGGTGGATATAGCATCATCACATAGCATCTTCTCATTCATGGATGGTTCATCTGGTTACAATCAGATAAAGATGGACCCTGAGGATGAGAAATTCACTGCATTTCGTACACCTATAGGTGTCTTTTGTTACAAGGTGATGCCCTTCGGTCTCAAGAACGCTGGGGCCACCTATCAACGTGCCATGACTGTCATCTTCGATGAGATGATACATGAGCAAGTTGAATGCTATGTGGATGATTTGGTCGTCAAAAGCAAGGTCCGCGAAGATCACCTCAGAGATCTGCGAATCGTTTTTGAACGCCTGCGCAAGTTTGATTTAAAGATGAATCCTTTAAAATGCGCATTTGGAGTTAGTGCAGGAAAGTTCTTAGGATTTATAGTCCGCTATCGTGGCATTGAGATTGATCCTTCCATGATCAAGGCCATAGTGGATTTAAAACCCCCTAAAAGTCTCACCCAGTTGAGGTCCTTTCAGGGAAGACTTGCTTTCTTGCGGAGATTTTTATCTCCAACCTTTCTGGAAGGTGTCATCCCTTCTCTGCACTAGTGAAGAAGGATGCCCGATTCCGTTGGGATGAGCGTTGTCAGGAGGCCTTTGAGAGTATAAAGCGCTACCTGATGAACCCCCCTGTTTTAGCTGCACCGATCCCAGGCAGGCCGTTGATTCTCTACACTACGGCCCTGGATGAGTCTTTAGGTGCATTGTTGGCTCAAGAGAATGAGGAAGGCAAGGAGAATGCCTTGTACTACCTTAGCAGACGATTGATTCCTGCAGAGCTTAAGTACCCAGCGATGGAAAAACAATGTTTAGCCTTGATCTTCGCGGTACAGAAGCTTAGGCATTATATGCTATCACATAAAATTAATTTGATCTCTAGAGTCAACCCATTGCAGTACTTGATGACCCGTCCGACCCTTTCAGGTCGTCTAGCACGATGGTCGATGATACTACTACAATTTGATATTACTTTTGTTCCCCAGCGGGCCGTCAAAGGACAGGCTCTAGCTGACTTTTTGGCTGATCACCCGATCCCTGCTGATTCCCCACTTAATGATGATCTACCTGATGAATCAATTATGAGTGTGGATGAACAGGAGTCCCCTATTTGGGAGTTTTACTTTGACGGTGCGTCATCCGCTAAAAGCATCAAATCTAAATGAAACTCCTATGATTAGGGTAGGATTAGGCCTGATTTTTGTGTCCCCTGAGGGTCATACTCTACGGTACTCCTATAGTTTATCAGAACCTCGTACCAATAATGAAGCTGAGTACGAAGCTCTGATTTTGGGGCTAGAGTTGGCCATTCAGATGAGTCTTACGCGGGTGAAGATCTTTGGAGACTCCCAACTGATAATCAATCAAGTGGCTGGAGTCTACAAAGTACTTAAGCCTGAGCTCATTCCATATCACAATAAAGCAATGGAGCTCCTGTGCTTAATACCTGAAGTAACTTTGGCCAAAATACCTAGATCTGAAAATGGAAAAGCAGATGCATTGGCCAAGTTAGCAAAGGAGTTAGCTGACCCTACTGGAAACCCAGTTTCTATTTCTGTCCAGTATCGTCAAGCTCTGTGCCCCGCAGACTTGTCCTCCCCTGATCAGACCCTCACAGTCCTTGCTGTTGATGAGGAGTCAGACTGGAGAGAGCCCTTCATAGAATATTTAAAGCATGGTAGGCTCCCAGATGATAGGTCTCTCGCTGCTCAAATTAGAAAGAGAGCTCTATCATTCGCCTATGTAAATGAAACTTTGTATCGACGCTCTTTTGACCAGATGTGGTTGAGATGCCTCAATAAAGAAGAGGCTACTAGAGTCATGAGCGAGATACATGAAGGGCTTTGTGGGTGCTCATCAGTCCGGACCTAAAATGAAAGGCAGAATTAAACGCCTTGGCTACTACTGGCCTACGATGATCCGAGATTGTATGGAGCATGCTAAAAGGGTGCCACCAGTGTCAGATTCATGGCACTGTGATTCACCAACCCCCTAATCCGTTGCACCCTACTGTTTCTTCTTGGCCATTTGAGGGCTGGGGCACGGATGTGGTGGGTCCTATAGACCCTCCTTCTTCTAAGGGTCATAGATTTATTTTAGCCGCCACTGATTACTTCTCTAAGTGGGCAGAAGCTGTCCCACTTAAGGAAGTTAAATCAGAAGATGTGATGCGTTTCTTCCGCGATAACGTTGTTTATCGCTTTGGTGTTCCGCGCCGTATCATTTCAGATAACGGTCCGTCCTTCAGAAGCACCAAAATTGCCAGATTTGCCCGCCGCCATAACATTAATTGGCGATATTCTTCGATTTATTATCCTAGAGCCAATGGCTTGGCAGAGGCATTTAATAAGACTCTTGTGCAACTAATAAGAAAAATCCTTGTTGCAAACAAGAGAGAATGGCATGATAGATTACCTGAAGCATTATGGGCATATAGGACTACCTACCGTACTCCTACTCAGTCCACCCCATATGCTTTAGCTTTCGGGGTTAAGCAGTCCTCCCACTTGAGGTCGAGCTCCCCTCACTGCGTGTGGCAGTCAGTTACAATCTATCTGAGGAAGATAACGCCCGATTGAGATTGGAAGAGCTTGATGGTTTAGAAGAGCTTCGCCTGCAAGCTCATCAGAACCTTAAGCTATACCAGGCCCGAATGGCCCGGTCACACGATCGCCTTGTTAGACCCCGTGCTTTCCGGGTAGGTGATTTAGTGCTTGTTTTGCGTAGGCCTATCATCTCGCATCGCCGGCGAGGTGGTAAATTTGAGCCTATTTGGGAAGGCCCCCTTCGCTGTAGAGCAAGTTTATGAATGTGGTGCCTACCTACTTGTTGATGCAAATGGCATTCACCCTATGCCTGTCATCAATGGGCAATACTTGAAAAAGTATTATGCCTGAGTCTAGTACTTCACAGGGGGAGCCTCCCTACCACCTGTAGATATTCCTCTGTATATGTATCTCCTAGAAGGATTCCTCTTACTTTTCAGCAGTCTGTGTGGCCACGACGATTTGTCCTCTACCACACGACGTTTGCCTTGAAGGGTATAAGGCTATCCTTAGAAGGGTTACACTGATACGCCACAGGGATGTTTTGTACTTCTGTCTGTGCGCACCAATCATATTGGTGCTAGAGCATAGAATTCTCTTGACTTTGCTCCCCTCTGTTTGTATGGCTTAGTCCCCCAGTTTCACCTGCCGCCCCAGGTGTGGTCTGGGATATCAAAACTAGTAGTTCGAGTCTAGTTTTTGAAGAAGTGGTACTGGGTCCACACCACTCCATGACAGTCAAGTATGGTGATGGAGATCCACTATCCTTAGTTGAGTTTCTTTTTCCTATCAGTCATGATCTGATAGATGTAGCTCCTAGTCCATTCATATGAGTTGAATGTGATCAAGGATATTAAAGTCATTGGTTTAGACTCTTTTGAGATAGGATACCGGGTCTACACCATTCCATGCTAGTCAAATATGGTAGTGTTGATCCTCTATCCTGATGATAGTTTCAATTGTACATCAATTTCTACATGATTGTGCTCCCCAGTTCATTCACATGAAATGAATGTGGTCTGGGTTATCAAAACCATCCACTACCCCTAATTTAAAAAAAAAAAATTGTGTGATAAAGGAGGGGAGCTCTTAGTAGAGCAAAACCGGTTGCCCTTATCACAAGAGGAACCCGGTAAAGCTCTCTAAAAACATAAATTTCCTAGTCCTGTTCATGTGACGAACATGATCCGGGTCATCAGAATAATTCACAATTCCTAAAAAAAAAAAAAAAAAATGTACGTATATGTATACATGTGATAAAAGAGTGAAACTCTCAAATAGAGCAAAACCGGTTGCCCTTGTCATAGGAGGAACCCGGTAAAACTCTTCAAGAGCCCAAATTCCCCAAAATTTCTTTTTTCTCCCTTGAAAGCACTTTGGTGGTCTCCTCAATGTTGAGCTCTCAATTAGTTGGTTATAAGCCTATGTGATTGAAAATGTCTCTCTTTGATAGTGATGTACTACACTGTATTTTAGATGAAAACATCACTACCTTCCGGGCTTAAGTCTTTTTGAGAAAAGATCGCCCCCCTGCTGCCCTCTTTTGGCAGCCTACCTTCCCATTCATACACTGCTCTGAGCTGCCAGAGTGGGTCTATGAATGTGATAGTGTTACTTTCACTTCGCACAGGGTCCTACCTGATTAGGGTAGGTGTTACCACTGTGACCTACTGATAATCATAGATCTCATTCATGATTACCGGATTAGGTGTCAGGTGTGCTCCCTTGTCACCTCATAATTATTTTTTTAGCTGTGATGTAGTACATCTGTTCTCAGGTGTTAGCACCACAGTTCCAGGAGCTCTAATTTCATATTAGAAGATTAACTTCCTGGTTCCTTTACTCACTTACTTCCAGCATTCGTACACTACTCTTAGCTGCTAGAGTGGCTCTATGAATGTTGTTTTGTTGCTTTTGCTTCTCACAGGGTCCTACCCGATTAGGGTAGGTGTTACCACTGTGACCCTCTTGATGATTCTTCACTCTTATACATGATTACTATCCTCAGGTAGTGAGTGCGTCCCCTTACTACCTAGAGCTGTTTTCCTTGTGGTGATGTAGTACACCTTGCCCCGGATACTAACATCACTACTTTGAGAACTTTGAGCTTCTAGCAGAAGATCAGTTCTCCTACTCCTTTTTGTGACCTATCTCACCATTCATACACTAGGCTCAGTCGCTGGATTGGTCTTATGAATAGGTTGAGGTCACTTTCACTTCCCACAGGATCCCACTAATTTGTGTGGATGTTACCACTGTGAGGTTTTACCTACTCAGAGTCGTTGCCCTTAGTAGAGGTGGTACTTCCTCACTGCTTTGACTCTTTTTTTTTTTCTCCTACCTGGTGATACAAAGCATCATACCATAGATGCTGCCATCACCTTTTTCTTAAGCTTTGATTCTCTAGTAGAGAGTCAGCAATTTTAGATACTTCTACCACTTGTTTCCCCATTGAGATCCCACTCCTAGCTACCGGAGAGGTCCTTTGGAAGTTTTGATACTACTCCTGCTTCTTACAGGGTTCCCATCAGTTAGTATGGGTCAACCACTATAGCCTCTTTGAGGATTGTTTTTTACCAGGCATAGTCCTGCCTTCTGTAGTTGAGGTGCTCCCTCACTACTCGAGTTATTTTTACTCCTTTGGAATGAGATCGCCCCTTTACACACTTTACAGCGGGTATATCTCTTCCAGCCTTCTGGAGGGATGTCGTTCGGATGTCTTCTCCCCCCTTGTGTAGGGTTAGGGTTCTCTAGGAGATCCTGACAGCATTTGGATACTCATGGCCACGACGATTTGTCCTCTACCATGTGGTTACCGGGTTGCTAGAAAGGGTTCCCTAGATGGCTCTGCCCTCAAAATTGCCACATTTACTTACCTCTTTTTCCCTCACATCCATACACAGATGCGTGTTGGGCTGATGTTGAGGTGACTTTTGACCTTCTATTCTGCTGTTTGAAATGAACAGACAGATAGTTGAGTTTACCTGGTAGAGAGGACCTGACAGAGCACCTGGCAGGTACTCCTCGCCACGCTCTCGTTTGCCCTGTCCTGATCAGGCAGGCATCGGAGCCTGACTCTTTATTCACTCAGTTGAAATGACTGAGTGGGTATTGAGCCCTTCTTCATCTGCAAGACCGCACTGGCTACAGCAGATGTTGAAGCTTACCCGTTGAGTGAACCCGATAGAGTCCCTGGGAGGCGTAATTCCTCAACGTTTCTTTCTTTTACTCCGGATGTCCTGTAAAAGACTAAGCAGGCTTCCATTTCGTGGTTCATGAGCTTCTTGCTGAGGTCAGGCAGAAGTAGTGGCCACCCCAATCCACTGTTCCGAAAGGAGCAGGAGGGGCGGGATCCTTTCACCCCCTACCCGCTGTCCAGATGCGGACGGCCTGGTAGTTGGTTTTACTTTACCGTTGAGAGAGCCCGACAGAGTCCCTGGGAGGCATTCCTCAACAACCCTTTACTTCGGATGTCCTGTAAAAGACTAAGAAGGCTTTCATTTCGTGGTTCATGAGCTTCTCGCTGAGGTCAGCCAGAAGTAGTGGCCACCCCAATCCACTGTTCCGGAAGGAGCAGGAGGGGCGGGATCCTATCACCCTCTACCCGCTGTCCAGATGCGGACGGCCTGGTAGTTGGTTTTACTTTACCGTTGAGAGAGCCCGACAGAGTCCCTGGGAGGCATTCCTCAACAACCCTTTACTTCGGATGTCCTGTAAAAGACTAAGCAGGCTTTCATTTCGTGGTTCATGAGCTTCTCGCTGAGGTCAGGCAGAAGTAGTGGCCACCCCAATCCACTGTTCCGGAAGGAGCAAGATGGGCGGGATCCTTTCACCCTCTACCCGCTGTCCAGATGCGAACGGCCTGGTAGTTGGTTTTACTTTACCGTTGAGAGAGCCCGACAGAGTCCCTGGGAGGCATTCCTCAACAACCCTTTACTTCGGATGTCCTGTAAAAGACTAAGCAGGCTTCCATTTCGTGGTTCATGAGCTTCTTGCTGAGGTCAGGCAGAAGTAGTGGCCACCCCAATCCACTGTTCCGAAAGGAGCAGGAGGGGCGGGATCCTTTCACCCTCTATCCGTTGTCCAGATGCGGACAGCCTGGTAGTTGGTTTTACTTTACCGTTGAGTGAGCCCGACAGAGTCCCTGGGAGGCGCAATTCCTAAACACCCCTTTACTCGGATGTCCTGTAAAAGACTACGCAGGCTTCCACTTCGTGTCTTGTTTACTTTTTGCTGAGGTCAGGCAGAGGTATCGAGTCACCCCAATCCACTGTTCTGAAAGGATCAGGAGGGGCGGGATCTTTTTCACTTTCCACCCCGTTGTCCAGATGCGGTCAGGCGGGTAGCTGGTTTTACTTGGTAGAGAGGGCCTGGCAGAGCACCTGGCAGGAACTCCTTGCCTTTTTCTCTGAGTGTCCTGTTCTGATCAAACAGGCACCAGACTTCGTGACTCCCTTTATTTGCCACCTTGAGTTGGTCGGGCAAATACTGAGTCACCCCAATCCACTGTCCTGAAATAGGCAGGAGGAGATGGGATCTTTTCACCTTCTATCCTGTTGTTTGAAATGAACAGACAGGAAGCTGGTTTGACTTACTTGGTAGAGAGAGCCTGACAAAGCACCTGGCAGGAACTCCTCGCCACCCTTTTCCCTGAGTGTCTTGTTCCGATTAGGCAGACACCAGGCGTTGTGATTCATTTGTTTGCTAACCCGATTTGGTCAAGCAGATACTGAGTCACCCCAGTCCACTGCTACTAGATGGGCAGGAGGATATGGGATCCTTTCACCTTCTATTCTGCTGACCCGATATGATCAGCCAAATAGTCGGTCTACTCTCACTACCTTACTTTTGATTCTTCTCTTGGCTCCGCTCCTACTACGGAGTGAGGCCAGAAGAGAATCCCCCTACCCTTTTTTCACCTTAGTGGTGATCTTCACTTTTGATTCTCCTTTCTGCTCTGCCCTCGCTACAGGGCAAGGCTATGGGAGAATCCCCTTTACTTTGTTTTCACCTTTCTAGGTGATCTTTACCGTTGGCTCTGTCCTTGGCTCTACCCTTATCGAGGGGTAAGGCCGGGAGGAGACCCTTCTACTGGTTCGCTGCTTCAGTGATACCTTGCCTGCGCACTGCTGTTTTCACTCTCCTCTAGGCTCTACCCTCGTTGTAGGATAAGGCCAGGGGATAAGTTTCCTACCTTCTCCCACCTTTGCTGATGCCCTTTCGTTCTTTTACTTGAGCTCTCTACTTTACTTTCTGTGGCTTAGTCGGTCAACGCCAACACAAGCGGTTCACTAGTTGTTCGCCACTCCTGTTGGGGGTCCGTTTGTTGACCTCAATTTTGCCCAGACCCGAGCCCAAAGAGTTAACTTGGTCAAATTGACCAAGCTAGACCCTATGGCCCTCCCCACTGGGTTCAGTGGGTCGAGTCGAGTCTGTCGAGCCCGAGCTTGGACCCGGGGTCAACCCGGTTGACCAAGTCAACCAAGGTTGACCACTTAGCCCTTTTAGAGCCCAAATCAAGTTTGGATGCACTTGGACCATGGCTTGGCTCAATCCCTCATCCCCATGGACCCCCTTGACTGGTTTGACCAAGTCAAACGTGGACTTGGTCAACCATGGCTCTAAATAGGCCTTAATCACCCAATTAAGTGGATTTAAGAGCCTATTTAATGCCTAATCAATACCCCTTCGTTTTGAAATCAATTCCACGGCCAAAACCGACCTATTTCCCTCCTAATTTGATCTTGATTCGATCCGGGCCGTTCCTATTAGGTCTAGGAATTTAAATAGAGAGAAATTAGGTTTTGGAGGCACTTTTTTTGCTCTTGCTTTCTCGAGAGACTTCCCCAGCCTCTAAGACTTGGCAAGAGAACTCCCATAGCCCTTCCCCACCTTTTCAAACCCAAACCCGGCCACCTCGAGTCGTCGCCGGCGAGAAGTCCGGCGAACCCGACCGTGAAACCCTTCCTTCGCAAATCCCGCTCGATCGAAGGAGATTTGGGTCTCGACGTCAACTAAGAAGTTGTTCCTGCTGATTCCACGAGTCCAACGAGACCAAGATCGCCCGAATCCATCGTGTGGATTGAGGTATATCGCAAACCCTAGTTTAGAACACTTAGGGTTAAATAGCTTTTCACAAAGTGCTTTTCAAATCAAACTAAGGGTCCCCCATGAATGCTCTTCGTACATAGGACCTAGATCTCAAATTTCACGTTATTTGGTTGAGTATCGAAGGAGATCAAGGCGAAAATAGCCCTCTGGCTCTCGGTCCGGTCGGTCTTCCTTCCGCCTGAGCTAGGCGTGTGCTGGGCCGTTGATCTTCCGATCAACGGTTCAGAGCCGGTCGCACGGTGGATCGGTCCGACCGTGTACGCCGCTCGGTTGCAGGGGTCTCGGTCCGCCGAAATCTGGGCCGTCCGCTCGGATCTGGCGCGGATCAGACGGCTCGGAGCCGTTGCCCACGTGGATGAGTGGGGGGCGGCTTGATTGCCGCATGATTGCGGCAATCATTGGGCCGCCGCCAATGATTGGCCGCAACCGCGGATCCAATTATGCTCCGCCACGTGTCCCGCGGGTCCCGCCGCCGATTTATTTAATATAAAATTATTTTAAATAGTTTTTAAAATGTAGAAAACTTTAAAAATTCGCCAAAAATTCGTTTTTCGTCCGATTTTGATGTATAATACCTCGTTTTGTTCGTATTTTTATTCTCTACATTATAAAAAAAAATTTATTAAAATAATATATATATTTTTATTAATTATTAAAACAGTAAAAATACCCTATTTTTGTTATTATTTAAATTATTATTTTTAATATAATTATTATTATATTATTATTATTTATTTATTTAGTTATATTAATGTTATTTTGAAGTACTAACCTAGTATTTATTATGATTATTGTTATTATTATTATTATTATTATTACTATTTCTTTTAAAAGGTTTTTTTTTAAAATAGACTTTAATGCCCTTTAAACTTCAAAAATTAATAACTTTCTCGTTTTCGATCCGATTTTGACGCACAACCCCTTGTTTCGATCGTATTTAGATTCTGCATTTTCTGGAATTGGTTTTATTTGAAAATTTTGGGTCTGTGTGCAATTATTTTCAAAACAGTAAAATAGCAATGTTTAAAAATATTTAATTATCGTATTTGAACTTCGAAATTACATAACTTTGTCGTTTTAAGTCCGCTGTCGACACACAGCACCTTGTTTTGTATGTACTCTGAATTCTGCATATGTTGAAACTATTTTCATATAAAAAGTATGTTTGCATTTTCTGTTATTTCAAAACCAGTGAAATAGGGCTATTTTAAAATATTATTTTATTCTGTTTTAACTTCGAAAATTCATATCTTTGCCGTTTTAAGTCGGATTTTGACATGTAACCCCTTGATCTTTTCAGAAAAGTGCGTATTTTAATTTGGAACCATTTCTAGCCCTTGATTTTGGCTGTTTTGATTATTCGAGTATTTTCGATATTAAATATTAATTATGATAATTATTTTCAGGATACAAATTATTTTTAAACCGTTTTGAGACTGGTGAGAGTGTTCAGTGGGTCTCCCCATATATATGTATTATGAATTGACCTACTTTTTTTAATTACTTTATTTTCTAAAAAGGTATACTTATATTTATAAGTATTTTGAAACTATCTTAAAACTACTTATACATAAATCCTAATTTTGGGAGACTCGCAACTTCGTGAAATTTTAGACATGGGTTCTAGATATGAAGAGCAATCATGGGGGAGCGGGTTAGTGAATGGTTGAGTCCCAATCATTCACTAATCCTTCCTTTAGGTGTCTGTCTTTTTATTTTTCGTAGATTGCATGTATAGGATTGCACCACGAGCACTTAGCCTAGGCTCTCCTAGATTTAAGGACATGGTATGTTTATTTCATTTTTGTACTCCCATGCATTTATTATCTAAAGGGTTAGACAGAACATCACTTTAAACTCCTACAACGTAGTGACACCCTAAGGACAATAATTAAGGACTCGTCTAGTGAACTTAGAAGTCTTCTAGGAGCTAGGATAGATCCCAGAACGACATGAAAACTTCAATATTTAAACTTAGTGACATCTAAAACATCACTGAATTTTCTAGGAATTTTTAGGGCTAGTTAGACCCCTTAGATAACCAACCCTAATTAACCTGTTAAATAAGGCTCCGAGACGTTCCGAAAATTGTAATAAATATACCTTAGGTCAGAAAATTACCCACCATATCTTGAATTGTTCAAAATCTAATCCTTGACCTTAGATAAATAGGGCTCCCTAGTTTGACCTCAGGTTGACCCCTAATTTGACTACAGGTGAAAATTACTTTTTTTGCCCCTAATAAATTATTAAAAATTATTAAAAATCCCAAATTTTCTCCAAACACTTGGGATCACTTTCTCAGGTCATCCCTGACCTTTGGGAGTGATTCCAATCAGTTTGGAGCTCATTTGGATCAAAACAGTAAAAAAAGGCCCTTCCTTAATTAATTTAGAAATTCCCATTAATTACCCGATCTTAAAAAACTCATAACTAATTGTAGAAAATTCCAAATTAGGTAAACTCACTTGCATTAGACTCCAATTAGGGCCTAGTATTTATTAAAAATTTTAGGTTTCCAAAAATTGGCCTAGGTTAGAAAGTCAACTTTTTGGTCAACCATAGTCTATAGGATAGGGCCCAAAACTTAAAAAATTCATAACTTGGCCTAGAAAACTCCGATTTCAGTCTACTACCTGTCTAACTACTCGTATTAAGGTCTAGTATTTTCCTAAGGTGTTAGGAATCCCAGATTCAGCCTTTTTCCCATAGTGACTTTTTGGACCCTTAGTCTAGTTCCTAGGAGGACCCGGGACTTTCCAAAATTGGCTAATGCAACTTAAACTTCAAATATCATTGTCCTAAGTTCTTAAAACTCATCAACAAACCGAAATATTTAAAATGAACCCTAATCCACTAATATTTGAATTTCAAATAAAAATATCCTTTTCAGACCCCCAACAAACCTGAATTCTAGAGAACTTTAACTAACTACCCTACTTAGGACCTATCCAAACCACACCAGCCTTACACACACATAGAATTATTTGCTAGGACACCACTTCTAGATCTAGGTTAGGCCGCTGGATTTTACTTTTCTGCTGTGTGCCGGAGCTTTCCGTGGATTTCATTGCATGCTGTTTGAAATTGTTGGTGTGTTTGCTTACTTTTTCTGTACTCTGTGATGTAATGAGCGTTAGACTTACCCATAGGTTAGGAACGACATATATATATACTGTTCTTCCGTGCAGGTGGCCATGCTCAAGCTAATAAAAGGGGGGGAGCATCATAATGATTTCTAATAATGTCTTATGCAGGTGCTTGCTCAACTTCCCCCCGAATAAAAATGAGGGTTAAAATTAATAATTATAATTGCACAGGTGGAGCTGCTTAGCCCTCAAAATTAAGAGCATGGCTTGGCACAGGGTCAATGGTGTTAGCATTTCTTTTTTTTATATATAAAACTGCTTGGGATTTTATTTAGGATAACCATGCAGGGAGTCTAGAATTTTCTACTTTCAATGAATGTAATATTTGTAATAATAGTTAAGAGTTGTGAAAACAACCTTGAGTCGGGATATTCTTATCCGACTCGGATTCCAAAAGAAGAAGGCATCCCTAAAGGGGAGAGTCTTCTTCCATTTGGAAGATCGAGTTGGATGGCTTTAGATATCCAAAGAGAAAAGGCAATGCTCCCTATAAAGGGGGAATTGTCTCTTCGTTTGGATATTCAAGCCACGACGGATCCAAGGAGTCCAAGGAGAAGATTTCCAAGGAGTCCAAGGAGGAGACCCGAGGAGTCCAAGGAGAAGATATCCAGAAAGCTAAAGATTGAAGACCCAATATCCCACTCAAAGTTGTTGGCGTCTGTCATAGGCTTAGAAATCCGGGTTGTTGGCAGTGGTGCCCGGCCACTTTACTTTCTGCAAATTCTGGTTGTAATAAGGGCAGTTTGCCTATAGACATTTAGATGATTAATTTTGGGATTTATATTGATGTGTTTACTTGATTGCGCATTAGAAATTGCCTGCTTTTCTTAGGTTTCTTTCTTGCATGCCGTCTTTGATTTTGCCTGGATTTTCGTTAGGCTCTTTAAGGACTACAAAATTTTTCTACTCATAACTAAATCCTAAAATTTTAAGTTCTAAATAATATAGAAACTTAACGAACCTAGGGAATTGCTGGAACCGTCCGGGGTCGCATGCATATTACTGCATCTTTCTTTCCTTGTTATAAGACATCTCCCTGCCTGCAGGTTGAGTCCGGATAATCTGGCCTATGAGGATGAAGTGCCGGACCTAGGGAGACCCAGTCTTTTCAAAAAATTATTTTTATAAGCCTGTTTTTTAAAATTCTATAGCATTCATGAGCTGACATTTAAACTAGCATGCATTGCATTAGTAACCAACTAATTAAAATTTAATTGCATTAGCTAGGAGCATCGAACCCACATAAGTCCAGGACCACTTAGGAAATTCTCTAGATGTCGGTCCTATTTCCAAAGAACTGTACCACCCACCCATCTTTCATAACTGGCTTGACAGCATGGTTTTAAATCGATTAGGTGGTTAGCTGGCTCCCCCAATCCAGGCCGGGATAAATCCAGGTTTTGCATCGCATTAGCTAGGACACTGGTCTTAGTGTGTGTCGAACACTAAGTCCAATCTAGATTTAGGGTTCGAGGCTACTACACTCGGTCTCGTAGCATGCCTTAAATAGTAGGTAGGTCCTCTTTCGGGGACTCTAAATCCTACTTATCTGTGTCACAGGATGACGCCACCTCCATCCTTCTCTCACGCATGTGATTGAATGCTTGATCTTTTATTTTATTCAGTTTCTCTTTAGTGCCCTAGAGCCTCCAGATGCTGGTATGAGCCACGCATGTTGACTGAGCCTTTTTGAGACCTTTCTTTCCTTTGAGTAGGATTTCCTAGTCTATACCCTTGTGCTAATCCCAATTTGGAAAAGATAATGTATGATCCTTAATCGAGAGTCTTCTCGGGCTCCGGCCCGGGATGTAATTAACCACGGGGGCTTGCGCCCGTGGGAAACTTGGCCCCGCAATCTACTTTACCCCACTCGATCTCTCGTATCGGGTGGGGGAAACCCGTAACTAGGTCGTGTATATTGCTACCCATCGGGGTGTGCTGGCGACAGCATCTATCCCCAATGGTTAGTCGTATGCGCGATCCAATCTGCCCTCCCATCGACTCGTTCGTGTCGAGCGTAGAGGCCTACGATCGTTTTGTCCTACGGGATAGTGCGGCCGTACTCTCTGTATTCGAACCCCCGCGAGCGGTGCTCCTTCGGAGGTCCACAAGCACTATGGATTTCTACAACAGCACTATTGATCATAGCTAGTGTTTGTGCTTGTCCAGCAAGACCATTGTATGGAATTGTATGTATATGATATTGCATCGTACGGATTTTCTAATATGCATTGATCTATTGATTTCTGATTGATTTATTGATATTGATGGATTTATTGAATTGATTTATTATTGATCGGATTTATTGACGGATTTATGGAATTACGGATTCATCGTTACTGTATGATTTCATTGAGATTGCAAATTACTCTTGTCACTGGATACCGACACCAATATGGATATGAAAATTTTATTGATTCATGGATACCGACACCGCTATGGATATGGATATCGTATGGATTCATGGTTATAGACATCGACATTATTAATTCATCGCTATTATAGATTCATTAATTCATAGACACTATGAATACTACTGATACTGATACCGATACTACAGATCCATTGATACATCGATTCATTACATTGATTCATAGTACCGATCATTGATTGATTGATTGATTGATTGATTGGGTTGATTGTTTATTGAATTATCGATTTGATTGTTGTATATGATTTTATTGCAATGATTAATCGTATTAATTGATTTCAATTGTATTAGCCGATTGTATTGATTTGATTTCAATTGATTTTATAATGTATTGATTTGATCGTTTATTGGGATTTTGAGCCGATTGATATTATTGACTGGAAGAATTGATTGATACGATTTCACTGTTGTAGCATCGTTCGTGGTCGTCAATGGATGATTCTTTTTATGGATATGGATACATACACTGCCGTATTGATAAGAAGTAAGTGAGATTGAACGATAGATTGATTTGCAAGTATATGTTCTGATACGATTCCATTCTATTGATTTGACTGATGTGATACGATAAGTAAGACGACTAGACGACTGTATTGATGTAATTGATGTGATAGATTGCTATGATAGAGATTGTAGAGAATGGATTGACGCATTGATTTTTTGAGCTTTATGGATTTCCTACTGGTTATTGATTTTATTGATTTCTGTTCCATATTGATCTCCGATATGCATTGACTCATTGATCATGTACGACTGATTGATTTGACTTGATTTGATTGACCTGCATATTATTTTCAGTGTTGTGCTTTGATTTCAGTTATAGGCTTTGGTGACCTGCTGGGCTATTTAAGCTCATTATATGTGGTTAATATTTCAGGTGCAGAGCCTCCCGCGTGAAGCTTCTTTGGTTGCTAGCATAGTCTTGTTTTGTTGCCTATGGCAGGCCTTTGTTTTATAGCCGTTGGGCTATTGTACATATTCTTTTGGACGATCTTTTGATTGTGTATATGTTGATATGTGAATTATAGTAATTGCTGTATTTCTTTCTTGTAATGCAATTGCTTCTGGATGACCGTATTGATTTGAACGAGAAGAAAGATGAAAAGAATGATAGATAAAAAAAAGAATAAATATGGAAAAAGAAAATGATAGATGAATCCTTTCACTATTGATATCTGGGGCGTCACAATAATCCTATACGTGAATATAACTCTACTGTGTGGTATTTACATATAAACCAAAGGAAAAAAATTCGAGGTGGTGCATCGTTATGCCTCGTGGCATTACGCTCTGATGCGCACGCCCTGTGCGAAAAAATTGTATGCTCTGCTATATCGTTTGATCCGTAAGCCTCGACGCGCATGACTTATAAACTCTGACATTTATTAAAAGTTATGTAGATATGTTAATGGAATGTTTTGGAATGCCTGCACACAATTGACTTATATTAATTAGTGGATTTCTGTGAGTTAAGAATATGTTATATAATTATAGTCGTTCAAGTGATTGAGTTGATATTTTGTTCTATTATGGTGGGTAGAATTCTAGAATGAGGGTTGGTGATAAACTCAATCGGTTGAGTATCTAACTATATGACGCCTTATGTTTGATCAAAAGTGGTCAACACGGTCGGGCATCACAGAAACTAATATCAAAGTATTTGAATTCTAAGGATTAAATACTAAAGTTTAAATGAATTTAGTGTCATTAAGTAAAGAAATTGAATTTGATATAATTACTATAGAGCATAGATGACTAATCAACCAAATTGAGCGGTGAGATGAACCATGCCTTGCACATTTTCTTTTATGTATTATTCATGAACATAACTAGAAGAATATGCAATAAAGGATAATAACAAGTGCCACACGGTATGGTTGAGAGGCTACTATAAGGAATAAATGACTATTCAGCATTGCCCAACTTCGCAGCTGGGGTGCTTGAGACTATTTAACCAGTTAAAGGTAGTACTCATAATATAGAATATTTTTATTGCACCAGACCCTGTGGCCATGATGTTAGGAATTATGATGAGGTGAATGCAAACAATGAAAATATTGAAGCAACTGATGAAAAAGATTTGATATTTGGTTAAGCCTACATTACCTACTATACCAGTAACACTACCAACAACACCTACAATACCAAGTACTAATACAAAAACCAGTGTCAATGTATGTTGCCCTCAACAACTATTTTGAATATGATCTGATCAAGTATGATGAAAATGGCGGGTCACAAAGACATCAAATGAAATCAATTCGAAACGCCACAACCAAATTTGAATTCACCCAATTGCTCCTCATATCATGAAAGCTAATGTGTACAAGACATCAAAAATAACTAAAATAAACATCCATATTGCCTGGATCGATGTATGAGAATAAATAAAAAAAGTACTTACACGCAAGGCTGCGACGTAAAATTAACATGCACAGGCAACAAAAATTACATTTGGAGTACATGATCCTTTAAGTAAATTATTTCATTAATTTTAAAAGTTATTAAAAAAAAGAAAATCCCATCTCATACTGATACTTACGCCTCTCCCCACCATATGGTGGCCATGCTAACACATCCTTGCATGTACCTTCATGTGAAGGATTCATCCAGTGTTCTTTTTTTAATCCCACAACCAAGCCTACCACTTTTCGTCCCATTTTCTTCCACCCAAATTCTCAAAACCATCTATGACAAGTAATGACGTCACAAAAGAAATCACTAGTGGAAGGCACCATTGAGCCCAGTGGCATGTGAAAGCCAGAAGTTCACGTGAGAGCTAATTGCAAGAAGGCTCAACAGGACTAACAATACATGGTACAAAAGACGAGCTTGTGCAGGAATTAAATTAAATCCAACTCGAATCTTGCAACCAAGGAGCCACCAGCCAGTCCCTCTCCCTTCCTAACTTTCTCACTTCCTCTCTCTCTTTCTCTCCCTCTCCCTCTAACTTTCTCTCTAAGTCCTCCCTTTCTCCACATCATTTCCTCTCTAAACCTCATGCCTCTTCTCTCTATCTCTCTGTCTCACTTCCTCACTCTAACTTCTTCCTTCTCCACCTCATTTCCTCTCTAACCATCATCTCTCTACATCTCTCATTTTCCTTAAACTCATTTTCCTTCTAACTCCTCTGACTTTCTCTCTCTAACTCCCTCACTTATTCTCTCTAACCCTCATTTCTCTCACTCGTCTTCCTCTCTACTCTCCCTCTCTTCGTCTTTCTCTCTATTTCTCTTAAATTCCTCTCTAACCCTCTCTCTCAATACTCGGGTCCACCGCAATCCATCTCTCAACCTTCTATCTATAATCCTCGTCTCTCGCTCTTGTCTTCCGATCTACTCGCCCTCTCTCTCTCTCTAACCTTCTCTCATAATTAAATTGAAAGATAAACTGACATGATGATAAAAATAAAAGAAGGGATGCTAAAATGTATACACTAGAAATTTTTTAATAGCAAAATGCAATTAAGAAAAAGTAAATTTAACCTCAAAGGAAAGAACATATACTTTTGTTGAAGCCATGTCAAGCCCTTCTTCATCATTTGGTGATGCTTGCAAGTTAAACGATAAAGGTTTACGAGTTGAATAGACAAGACATGAGGGTTGAATGGACGATGTGCGACATGCAACATAGAAGCAGAGAGGAACAAGACTTGTGAGAGAAGGCTTATGGCTTATGGTGCAGTTTGCAGCTTATAATGCAATGCCCTAGAATCAAGCAGAACAAGAGATTTGTAGAACCTTCAATCGTCTGATTAAAATAAAATTTAAAACTAAACAATATAAAATATAAATTTTAATTTATAACCCTAAATTATCTAATTATTGAGGTTCTATCATGCGCTATTATTCATGTATAGTGCAAATAGTGCAATAGCATGAACTATTATGAGCCCTACACAGCTGTGGGCTCCGAAAATTCGGCCCCGGCCTCCTCGCCGCGCTTTTTCTTTTTATTTTCGGCGAGGGAATTTTAACGGATAAGTTCCGGGGTAAATTTTGGAAGGCAGATGGGTTTGTAGATAAAACACTACCAAGAGATTTCTCCCTCATTTTGCGAGGACTTTATGATCTGTGTTCTGGTTTCCTATAGGCGCAAGCCCCTATAGTTAATTACCCCTCTCGATAACGAGAGAGAACTTTCGATTAAGGCTAGTCGTCAATCAGATACGTAAAGATACGTGTTATCTGGCATATAGTAGCAACAATGAGTATTGGTATTGAGGATTGGAAGTTTGGAATTTGAAGGGTTTGGATATTGGGAATTGAAGAATTGGATTTTTGGATTTGAAATTTGGTTCGGAAGATTTGATATTTAAATAGAAATTGCACCATCCTACACTTAAAGCGGATGGTGGGGGAATGGATGATAGACTCGATCAAGATCCCATGGTTCTGTCGTCCCGGGCCATCGTGGTCCTTGGTCTACTTAGTCAGAGGAGGTAGTCGACCCAACTTGACAGAAGGATCCTTGTCGGCAGCCATGGGTTGCTTCGTCCAAGGGGACCTTGTAGACCTGGGTTGAATGTTTGCCTAAGGGGACAAATTTGAATCCACCTTAGCTGACAGAGGGCTTTGTGCCCTATCAATCATATCCTATTGATTCATATCTCAAGGATTTGATGTTAATAAGGAACGTATTGGCTTTGGCCATAACCGGTATATCGTGGTGCCATTTGGCGGCAAAACCACTCGGTTCAGAGGGCCTCGGGTCATCGTAACCGTTTATCCTGCGGTGTCATTTGGCGGTAGACCGCCGGTTAGATGACACGTACCACGTCCTTACTGGCAGGAGATTGTTTGAGAATGAATCCTAGTGATATTTTCGACTAGGCATTTGGCTCTTTATGAGCTAAAGTTTATTTGAATTTGTCCATCCCGGCAGACTGTTGCGGAGGGTGGATGAATTTTGTTTTAAGTGATTGATGGATTTATTTCAAATTTAAATATCTTGAAATTTGGAGTTTGTAGAGTTTGGATTCTGATAGACACTTGAGTGGAATTTGAAATATTTGTGGACCCCTCCGGTTGAGATCTTCGTTCAACACGGCCATCATCGAGGTATTTGGGGTCATTTCCACTTTAGTTGATTGAACCCTGTCAACTCGACAGGGCTATTGATCGAGGATCGGGTTCCTCGTAGGCTGTGCCTTTTGTTCATGAATTTTCTTTATTGAAAGCCTTGAAGGCCGAATATGAATGTATGAGATAAATATTCCGGTCGACTTCGTGACTGCATATTTATCCGATATCTCGAACCATGTCTACTCCTATTTATCCACTAAGGAGGATCGGGTTTCATAGGCATTATGCCTTTTGTTTAGTGAATTCTTTTGGTTTTAAGTCTTGAAGGCCTAAAATGAATGTATAAATATAAATACACCGGTCGCCACAATCGTGTATTTGTTTGATGGTTCGAATCTTGTCGACTTCTATTGATCCGTATAGAAGGATCGGATTCGAACTTGAATTCACTTGTTGACCCGCGCAGCATCCCTAGGCGTCACGTGTGTACCAATAACACGCTCGCCTGGGCCCATACGGGTGCTTGATTGTATACCCCCTTTAGTGTACCTATGTGCATACAATTTATAGTGCACGTGCAGGGGTACTTTGAAATATTTGTAGTTGCGCGTATAACAATCACTTGGATGCACACAACTTTTCATTTGAGGGCTTGTATACGCCTTCTGTCCACTAGCACGAGTATTGTGGATCCGGTGGCGTTGGATTATAAATTGTAGATGCCTTCTGTTTGCTTATATAAGTGTTGCAGATCCGGTGGCGTTGGATTGTAAATTGTAGACGCCTTCTGTCTGCTTGTATAAGTGTTGCAGATCCGGTGGCGTGTAGTTGTAGTTGTTGACGCCTTCTGTCTGCTTGTATGAGAATTGCAGATCCGGTGGCGTGGCGTTTTGATGTTGACTCCCCCCTTTCTCATTCACCGAGGAAGGATTTTCTGGATTTTGGAGTAAAAGACTGCTGATTTGGAAAAACTCCTTTTAGGCTCTTTGGCGTAGTGGACTTGCTATTTCTGGTATTTGTGGGCACCCGAACTGTTCTCTTCGTAATTATAGAACCAAAAAGAAACTTTTAAACACTAGGAAGTTTGGTTCTAATTTATTCAAACATTTCCCCCCTTTCTGCCAGGGGGTGTTCTTTTTCGTATATCGAGTTGCCTTTATACCCGGTGTACTTGTAGATTTTGACCATCACTGTCGTAGGTGATATCCATACTTGTGTCCACAGTGGTTCGTTGTGCTTACGATATACCCACTGTTGTTATCCATGAGTATCCATTTGCGCGGGACTGCTGTATCAACTACGATCTTCTGAAGGTATTTGTAGAAGACCCATTACCTCTGCATCATATCCACCATTTCACCAATCTCGGGTGGTAGTCGCTGGGTTGTATTTGTTTGTAGGAATGGGTCTTTGATTGTTGATCTCCAGTAATGCCATCTCAATCAACAGGCAAAGTTTCCAGTGTTGGAGAGTGGTTTCGGGTGCATGTAGGAGGGACACCAATGCATCTCATTCTTGTAGGTACGGTGCTCCCGATTTTGTAGAGACTGTTGTAAGAGTCCGATATATTATTTACTTGCATGCATTGAGATCTTGTGTGTTGTTCTTGGAAGTTCAAGTCTTCTGAAACCTTGTTCAATTCATGTTAGAGTTTACTTGAGCTTGAGTTCTATGTTCGAGGTCCCCTGATGTCCAAGTCTTCAAGTTCAAGTACATGTTCGAGTTGACTTGAGTTTGGTTCAAGTATGATTTTATTTCATTTGAATTTGGATTTCTTTAGAAATCTTTTAGAATTTTGTTCTGATTTAAGTTCCCAAGTCCACTATTCAAGTTCATCTGAGTTCAACTGCTCGTTCATTTTGAGTTCAAAAGTCCACAAGTCATTGTTCTTGTTCAAAAGTTCACTATTTCTTATTTGGTACAAATCTTTTTGTTCTTTTGAGTTCAAAACAGATCCAAGTGTAGTAACATTTCATCCGAAATTTCGGCAGCCTCTCGGTGTCTCCCGCGTTTAGGGGAAAACAACGAGAAAATTGGGCCTTCCCACCACGCGCAATAAATGTTTGTATGATAGGTGTCCTCTTTCGAGGACACCGCGGCCGTGACTTTTCTACCCACCACGCCAACAAAGGAGTGCATGGGGTCTTTGACGGTACCTGTTACAAGAAAAGAGCAGTTTGTTTTCCCCCCGCCCGGGGGTACTTATGAATTATTCCGGTCGCGCAAAGAAAAGGGTACACCAGGCTCGCCTGGCCTCGCCGTGTGCGTCGAACCGGTTTCCCTCCTACCACGCTCACTAAAGGCGTGCTTAGGTGGTTTGTCGGCTCGGCGCGCACGTCGAAGCAGGAGGGCGAGGGTCGCTCGCTTACCTTGTCGTAGGTGTCGCGTCAGTTGCCCCTCCCACTACGCTCAACAAAGGCGTGCATATGTGGACCACCGATTCGACACGCATACCGAGGTAAGAGAACGAGAAGGGAGGCGACTATCCACCTCGTCGTAGGCGTCGGACCGGATTTCCTCATACCACGCTCACCAAAGGCGTGCTTAGGTGGTCTACCGGTCCGTCGTACACGTCGAGGACGGAAGCCTGAGTTTAGAAATTATACCTTCGGGGCCGGTGGACCGGCGGTCGTCGACGAAGGCTCGGGGACTGGGGCAAGGAGACTCGTGGACCGAGATAGGAGGGCAAGCATTTTTGCGAACACATTTCTCTTCTTTTTTTTATTAATTAATTATAATTAATAATAATAATTTAATTTAATTAATTATAACTAATTATGATTAATAATAATTAATTAAAAATAAAATAATTAATTATGATTAAACTTAATTAATCATAATTAATTAATTGAAAATCTTTTTAAATTAATTATAATTAAATTATAATTAACTAAATTAATTAACGTTAATTACAATTAATTAAAATTAAAATTAAATATTTTTTTTTTGAAGGATTTACGGGATTTGGCCGAGAGGAGCTCGTGAAGGAAGAAAGTTACCCTCACGGCAGCGAGCTCCCTGTTGTAGCTTCCGATCAAAATGTTGAACTTCCGGTCCAACAGAGAGGATCTCTCTCTCTCTCACGGGATTCGGCCGAATAGGCGCAGGAAGGGAGAAAGTTAACTCCACAGAGAGCGAACTCCCGTTCTGTCTTGCGATCAAAATGCGTGGCTTCCGATCCGGCTGGATGGGAAGGTCGGAGATGGGGCGAAGCCGAGCAGCACAGATGGAGGGGCGGAGGATTGCGAGAGAGCTCCGTCGTTGGTTCCGATCAAAAGGGAGTAACTTCCGAACCAACCGGAAGGAAAAGTCGTCGAAGGAGAATGTCAAATAGCACGAAGGAGTCGATGGAGGAGAGCGGGATCGTGCCAGAGCAAGGAGAAGAGGCCGAAGGCCTCGTTTCCTCGAGCCTTTTAACGACTCGAGTGAGTCCTGCGAGCGACGTGCGAGACGCGACGCTCGGTATGGCCTCGACGTGCGACGAGCGGCGCTGGATCGTGCGACGACGAGCAGCGCTGGATCATGCGACGACGAGCGGCGCTGGATCGTGCGACGTGGGGAGGCAGGTAAGGGATTTGATTTTTTTTTTTAACTTTACAGGTCAACAACAGCATCATCAAATTGCACAAGGGAGTGCCGCATCACGCTATGCATCATACTGCGCATGTTATTTTATGCTCTTGATATGCATATGTGATATACATGCTGAATTTGAAGTGTATTTTCACTCCTAAAATAATTGAATTTAGGGAAATGAAGATATTTAGAGTTGATAAAGAATTATAATCTTAATATACAATATTGTTTAAATAAGGCTAATATAGTAGCAAAGAAATTAAGTTAAAAAGTCACTACAGGAAAACATGCTAATTCCGGCGAATTAGATCCGTCGGTAACAACAAAAATGCACTGGAAATTGTTGATTTCCGGCGGATCACCGTCGAAAAACCCTCCGCCGGAATATCGTGTGTCGGAAATTTTTTCCGACGCAATTTCCGGAGGAAAAACAGTGAAATCTTGCCGGCGAACATTTTCGTTTACCGTCGTTTTTGCCCCGTCGTTAAAAAGACGATGCATAACCGTTGGATACGATCCACCGGAAATGTTATATCGTCGTACTGGCAGACCGACCGGCGGAAGTTCCGCCGAAAACCTAGAGCACATAATAAAAAAAACCTTCGTTCCTTCCTTTAAAAATTGATTTCCACAAAAAAATACCTGAATAAAAAACACATATAAACAACACAATTTACATCAACACAATTTGCATGTATACATCAAATCCATATAAGAAACATCACCAATTACATAATCAAACATGTCCAAACAACAATTAATTAAACATGTAGACAATAAACAGAAACAAAGATGTTCAAACAACACATATATTAAACTTGACATAAAACATGTAGAAACAGATGTCCACATTAGTAAAATAGATAAATAACATCTACTCTGATTCAGTTTCTTCCTCAACTGATGTTGTACTCCTCCCACTACTCAGTTGCTCCCACATCTTTTATAACAAATGCGCAAGAAAGAAAGTTACCTGCACAGCAAGTGAGCTCCCTTTAAAATGTCGTAACAATCGTTCCAACAAGCGAAGTCGAAGAAGTTACTTGCACATAGCAAACGAGCGATAATATGAAAGTTAGGTCGTCGAAGTAGCGAACTCAAATAGCGCGAAAGAGAGAAAGTAACCTGAACACGGTCGAAGGAGCGAGGATCGGAGCTTTCGGTCGAAGGAGCGAGGTTCGGTGGAAAGAGCGAAGGATCGAAGCGAAGGAGCGAAGTCAAACAGCGAATTGAAGGCACTAAGGAGCGAAGTTGAACACCGTCGGAGGTGTCGAACGCAAGGAGCAAAGTTGAACGCCGACTAAGGACCGAAGTCAAACAGCTACAATAGTTGAAAGCAAGGAGCGAAGTCGAATGTCGACCAAGGAGCAATGGTCGAACACCGTCGGAGGAGTCAAACCGCGACGAAGAAGCGAAGGCGTCGGATCGATCGGAGCGAAGTCGAATAGCTAGCGAACAGTGGCCAAGGGGTCAGAGCGAAGTCGAACACCTGCCATCGTCGGGAACAGCGGCGAAGGGACTGGAGCGAAAACACATAATGAGAAATGAGAAGGCAGCACTAGGGATCGCCCTATATATGATATTTACTGGCGTTTAATCCGTCGGTTGTATTTCATTGTGTTTAAGTTGCAGCCGATGCAATAACCGTCGATCCGCCGGTCCGCCCGCCGGTACTTACCGGCAGATCCTGCGCCGGTTAATTTATAAAACAGGCACATGACACGTCAATTATCCGCCAGTAACTTTGCGGCGGTTAGGCCGCCGTAAAACTTCCGTCGCACAAGTTCCGCCAGTAACATCGTCACCATTTCCGTTGATCAAAACTCCGCCGGAAAAATCCAACGGTAATCAAACATTTTCTTGTAGTGAGTACAGTAGTAATGCAAGCTAGATGTAACTCAGGAAGCATATTGATTAGAGATATAGTGGCATTATCGTTCGATCTCAATAGGGTCGAATTGAGGGGCTCAGAAAAATTGTAATTTTTCATTGTAGTCTCCTGCATTGTTCTTTTATTGAATAGATGAAAAGAGGCGTGCCCTAATTGCTCTATTTCATCTTCCTTCCCTCGTACTATAAAAGCTACAAACCAAAATAGTGAACTTGAGTTTAAAGGACTAAACTGACAAAAGCCATAAAAATGGACTAAATTTATTTTAACTCGTAATATAATGAATGCATGTGAATATGTTTGTTTCAATGGAAAATACTTAGAAACAGAATATTGTCTAATAAGATACATGGAGTACCAAGAAGAAGGTTAAACAAAAGCATCCTCATCCAATGCAAAGTTTGTGAGAACAGAAAATTATCATAATGAAATGGTAATGGAATTGAAAATTAGATTATTTTAAATTCAACAAGATAAGATTTCAACCATGTATGGTCAATGCATCCAACTCTACAGTTTATCAAACTGCAATAAAGATTGGATAATGGAGCTTCATATCTAATAAATTGCATCATTTAATAAATAACTAACGAAATTTCGGCCGACGAATAAATCTCTGAAAATCTGTTTGAGGATCCTTCATATAGGGCATTTCCTCACGTTCTTCAGTGTTTGTGATCTGCAAACCAGCAGATATTGATTGTCAAACTGCATATAATATTATAAAAGAAGTGCAATTTCAGAGTGATTCAAAAGATAATTCAAATAAAAAGTACATCTTTAGGAGGGAAATCCTGTTATCACACGTTCTACCCATATTCCATGCATAAAGATATATCAAGTTAAAATCATAAATGCTTACTGGTGGAAGATCGGACAGAATATCCTCAAGAACAAGTGCTTTTTCTAACATCCGTGGTTTGCCTTCATCATATCCAACAAGGTTACGCTGCAAAATAAGATTTAAATAAGCATGCAACCGTATATATTGTAGAAATAAAAAAAAATCCAAAAATGGATTATATGCAAAAGCTGCAACATTAAAAATAATGATACAATAGTTTTTCAAGAAATAAACAGAATTATTCTTTCAACCACTGGATAGCGAGGGGTTGAGATTTCAAATTACTTTGTAATCGAAGCAAGCAAATATTTCATCAAATTAATCATGGAAACTTGAGCGAATAAAAAACTACTTTACTTTCAGTTTAAGCAATATGGAAATACATACCACAGTGTTAACTTAAACTACAAGAATAGATAAAACTCATAGATATACCTCAAATTCAACAGGGGCACCACCCTTTGTAATAGCTTCATGACTAGGAAGTGGGAACTGGGGTAATTTCTGCACAGAGAATTAGACTATGGAACGTGCACATTTTAATGATAATAAAAAAAAAAATTACCTCATTAGGATGACACCCCCATAAAAAGACACGCAAGCGAAATTGGGGAAGACCGTAGCAACTTGCAGCCATGATGCCTAATCTTGCTTGATAATTCATCTCAATCAAACGACTCAAGGCATACCTACCAAGTGTAGCCTTGGCAAACTTCAGTATATCAACGACATTTTCCATCAAAACATATTTAGGCTTCAAAAATTGCACGGTATCCATGAAGACAGCAATTTGGTGGTTTCGTTCATCATCTAATGGTGCATCAAAATTTCTAAACCGATTGAAGCCGCTAATACCTTGACAAGGTGGACCTCCACATATAACATCTACATCACCCTGAAGAGAAATATTTAGAAAATTAAAGAAAATTTATATTAAACAGCAAGTCATGCAAGTATTGAAATTGTGATTCAATTTTCTGCAAAGAAACTGACATTTAAACATTAAAAACACTTACAGGGAGTGGTAGCAACTTTGACGAGTAACCTTCTCTAATAAAATCTTTAACTCGGTCTTTGCAGTTGCTGATAAAATGTAAATATTGGCATAAAAGTTTTATAATTAAATAAGATTCTTAGTTGTATATTAATCTACCTCAAATTTTCGAGTGGTTCCCACGTGTCGTCACTAGAATCATAACCCTTCCAGCGAACCTGGACACAACATTAATGTTGAAAAATTTTTATGCATCTCCCTTCCTAAATTTTAGAATTCTGTGTTTGTTTTTTGGAACTTCAACAGGATTGAAACCAAAGAAATCAAGGATTTTGCAGTAGTATGATTTCCGAACACAATTAGGTCAGAGAAATTTTTTGTGATTAAGATTTGATACATTACACTCAAGAGAAATAGTATAAAAGGTTAGCTACCTCCTAGCTGATCATTTCATCTTCCTGAATTCTTAGGGCTGTGCATTTGTGAAGGAAGCTGGTGGAATAAATAAAAAAATGTTTATCCATGTACAAACTCACCATTAAACCATTTATCCACTTTCCAAGAACCAAAAAATTGAGTATTGCGCCAATAATCCTAATAGGTAATGAGAAAATAACCAGTTTCCAAAAGCTCTGCCTAACCAGGAGACATTTTAAAAATAGAAATACATCATGTCCTTTCACACTAACCAAAACAATATACAGCTGAATGTATTATTTTTATCTGTTATATCCCTAGTTAAATTATCTTGACATTTTTCCCTCTGGAACCAACAAGCCTGTGCAAACTACAAAATGAAAGGAATTCTCAAAAAAGCATCCAATGCCTGACAAGAGCATCCTACTTACCAATTATACCTAAGACAAACCATATAACTTTTCTTCACCTACCTGGTGGGTGGGCATTCATTCCACCCACTTTACATATACTGTCATATCTTTTCCAAAGCCATTCAGTTTTCGTGCTCTTCATTTTAGTTCAGCTGCAAAGAGTACGTGGCTCAGCAGGCTTGGATACAGAGAACATAGCATGAATATGTGGGATGGTGATATATAGGATGGAAGTGCAGGCAGTGCTGGTGTGATCGGGTATCTTCAGTAGTTACGGAATGAGTGGGAAAAGAACTCAAAGTGAATAATTTCGCTTAATAGCTTCCACTTTGTGGAAAAAAATAAGAAAAGAGACTATTGAAATATTAATAAAAAAAGCAACATAACATAAGAATAAAAAGTGGAAACAACACCAAACCTTAAATTTCAATCCATGCTTTCCTGATTTGTGAGGGTCACCATAACAGATATCCACAATTTTTAACACTTCATATTCTTTGGTGGATGTTGCATTGCAGGTTTTGAGAGTGGGTTCATTCAATTTTAGATTCGTTGAATTCACCTTGCAACTTTTACTGGTACAGCTAGCATATTGTTCGCAAAGGTTACTCCACTCCTTCAATAGGGCTAAAAAATCATCAACCTTCTCATTCCTAACCTATTCAAGCAAGCATATTTCTTAAATCCTTATCTGATTATCGTATGAAAGCATAACTTCTTTAGTAGTACATGGAAATAGCTTACCTGAACTTCTGGATGATTTAACTTTAGACTTTGGCATGCAGCTTCATTAAAATCAACCGCCCATTTCTAATTAGAAAGCAATGGAAAGTTAGCAAAAGGAAGCACAAACACCAAAAACAAAAACAAAAAATGCATTGCAGAAAAGGTTCACTGAAATCAATAAAGTAGATTGATGCAGGATACTTGCCGTCACAAGCATTACACCAGCAACCTTTGCTCCAAGACAAAGACCAGTTGACATTCCCCCACAACCCGAATATAGATCTAATAGAGATAGCTCTGCTTTTCTGGACTTAAAATTACTAAAAGTTGGTTTCTTCGAACGATTCATCTGAATACCACTGAAAGGATCAGCTCCTGAGCAGTTTGAGGAAAAATCACTCATTTCCCCTGACTCACCTGAATTTGATAAGGTAAATATCCAAAATAAATATAACAGGTGCAGAATCCAATCACAGATCATCTGGAAGCTGAAAGAGAAAACATGAAGGGCAGAGAAAGATTAAATAAGACCACAGCTCATCTGTAGCACTCTGTTTCAAAGTTTACATATTATTTGTCTCTCACAGCATCAATTCAGGTTATTTAGCTTGTCCAACCTATATGTCAGTTCTGTAAAAGATCCTGACAAATTGACAATATTCACTCGATTTCATGGCTGGATGATAATTGACACATTCATTCAAATCAGTATGGTGCAGCATGAGAAGCATAGGAGGACAACATGCAGTTCTTACAGATATCAGAATTCTAGGAGTATGTAGTAGGCTTTCCGAGAGATAGGCCGTGGTAAGAAGGAAATTATTTAAGTAATGTGGCCTAGAGAAGATGGGGGATATCTGTAATACTAAGTTTCAAGGTTTACATATTGATCATCTCTCACAGCTTCAATTTAGGGTCAGGTTATTTACTGTGTCGAACCTAGACCTCACATTTCTACAAAAGCTTCAAACAAATTGGCAACATCCTTACATGATTTTTTAGGCCATGCACACCCTTTTGTGGCATGGTGGAAGACCTATAAGTTCATCCTTGTGAGTCTTAGCTTTATGAAAAACCATACATGCCTTTCTTGATGAAGTGGAGGTGTTACCAATTAAAAAATCTTTTTATATAAGTTGTATAATTCTACAAGAATTTGAAGGCACATTTGGTATAATGGGGAATCTAGATATAGAATCTATTTAGGGTAGCTTTCTATCTTCATTATTGTTCAAAATGCAACCTCATTATCATTTAGCTTACAAATTATTTATTGTATTTCAAAAAGTTTTATTTTAGAATAGTTTTTCATGGTTGAGCTTATCACCATGTGTTTTAATGGTGTAACTACGTCTTGTGATTTCACAATTATCTTGTCCATATTTTAAAAAAAATGCATAATTACAATAAACAACAATTTTTGCGCCAACAATTTCATAATCAAGTTTACAGACTAAGGCTATCCGCTGCCCTGAAAAGATCCACCTTGGTGCTATCCACCACAAATACACAGTTTTTGGCATTGTAAGATAGGTATTGAAATCTCTTTTAGACCAGCTTCGAGATAGCTCGCATCATGTCAAGTTGTTATGATGATCGAGATTATGAAGTTCCATTTTCCAACAGCTCTTTGAGCTATATTTTCAAGCCATCCTGATGAACAATGTTCGTTCTAATATTCCTTGTAATAAATCAATCCCCCCCCCCCTCTAATTGTTTATCCCGGTGATCTTGCATGAATATTTATGTGCTTATATATAATATAATATTAAAAATAAAACCAAAAAAAAATAAAAACTAAAACAAAAAAACCTAAAAATAAATTTCTCAGATCCCTTAATGGTCACGCCATCTCCTCTTGACCAAAACTTTCAAAAAACACACTTCACATTGCATTTATTCCCATGCAAAAAAAAAAAAAAAAAAAAAATTGTTTTCCTCCTGCAAGTACTCTCACGCTGTGTCGCCATATCTCTCTCTCCCAATTCTGTTGCATGGGGATCTCTTTCTCTCTCATTTCCCCCCTCCAAAAAAAAAAAAGACTAACGCACAAGAACACAACCCATCACCTTAACCCAATTTCTCTCTCTCTCACATCATGCACCCAAACATAAGTCAGCAACCATCAATTGAATGTTATAGCCAGCACTCACATGCCTACGCATGTGGCCAGCACACCAACGCACGAACTGTTTGTGGACTCGTCGACTTTGTATACATTTCCTCCAACCTCCCTCTCAAGCGAGAACCACTAACATTTCAAGACACTATGTTCACAACCCTTAAGGAGATAATTTTCATTTTCCTTTCCCACTCTCCTCTTAGTTGTGTTCTTTCCGAGTCATCGTCTGCTCCTCAGCCAGCAACCCTTCCATATCAACTATCGACCCGATGATAACTGCACACTCGTCGTTCAAATCCATATGCTCACACTCCTGCATGAGTTACCAACAAACACACACAGCGGCTCCGGACTCGTCACTTGTGGACCACACAATCGTGATTCAAATAGTCAATTCAAGTTCCCATTAGCTCCCTACCAACAACCCAGAGTTTTTTGAGGGTAGACCTTATCGTGCTTATTTATAGGGGGCGAAGCCACCATTTGACATGAAGTTCTACCCCTGGAGGACTAATTTTCATCAATCCTTTTCATATATTAATAAAGACATAAAAATCAAATATATTTAGGTTCTTTAAATTTCTCCAAGATCACAAAGGCTCGTTACATTTTAAAGAATTATGTTAGATTAAATTTATTACTCACACCCAAACTCAATCTAACATAATTTTCCCAAATATTAAAAGTCGGACAACACAAGATTTTCACTTTCTTATCCCACCAATATCATGTTTAGCTTCTAATATTATGAAAGGATGCTTAGAAATGGAGGAAGATCCAAGGGCATTCATCCTTAGAATCTCCTCATATTTCCTTCGCGATCACCCCAATGCAGGTTTCCTGAATCCCACAAATTCATATTAATTGGTCTTCCTAATTACACAAAGTTATATCAATTATGGTGGATTAGAAAATTTGTGTAATTTACAAATTTGTAATATGCATAATATGCACAGATTGTGAAATTTACACTATTGCAATATGAATATTAAGCACGCACGCACCCTCATATTTTGCTTGTAGATTTTATCCTAAGAATCTACAATGTATTGTTGTTAATGATGTAATAAGCAATTAGGGATTAAGGGTTAGTTTGAAGCAGCTTTTCATTGTTTTAGGGATTAAGGCTTCTTTCTCGCAGCTTTTCAAAAATTGATGTGGTGGAAGAAGTTTTTAAAACCAGATCCATTAAAGTGTGGCAACGATAAATATACATATAATATCCACTATAGCTTTCCACAAAATTACTTTATCATCAATAGTTTCAACCATTATTAAAAAAATTGTAGCCGCCCCAATAAACCCTTCTTCATTTGGAAAGCCTTTTTATTTCATTGATTGTTGTTATAAATATTTTCCAAACCATAAGAATATTGCAATGCATGAAGGTTCCTTTTTTTGCTTCAATGTGCAATAGATAAAGCAAAACCATGCTTTTACTCAAAATTGCACAATTAGGTATTGAGGCGTTTTCCGTCAATGAAGCAAGGCGTAAATCTCAAAATTCAAAAATCGTGCAAAGTGAAAATGAAGGGCATAAGTGATTATTGTATATAATAACTGAAAACTACATTAAATAATGATATATTAATATTCTATTAAACTATGAAGCAAAAAACTGTCATATATATATATATATATATATATATATATATATAATCAAAAATTACAAAAGATATATAATGACAAGTGATAAATTGCATGAAATATAATTAAATGGAAACATCACAATAGCAAAAAAAATAAATATATTAAATATAAGAATTACATAAAAGTGTCATATATCATCAAGTTCAACTCCAAATCCCTTATTTTCTAATTCCCTACTCATCCATATTTAATTCTAAATAAAGTAGTAATAGTACAACAACTCAAAATTCATCTGTGTTTTCATCACTAAAGAGGTTTTTATTTGATCTGTCATCATAATGAATTGATTTCTCCCTTGCCTCAACACATATGGGTTCCAATGTCTCACAATCTACTTCTTCATTAATTTCAATCATCTTCTTCTTCTTTAAATATTTATCATCAACATAAAAATGAGAGTAATACTCCAAATTAAAGAAACTTAATAAGTTAAATTCTTTTTATATGTCTTTTTCTTTTTAATTCATTATGTCAATGGCTTGTGGTCTTGTTGTTTTTTCTTCTTTTGGGGCTTATATATAGGAGCCCTCATCCTTTGTAATTTGGTTAATGAATGAATGCTAAAAACGTTTTTACCTTTGGAGCTTAGTTTTCTTCTTTCTATGTAGCTTGGTAAAGATTAGTTTAGTGGTGTGAGTGTGAAATACCCGACATCCATTGGCTCTTGGTTTTATCCTTGTTCTCAAATCTCTCCATCTCCTTCCCAACTCCCAACCGAACCCTTCCTCTACTCCCAACCGGCGTTCCCAAACTCCCACAACAAATTTCTGCTTGGTAACCTACTATCCAAAGCCTTCTAACCCCACCAACAGCCCTCCGTTTACCCTCCCTCCTAGTGCTAGTAACCAACCACCCAACATCCACTATGATGACCCTTCCTCTTCCAAAAAAAAAAAACACTGAAATTTCCCCTCCCAACAGCCAACAAAATTCTGTTTTTACAACTTCCTCATTAGAAGTTGGAAAGTCACCTTGTGCCTCTTCGTATTCTCCAAAACATTTTCCCAAAAGTTAAAGTATTGTCTTTTAACTTTCCCAAAGCCCCTCTTCATTTCACTATTAAATACAAGCCTCTTCGTTTTTTTTTAAACCTTTTCTCAAAAGTTAAAGTGTTGTCTTTTAACTTTCCCAAAGCTCCTCTTCATTTCCCTATTAAATACAAGCCTCTTCGTACTCTCCAATACCTTTTCCCAAGAGTAAGTTAGTTAAAATAATTATTAAAATGATTTATTATAGAGTGAAAGGATGTATTCCTTGGAGACTATTGGATTAAGCAGTTAAAGCATGGGACCCACTTTCCCTTTTTACTATGCATAACCGTGTATTCCTATTGGAAAAGGGATCAGAATCGGCAAGGGATAAGGATCGGGTAGTGCAGCAATTTTTGAAGAAGAAGCGGCACTTCCTCTTCCCGGGACTATAGCACTAGTCGAAGAACTGCTGGGCGAAGAGAGCTGCCATCTGCGAACAGTAACAATTCGCATGTCACGGTATAGACAGAATTTCGCCTGTCAACACTGAGAGCATGTCCAATTCTCCTATCAGCAAAGAACACAGAAACAACGGTAGAGTACAGGTAACATGAAATTTCTGCATTAGTCATCTAGAATTCAGCAAAAGTATTTAAAGAGATTTGATCTTTTGAAAAAATCTTCATTGAGGGCATAAATTGTAAGCAATGTTTCATCGTGTTGGTATAACTTTCTGGTGTAGGAGATGAAAACCAATAGTATAATTAAAGTGAAGAAATAGAGATTTTGAGTGGTATTCGGGGAAGTTATAATTGAAGAAGACTAAACCAAAGAAGATAGAAAAAAGTAAGAATTCTAAATTTTCCTTATCTTTTATACTAGTTCAATTTAGTATAGTTCCTATGCAAATCATACGAATTACAGTTTTTCGTTGGGAAACCTTTCTTATGGCAGTTCTGGTAACGAGTTTACGGTGATATAGATTATATAATCTTATGCAAAGAGGAGGCTTTGAAGTGACTTATAATAGAAGAAGAATAAGAAGTGAAGGTTTGGGAGAAGCAAACAGTTAAGAATTTAAGTAATGCAAATTAAAATTTTAAATGTAATTCTTGTTAATTTCTATATTGTATGTTGGTATTTGCATGAATGCAAGAAAAATATGCATTACAAGTAATTTTTTGCTAAAGGATGTTCCTAACCTATTTTCCATATAAAAAAGACCACTTTTATATTTGAATCAAGAGACTATCAAATAAGAGTTGTTATGTTATAATAAAGATTTTACTAGTTGAAAATATTTTGGAAAGAATCTCCATTCTTAACATATGGTACACAGTTGCTTATAAAGGTCTTTATAAAAGTAACAATACAAGTATGAGTTATGTTATAAAAGTATATTGAATATCAATTTAACATAAAATTTGGCTATATATATGATGTTTGATTTACAAGGATAGTTGGGACAAAAAGGTTTCCAAATATATAACTATCTTATAAGTGAGACAAAAGGGACCCCAAAAGAAATGATACATGCATAACAGGTGGGGAAAAAGGGACCCCTAAAGAGACAAAAGGGACCTCTATGAAATTCAATGGCGATAATGTCAAGGTTTTCCTGGACTCCATTGAATTTGTTTATGAAAGAATAGTCAAACCTTTTAATGAGAAAAATTGATATTCAGTATGGATCTAAGAGAACAGTTAAAAGTGATGACAAATGAAATGTTATGTAGTTTCTCTGGTAGTTTATTTTTTATTATTCATGTTTTACTATTCTAAATTTTCTATTTACAACTACATAACTTATTAGGCCTCACAGCTTACCAGTATTTTCATTACTGACTGTTGTTACAGAAAAAGGGAATGAAAAAGTGGTTCTTAACTAGGTTCAAGTATTTCAATCTTAAATGATAATTTTATTTCTATTTGTAAAACTAACCTAAAGGTATGTTAACATTCCTATGAAGTGTTTGTTTGGATTATCCTTAGTGGCTCTGTAATTATATTTTATAGATGCTTAAAACTTTTAAGTGCTTTCATTGATATATCAGTTGAGGTTTATGATATGTTTATATGTAAACATGCAAATGATAGATTGTTTCAAATGGTTATAAAAATAAAAAAAAAATGTTATGTTTTATTTGTTACACTCTATAGTGTTGTTCAGGGGTACAGTAGGTCGTTACATCCTTGGAGTTTAAATTTGTTATTTTTATTTATTCCCTGACATAAATCTCTACATGCATGTTCAATTTACTTTGTCCTGCATCACTAGGTGTGGCTGGATGAAAGCGTTCAGCAGGCTTCGGTTAAAACAAGCGCGAAGGAGGAATGGAGGTGTGCGGCCAATTGGGAGTCTCGACTAGGGCTCAAATTAGGAGGACGTAGGCGGAAATGGGGAAGAAGGCTGACTCGAGTGAGGATATCAGACATATGGATAGGAATCATGTAATTCAATCGCGTGTACTGGACAAACAGGAGGCTAGGAGCGGTGTGCAAGAATGGGAAGACAAATAGAGCAAAAGTGTAAGTTTTTTTTTCTTCTATTCGGTTTGTCTTTTTATTGGTTTGGAATGTCAATGAGAAGTTTTAGCTCATGAAAAATGGCACAAATGCAAGAATCCTGCTTTATAGCTATAGGATTCCACTTCCCTTAAGTTAGATTGAAATTAATCAGATTTTTCCTGAGGGTTGTGTCAGGGTTTAAATAGATCTGGGGTCCTTACTTCCTATGAGCGCAAGCACTCATAGTTAATTACCTCTTTTAACACGTAAGAGAGAGCTCTCGATTAAGGATGAAATAATTTTTAGGTAGTTTAATCTCAATTATGGGAAAAATGGAGGTAAACCCAATCAAGATCTTATGGTTTCTTCGTCCCAGGTATACCATAGTTCTAATCTACCAACACTAATAATCATTGACCGCAATATCCATAGAATCTGATTAGCAGCAATGGGTTGTCTCCTCTCTGAGATCCCGAGTAGACTGAAGTGGTTAGATGTGGATTTTAATTTTATTGGATGTTTTGGGGTTTACATCCATTAGAATACCCAAAAATTAATTTAGTTTAAAATTTAAACTTTGTTTAGAAGTAACACAAGAGTTTGGATTGGAGCAGGTCTAAAGCTTCTTTAAGAAGTAGCTCAGGTATTTAGATTGAGGTTGGGATTTACATCTTTAGTAGAAAGTAACCCAGATAGTTAATTTAAGATGGGCTTACAGCTCTATTTGTGAGTTGCCCAAGGATTTGATTTGGAATGGGGCTTAGTGCTCTATTTATGAGTTGCCAAAGAAAGGATCTTACAACCTAACTCTATAGTGAGGCTGCCCGAAAGTTTTAATTGTTTGGGTAGGTCTTATGACTTTCCTTAGGAAGTAACCTGATAAGCGAATCGTACAACTTAATCCTCTAGACTAAAGATGCTCATTGATTTGAATTGGATTATTTGGGGTTTATGATCATTGCGATTTATTTAGTAATTTTCCTAAAATATGGGTCTACGTACAAATTTACTTAGAAGTTGCCTGATACAGGACCTTACAACCTAATCCTATAAACTAGGATGCTCATAAATTTTGATTGGAAGGTTCGTTGGAAGATTCAATGACTTTCTTAAAAGTTGCTTAGTTATTTGTAGGAGCGTTGGGGTTGTACTTTATTTTAAAAGTATACCTAACATATGGGACTTATGACTTCACTTAGAGGTGGCCCAATGGTGGATCTTACAACCTAACCCTATAGGTTAGGATGCCCGAGTAAGAGGTCTAAGATTGTATTATCACCTAAACTTTTTTCCTCATATGTCAGATTTATGGCTTCTATTAGAAGTGGCTGGTGTTTTAATTGGGGTTGGGTAAATTTTACCTAAAACTCTCCCATAAGATCGGACATACTGTTTTCCTTTGAAAGTTGTTGGATGGTGGGTCTTACAACCAAGTTCTTACAAACAAGGCTGCCCAAAAGTTTATAATTTGATTGTATTTGTTGAGTTGACACCATTGTTTTGAGAGGTTTGATACTTGAGTTAATATTTTATTTGTTCTATATTCGTAGTCTTTTTCCTACTACAATAATCCACTACTCTACTCATTTTCTAGCACTGTTACTCTACTAGTTTTTTAGTACTTAGCTTTTCTTACTTTCCAGTACCTTGTTCTACCTGCAATATCAGCATTCATTCAATTTATTTATGATGTACTGACTATTCATTTATTTCTTTCCAAGTGTTCGTAGCCAATAATTATAGTAGCCGAGGCTTGCAGTTGCAGAGGATAGAGCCCACAAGTAATTGTAGGAGCTCATACTGAGGAGCTTTGGAGAGCATGCACAAGAGTTCAGATTAAGTATGTTGAGTTGTTTGTATTGTTATTAGAGAGTTAGAGTTTGTTGTTAAAAGTCGTAGTCTGAGTTTGAATTATTATTAGAGAGTTTGAGATTTACTTGTTTGAAGAGGTTGGGAAAGCAATACATCTTAATTAGTGAAATTCTACACCTTTCTTTTTTTTACTTCATTTTATTTTATTTTTTTTTATTTGATTAATTAAATCATGAACCAATAAATCAATTTTATATTTCACTGCTCTTAAACTTTTAAATAACTCTCGGATTTTAAAATTCTCAGCATTTAAAATTATCAAATTTAAAATTTTTATTGAAAAATGCTCTCGCATTTTGAAACTTACTGATTTCAAATGCTCTTGGAATTTTCTTTAAAAATAATCAATCAATTTCAATTAATTTCAATTAATTTTAATTAATTAAAATTTTTTAATTAATTAATCAAAAATTCAAATTTAATTGCTCTATAATTACTCTAAAAAGTTCTGAAATTTTTTTAAAATTTCGACACCCTCCCGACATCTCCTCCAAAGCTAGGGAGAAATCGGGACGGCACCGCCGTAATTACTTACTACCCAGACCTAAGGTCAACGGCGTAGAGTCTTCGAATTACAACCATCCGCCCAGATCTAAGATCGATGGCGCGGCTCTTCAAATTAAAATCATCCCAGCCGGATCTAAGATACAACAGCCCGAGGTCTTCAAATTTTATTTCATCCCATCAAGATCTAAGATCAACGGCATAAGGGCTTCAAATTTTACAACCATCCACTCAGATCTAAGATCAATGGTGCGGGTCTTCGAATTTTAAACCATCTCGGCCAGACCTAAGGTACAACAGACCGGGGTCTTCGACACTTGCTTGAAAGATATTTCCTTTTTTCACTTTTTTTATCTCATTCTCTTTTTTTAAGATATATAATATCTCATTAATCTTTTTTTAATATATATATATATATATATATATATATATATATATATATATATATATTTTTTTTTTTTTTTTTTTTTTTTTAATATACATAAAAATTTTTTGAATGGAGTTTGCTCGGGGACGGTCCAGTTCGGCTAGGTTAGTCGTCGAAGGAGTTTAGTCGAATCATCACAAAGAATCAAGGAAATGACTCTTATAATCTCTACAGCTTTTATAAAGCAACCAAGTCGCACAGCAACAAGGGGCCGAAGAAGCTACCCGTGCAATCTCTACCCCTCATACGAAGAGACGAAGTCGGATAGCAAAGAGGGAGCCAAAGTCGAACAACAACGAGCAATCTGAAGTCAAACAGCAAGGGGCAAGCTGAAGGAGCGTCGCGTGCAACCTCTATACCTCCCGCGAAGTGACGAGGTCGGACAACAACGAACGAGCCGAAGTCAAACAACAACAAGCGAGCCAAAGAAGCGACGTAGAACAGCAACGAAGGAGTCGGAGGGGTCTCGTGTGATCTCTTTGCCTCCTGCGAAGCAACGAAGCCGAACAGCAATGACGAAAAGAGAAGATGAAAGGCAAACCCTAGACTCCAACAAAGTCGAACAGCAATGACAGAGTTGAAGGAGCGGAAATTTTTTTTTATTTTTTTGATATCTCCGTTTCCTTCCTTTTATCGAGTGAATCGTCCAATGGAAGTTACGTGAGTGAAGAACTGCATCGTTTGGCGACCAACTGCTCGTGGTGGGGCCTGGTGGGGCCGGTGTGGAGGTGGGTTGCTTCGCATCTATTCAAAAAAAAATAGGGATTTTTACATACATAACACTTAAAAGTTTCTTATTTACTCATCTAACACCTAAACTTATCTATTTACACACATACCACCTAAAACTTATTTCATTTTCTAAAATACCATTCCGTCTGCTTCCTCCGTCAAAACCCGCCCAATAATCGCGAAACTCAGCTTCCTGTTCATGAAAATCGTCTGCTTGCTCCCTCTCTGCTCTCGGCTGTCTGTTCGAAAGAAACTCCAAAGGGCCCGAGACTATTCTTCGACGAACTCCGCTCAGGATCGTGGCCGCATTTGGCAGCCTCAACGTCCTCCGCCAAAAGAAACTGAAAACAACAACACCTTCCAATTAAACTCCTTCACAAAATCACCGAAACAAAAAAAAAATAAAGCCTAGATCAAATGGACAAAATACCATAGATCTAATCTCAACAAAAATCCACATATGACATGTGAAAACGAAACAAAATCTTGTAATTTGAATTACTGAACAACCGTCAACAACAACAACAAGTTGCTTTAGTAGAATTTACATCTAATTCACAATGCATCAATCAAGCAGCAAGATCACAAAAAAAGATTTGAAATTTCCAACACCTATTGCAACGAGCTGGTGAACAGAGAGTTCTTTAGCGAGCTGATGACCTCCCTCCTGCGCCTTCACCCGATAGGAATCCACCTGCTTCCTCCTCAACAAGCTCTGAGTCCCCCTTCGTCGCTCCTTCCCGTTCCCCAATTTCTCAAACCCCATTTCACAGAGAGAAGACCTCTATTCTGCATTCCGTGTAAGAAAAACCAACCAAAAAATGTCTTTCTTTCTTCCCGAGCCTACTCCCACGACTGGACGGAATGCCCCCTTCGTCCACCCTAAATCGGGCTGGTTTTCACGGAGAGAGTAAACGGTGTGGTATTTTAGAAAGACAAAGTGCTTTTAAGTGGTATGTGTGTAAATAGATAAGTTTAGGTATTAGATGAGTAAATAATAAACTTTTAAGTGTTATGTATTAATTCAACAAGAAGTTACGGGAATGAAATAATGCTTTGTTTCGGAATCAACTTCCTAAGGTGGGGCCAGATAGGAAGCCTTCAAATGATGCATCTCTTCTCTATTTTTTTTTTATTTAGTCAACAGTACTAGTACCATTTGTGTTGTTTATTGATGTTTCAAATTTCATGATACTATACAGTCGCAAAATTAGTAAATATAATTTTAATAGAAGTAACTGTAACATTAAGTGAAGGTATTTTGTTATTGTGGACATCTAGCTAGAAAATTCTGAGACTACATTTTCAGACATCCCAGCAGCCACTGTTCTAAAAAAGAAGATAATGTGACAAGAGATTAATACAGGTCAAGACTCAAGAGTTAACAATTTGATCGAATTGCATGAAGAAGTTGAAGTATGAACCTGTAAATTTTGTTTGGAAGATCTTATCAGATGCTCACAAACCATGAATATGAATACAAATCAGAAAAGCAAAATTAATCGCCAACGAGTCCAATTTTATAAACAAGCCATTCAGCTTACTTGAATCAATGGTTTGAAAAGTAGAATAGTCCACAGAGTATTTCATGTCGTAATAGAAGTAGAAGGATGGAGCAGATCTAGGCTTTAGCTCCACCTGCAATAAATGATTTCTAGAAATTAATGCTAACCAAGAAAATACAGCTACGTCGACTTATGAAAGATGTGAAACATTAAATATGAATGCATGAGAATTAGGATCAACAACTAAATAGCATGCGCTATTTATATTAATGCAGTACAGAAGTAAAAGTACTTGTTTGTCTGAGAATGTGAATGGATAAAAATATACAAACATGTATCTAAGCAGGTGTATGCAGATATCTATACTAAAACTCACATTCACATAAAATAAGCAAACACATGGGTACATTCATAAATAGAGGCAAGCACAACTATACATATACAGACATGCAAATACACAAAAATATGTAAACATGAAAACACAAACAACAGCATACACACAACTACATAAAAAACATAATAGAGACATATACTGAGAAACATATAGAGCGCATAAAGTAAGAATATGTATATATGTATGCATTAGCATGTGTAAAAATATACATTCTAGCATATAAAGAGAGCTAAGAGGCTATTCACATTTAGAATTATAGAACATACACTTGGAGCAACCTGTGCAACCTTTACTTTTGAAACAAGACAATTTAAAAGATTATCATTCTTCAAGTTGGAGTAGAATAATCTCTTTTTATCATGGGATTCTGACTGATCCTTCATAACCTAGGGCAGATGAACAAAGGCAAAGACCATAAGCACAAAGAAGCTAATAAGACTCATACAATGAAATTGTAATTATGTACACCTATCTATTAACAAAGTCAACAACAGATCATCAAAATAAAAATGTGCTTAATAAAATAAGAAATGAATCAGAAGTAAAATTAAGCTCACAGTATCGTCAGCTCGGAAAAACCATTGTACAGTGAAGTAGTTTTCGCCTTTCGTTGTTTTAAAAAACTCTAAAATCCTTCCAACATAATCTGGTCTTCCCTTTTCAGCCTAAAAAAGGGAAATAATTTAGCATATAAAAAATAGACATTCAGCGGCAGTAAGATCGACTATAGACAAAAAAAATTGTCAAAATTGTTGCTTACTGCAGATGGTATGATTTCTTACTGGTCTATAATTTACAAAACACTTATAGGCTGAATATTTTGTCAGACGATCAAAAGAAACAGTAGGTGCTGTTGCAGATGTGTTTGAATAGAATTAAGGTTTTCATCTCTCAACTTTTATTCTTTTTTTTCTTTCTCATTTTTTATCAAAATCTTCCTTCTCTTTATTATGGCTCGTTTCTTTGACTTGTCTTCTAAGAAGTTGATCATCACAAATAATGAAAATCAGACTAAATGAGATCTTCAGGAATTACAACCCCCAAATTGCCAAAATGAGAGAAACAATTTAAAATGGACTCAAATTGTGAAGATCTCTCTAAAAAGAGAAAAAAAATGATTCACATCTTATGAATCCTCTCCTAGAGCCAAAAGATCTAAAATTTGTGCTTTGGGAAGAAATGAATTGAAAAATTCTATGATCATGTCATGAATGTAAAATACTAAGATGCCTAAAATTAGTGAGTTATATATATTCCTCTATATTGCAAAAGATGTTTGGGATGCCATCAAACATGCTCAAAAGTAAAGAATGTTGCCCTCATCTACAATGTCAAAATAAAAATTTCAGAAATCAATCAAGATAACCTTCTTGTTATTAAATACTTGAATGTAATGAAGCTTTACTGGTTTAACTGAATTATTACCAAAATTTCAAGATGACAAGCTGTGATGATGAAATAATTATCAAGTAATCTGTACAAAAAGAAATAGTGTTTGAGTTCCTTGCATGACTCAATAATGACTTCAATCAAGTTTGTGTTCAAATCTTAAGCAAAGAAAATCTACGATCAAAATAATGTTTGTTCCTCATACGAGCCAAAAAAGAAGGACAATAATGCTCTATGATCCAATCTTCAAAACATCTGCCATAACAACCACCAAACCTCAAGATAAAGGACATATCGCTGCAAATTCTTTCCTTAAAGAAGGCAAAAGCCTTCTTCTAAAGACAAACTATGGTATAACTATTGCAAGAATAAAGAACAAGACAATGAAAAATACTAAAAACTCCACAAAAAGCCAACAAGCTATGGTTGAAATAAAGAAAATCACCAAAACGGGAAAACCAGCCTTGTGGAATCAAAAGGGCTCAATCAAAAAGTAATTGATAAACTCAAAAATTTCCTCAACTTCTAGAAAAATCATTCGGGTCATGTTCCCTAGCTCAAAATGATAATGATTTCTAACTCTTGTGTTTGCCTTTTTTTTAACACTACTTAAAAAAAAAAAGACTCTTGTGTTTGCCTTAAATAATTCTCCTCACCTAGATCCAAAATTCAAAAGCCATTGACCACATGCTAATCCTTTTCAAATATACAAATCCTGCCCTAGAAATAAAATAATAAAAGTAGTCGATAGCTCTCAAACAACTATTGTAGATCAAAGAAATATTTTAATTTCTTTCACATTTATCCTCTCAATAAAATATTGAATTCTTCTCAACAAGCAATAAATCTTTTGTCAATACTTAAATCACTAAGGACCACAACTGCAAGGTAACATTTTTTTGCTAATCATTGAGTAATTCAAAACCTCAAATACAAGAAAGATAATTAGGCAAGTTATAAAAAAAAGATGGTCTACATATTAAAGATAGAAATCACTCGTCACATTTCTTCATTTTCACCCTCAGTACAAAAGCCATTTGGGGAGACATTACCCTTCAATGTTTTTTTTTTTTTTTTTTTTTTTTAAATGAACGTGAAAAAAATTTATTATGAGACTTCAGAAATTACCAAATGTTCTCATGTTATTTTTTCCTTAAAATGATTATAAATCCTCAACTCATTTTCTAATTGTTCACTCTGACATTTAGGAACCTTCCAAAATCTCTAATATTTTAGAGCTATAGGATTTGTCACCTTCATTAATGATTGCACGTAGAGAATATAGATATATCTTATCAAATAAAAATTTAGTGACAGCATTATTCTCTCCATTTTTACTATCAAAAAAACACAAAAATAATTTCATATTAACATCAAGGATTTCAGACTGACAATGCTCGTAATTATTTTAATTATATATTATCATCTTTCTTCAAGAAAGAATGTGTCGTCCACAAATCCTCTTGACCCGACACTCAATAAAAAGAAATGGCTTATATAAAAAAATTTCATATTCAAGAACGCACCAGAACTCTTTTCTTCCAAAATCAAGTGCCAAAGAGATACAAAAGAGAAGCAATCTTAACTACCACATACCTAATGTGGGTGATTGGCTTCAAAACTCCCAAAAATTACACTTAATGAATCATTGAACTATCAAAAGGAAAGAGAACGATATAATGCAAATAAGTTTGTTTTATAAAATATAGAGCAAATACAAGCCTGAAATTGTATAAAACAAGATTGATAACAAAAGGATATACTCGAATCCAATGAAATTGTCTACCAAGAAATATTTTCTCCTGTTACGAAAATTAATACAATACAAATCTTAATTTCTTTTCTAACCAATCATGAATGGTCCATGCAGCATATGATATAAAGAATACTTTCCTACATGGAAATGTTAAAGAACTATATATGGACTTAAAAATCTCGATTTGATAGTTTCTTTCACGAATAACAAAATGTACAAATTACGAAAAAACTTTGTATAACCTTAAAAAATCTTAAAGAGCCTAACTAGACATATTCACAAAAGCTGTGAATGAAGCTAGAAACAAACAAAGCTAAGGAGATCATGCCCTCATAATAAAATACTCCATTGATAATAAAATTGTAATTCTCATTGCATATATTGATGACATAATTCTCACAAGAAATATGTTCGCTCAAAAAAATGGTGCTCGACACGAACCCCACTTTCCAGACAGGTGTTGACCTCAATCTAGTTTTGAGGTTGGGTAGACCGTGCACAGTGATTTTTGAAAGCAAAATAGCATGATGTCGCGCGTAACTTACCCGACGCCATACCTGTTAATGGCGAATGTCACACCATGGCACAAAGGTCCCTTTGGAGCCATGGTGCATAGCGCACGGCGCGGCGCACGCCATTTTGAACATGGCCCAAATTATATAAGAATTATAAAATAATAAGCATGAATATGAAATAATATTGTCCAACATGAAGAAAACTTTACATTTCACAACAATATTGTCCAAGGACAATAATTCACATTTAAAATCCTCACCCCTTCCTCCTCTCCTATAGAGTCCAATGTCTCCCAATTAAAGCATGCACTCATGAAGAAGCAAACTAACACTAACAACTATTACTAAAGATGATGAATACAACAATATGTCGGGCTGCCGGGGTCCAAGAGGGCGTTGCCCCGAAAAAAATTTTATTTGTAAGAGTAATTTTGAAGTTCTACTTATTTTTAAAGTTCGTAAGTCGTTTGTATGGAAAATACCTAGTGGTACCGAGCGTGTACCTAGCGGTGGTACCGAGCATGTACCTAGCGGTACCGAGCAATTTTTTTATTTTAAGAGGTGGACGTCACATTTAAACAATTTGGCGCGCCATTTTTTGTCGTGCACCATGGCTCACATGTGGCGCAAATAACTCGCTCTATTTTAAACACATGTGCCTCACCATGAACATGGTGCCATAGGTGCATCGCGCCGCTCCGTGCGCCATGGCACACGCTATTTTGCGTCATTGACAACAATGCTCGACGCGCGTTGACAAAATACCCCAAATTAGTGAAATGGGCTCTGTTCGTAAAACGGATAACACCGGCACATCTGGAGCAACAGAAACAGCTAAGATCAACACCCATATTGATTGGGGTCATTGATCAGCAAAAATTTAAATTTCACGTGCAAGAATAAAGGCTGCATTGACATGCACAAACGACGACGACATGATGACCAAGTCGATGCACAATTAATTAATAAAATTTGATATTATATAATTATAAGAAATAATAAAAAGAGAGATGAAATTAAAAAAATAAAATTCAAAATAAAAAAAAAAACCAAAATCCTAAAATACCCCTAACATTTCACTTAAACCCTTACACACGCAACCTCTCACGCCTCACGCACGAAATTCATGCACGCCCCTTTCTCTCTCAACTCCTCCTTTCTCACGCAAGTCACCACCCGCCTTATTTTGTCGTCGCCGCTTCCTCCTCAAGGTAATCTTCCTCCGCCCCTCTTCTTCTTCTTCCCTTCTTCTTCCTCTTCCTCTTCTTCTTTTCTCTTTTCCTCCTTCCTCTTCTTCTTCCTCCATTTTCTCCTCCTCCACTTCTCTCTCCTTTCACTCTTCCTCTTCTCCTTCATCCCCTCAAAGTGGGTAATTATAATGCAATTATTTATTTAATTTCGATTTTTATTTATATTATTACAATTTACTTCTTAGTATTACTATTATTGAGTATTATATGAATTAATGGAGAATAATAAATATGAAAATATGCATTCTCATTGTATGGAATTATTGTAGTATAGATAATATGAATTATTGTAATATAAATAAGATATTTAAGTGTTATATATGCAACAACTTGAAAATGAATGAATTACTAAAGTATATAGTGTAATGTATATATGAATAATGATTTATACAAAAATGAAAGTATTAAAAGAAATAAAATGTGCATACATGCAAATTACAAGAATTCACTCCCTTATGATACTAGTTGAGGAAGCAAAGTACCCGTGCATATTAAATAAAAATATAAAAGGAAAAAAAATGTAAATGGTCATACCTTTATTAGTACATTTAGACGGTGCTCTTATACTAATTGTAATGGAAAGAGAATAAATGTTAAATAAAAATGGAGAAATTAAACAAAATAAGAAATAAGTTATGTGAAGAATAAGTTGTAAAAGTCTACAGTATATGAAAAATTACGTATATGTTAAATATGTAAGAAAGATCAAAGAACATACATGTTTTAAATTATATGTTTAATTGTTGTATATGAAATGGTAATTATCCACTAAGTTTACTATGTAAACTCAAACTATAATATTATATTTTTTCAGATAAATCTTCTGATAAATAGAAATAGCTTAAAGTGGAGAGGAACAATCTACAGAACATGGCGATCTAATGAAAGTAGGTAATATGTGCTTATATTCAAATGTATGTTCAAATGTACAAGTGGTGTTAGTCATGGTTTAAAATTGCGCAATAAGAGGCACGCCTTAGTGCAATTTCGCCCCTTTAAGCCTCAAAGCCCACACAATGAGTTCAGGATTTGAGGCGTACGCCTCGAGTTTACTGAGACGCGCCTCGCCTCATGGTTGAGAGGCGTTCGCCTCTAAAAATTAAAAAAAGCTAACCTAATATATATTTGTTCGGTTCGAACCCCCCAACCCCTGCGCAGTCATCTGTCATTTCCCGAAAACAGGTTTTCTCCCTTCTTCTCCGAGCGACCTTTTTCCCTCTTCATTCGGAGTCAACTTCCTTCCATATTGAGTTTCTCTTCACTTATTACTTGGAGTTATCTTCTACCGCGAGTTGGGTTGGAGTTATCTACTACCGAGACATTTTTCCCTCTTCGTTCGGCATCCGCTTCCTTCCACATTGAGACCGCTAGGTATATGCTCGGTACCATTCAGTACAACAATGTTTAGTACCACTAGGTACATGCTCGATACCACTAGGTGCATGCTCGGTACCGAGCAGGTACATGCTCGATACTGCTAGGTACATGCTCTGTACCGCTTGGTATCTTTCCATACAAACAACCTATGAACTTTAAAAACAAGCAAAACTTCAAAATTACTCTTACAATAAAAATTTGTTCCGGGGGCGCTGCCCCCTTGGACCTCCAGCAAATTGGTATATTAGTGTATTCATCATCTTTAGTAATAGTTAGTGTTATTCTGCTTCATCATGAGTGCATGTTTTGTATAAGTTTTCTTAATGTAGAATAAGTGAAGCATTATGTTTAGGGGTTTGATATATTGCACTAATATATTCTTTTCATAAAGGATGATCAGAAGTAAGGCTGATATTAAACATAGAAGTCTAATCAATATTTTCATTAATAATTCTTATGGTACTGTGTTTTTAAGATCAGTTGAAACATCTCACCAGGTCAAAGATATTGAGTTCATATTTGTATTATTAAATAGCATTGTTGAGGAGGTTGGAGAATATTTAGTGGTACAAGTTGTGACAGATAATGCAAGTGCTTACAAGGCTGCAGGTAATAAAGTTATGGAGAAGAGGAAACATCTGTATTAAACTTCATGCGCTGCACATTATATAGATCTGATTTTTTAGAAGCTTTGCGAGCTACCTCAACATAAGAATGCACTTACTAAAGCAAAAAAATAACTAAGTTTATTTACAACCACTCTTGGGTTCTAGTTCTTATGAGGAAATTTTCAAAGAAAGAAATTCTAAGGCCAGCAGCAACAAGATTTGCCACCGCTTACTTGACCTTAGAGAGCATGCTGGATGCTAGACAACCTTTAGAGGCTATGTTCACATCTACACAGTGGTTGAATTGTGCTTGGGCGAACAATGCTGAGGGAAAAAATATTAGAAATATTATTTTAAATTATAGATTTTGGCAATGTATCTTATATATCATTACAACCACTATTAGACCTTTTGGTTTAAGTTTTAAGGGTGGTGGATGCTGAGAAAAAGCCTACAATGGGTTTCATCTACAATGTCATGAATGAAGCCAAAGAAATGATTGCCTCCAACTTAGGAGGCGAAGAGGAAAGTTTTAGAAAAATTTGAAATATTATTGATGATATGTGGGAGCTACAATTCACCGGCACTTGCATGCAGCTGGTTATTACCTAAACCCTCAGTATCAATATGCAAAGAACAAGTCTACAAACCTTGAAATAAAGCTGGGATTGTATCATTGTATGGATCGACTAATAAGTGATAAAACTGAAAAATCAAATGTTGACATGCAACTGGTACCTTTTAAAAACAAAGAAGACTTTTTTAGATTACAACAAGCATATGATACAATTGTTAAACTATCTCCAGGTAATTTTATTTAATGTTTTAAGCATTTATTTAAAAGTTATTTTTTTCGCACTAATTAAACTCTCTTATATAAATATTAGTTAAGTGGTGGATTCAATTTGGTGAGGGGACTCTAGAATTGCAGCGACTTGCTGTGAAAGTTTTGAGCTTGACATGCTCTTCATCTGGCTATGAAAGAAATTGGAGTGCCTACAACTAAGTAAATACAAAGAGGAGAAATCGATTGTCCACATTGAGGATGAATTCACTGGTGTACATTATGTATAATATGAGACTCAGAGATAGGAATATGAAGAAAAAAGGGTTAATGAATGATGAAGATCATTTGCTTTGCGAGGATATGGCATCTGATGATTAGTGATTTATAAATGATGAAATTGAAGTGATGTCGTATGAATTATAAGATGAAGATTTAAATGTTAATTTCTTTGATGGTCTTAAAGCATCTACATCCACCATAACTCAAGAACAAATCAAAAAAAGTATATAAATAATAAAGTTTTCTTAGACTTTTATTAATGTATTACACTATTATTTATTTTGAGATTGTTCAAAAATATTTAAGAAAGAGAAAGATACCTGATATTGAGGAAGAAGGACATGATGGGGAGACATTGAATTCTATAGGAGAGGAGGAAGGGGAGAGAGCAGTTCATCAAAATGATGATTCAAATGAAGACCCCCTTAGTGATGATAGTGTTGATGACTTATGAGTTCTTATGTGATATGTCATTGCTATTTATTTTTGGAATTATATGTTAATGAAAAGAATACTGTGATTTGGGAAAGATGGAGTTTGAGTTGAACTATATTTCATGTTGTCTTATTATTGGGATATTTTGACTTCTTCATATCTTGTGTTTTTTTATGTTTTATATATTATTTACTCATTAGTATATACAAAATTTATTATTTTATGTTTATATAATTTTTTTATTTTGAGGCTTACGCCTCAAAACACCTTGAGGCTTACGCCTCGCCTCACGAACAAAAAACGCATCAATACCCGATTACGCAATTTTAAACATTGGTGCTAGTGCCTCTTCAATGTTTGAGAAATGTTAGAATATATTATTAAGTGTCATTTTAGAAAGTGTATTAACTGTCTGACTGACTGTTCCGCCCTCAGTAATTCGAGTCTCCTAGTCAGGTCGTGATATTATTACAAGAAAAGTTTGTTGAGATTTGGTCACAATGAATTAGGATGTTAAATCTAAGCTTATGTCCCAGTGGCTAATCAAGAGGGGGGGTGAATTGGTAATTAAAAAATTTGAACCCTCTTTTTAAACTTTGGAAATTAAAACTTAATTGTTAGTTAATTTTTTAGAAAAAGATTTTTTAACCACAAGTTGTAAATGATAAACAAAATAAAAAGCGGAAAAATAAAGAACACCAGATTTATAGTGGTTCGGTCAAAACCAGACCTACATCCACTCCTCGGAGGCACCCTCCGAGTATTGCACTAATACCACTAGTGACTCTCCTTTAGCACCCACAACAAGGCGGAGAAGCCTTTACAAAAACTCTTTCCACCACTACCCGGTGCGGCAGAGAACCGTCTTCCTTTTACACTATCCCCAGTGCTGGCAGAGAACCGTCCGTCCTTTTACACTCTCCTAATGTGGGCAGAGAATCCTTCATCCTTTCACACTCTCCTAATGTGGGCAAAAAACCCTTCGTCCTTTCACACTCTCCTAGTGTGGGCAGAGAACCCTTCGGCTGTTCAAACTCTCCAAATGTCGGCAGAGAACCGGATCTCCTTGACAGATCTCCTCACAAGAAATCTAGAAGGAAAAAGAAAAGAGTGAAGTAATCCCAAATTACAAGTAGAGATTCTTACCTTTGAACACCAAGTAAAGTCTTCACGCTCTAGTGGTAGGAATCCTCCTTTGAATGCTCTCTCACACTCTCTCCTTGACTCTTCTTTCAATAAGCACGAAGATCAAATGGCAAAGAGATATGGTGGCAGTCTAAATTGGACTATATATAGGAGAGACAAGAAAACCATCCAAAACTGCAAATTTTTCAAGTCAACACGAAATGGATTGTCCCGTTCTATCGTGGATCGTCCTAGACGATTTTACTTAAAGTGTCGGAAACGATCCTGATGTATATTGATACGAACTATGTTCGTACACGATCATCGTCCCGTACGAACTAGGTTCGTCCGGTACAATCAGTTATACCATAGGTCGATTCCATAATAACTGCAGGATGTAACCAACTGTGGTAAGTCGGTTCACATCGTCCTTGGACGAACAGGACTTCGTCCGGACGAAATTTTTACAGATAGCAACTCGTCCTGGCACGATAATGAATTTTGTCTGAACGAAATTTTAACAGAGAAGAATTCGTCCTGGGACGAATTGAATTTTGTTTGGACAAAATTTTTACAGAGCCCAAGTTGTCCTGGCACGATTATAGATTTCTTCTGAACGAAATTTTTAAAGAGCCTAACTCGTCCTGGGACGAAAATAATGTTGTCATGAACGATCAGGACTTAGAAAAATTTTCTCAACTCCTATTCGTTTCATTGCTCCTACGAGGAGATAACTGACCTGATCGTCCCGTACGAACTAGGTTCGTCCCGTACGATCAGTACAAATTTTGTAAGATCTCCTTAAATGTGTGGGTGTTTTTATTCACTCAATTACAATCACTCCCTCTCAATTCAAAAATAATTTAAAGCTTCAATTTGCAAAGGATTGTATGCTGAATTCGATTTGAAGTCTTCATAGTTTGGAGTTCAATTTTCATGAAATGTTAGTACGCACAAAAGCAAAAACAAATCTTCCAAAAAGTGTTAGAAGATAACTACACATAAAACAATAATATTTGAAATCATCAAAACTATATAAATTGCAAGAATGTAAAACATGCTAATAGCAACTCTCTTAACAAAGTTCACTACTAAAAGCACTCTCAGAATCAACACTCATTGAAGTTAACTGAAGTGTTTAATTTTAAAAGTTAATATTAGGCCTTCAAGCTCTCTTATAAAAAAAATTCAAATATTAAAATGAATACCTCCAGTTCTAATATCCATTTGATAACTCAAAAAATTGGGAGCTAAACCCGATCCTTTGTTTGCAAGCAAACAGAGTTGGCAATGTTCGACCAAGATAATACCCATAATCATCCCTGATGATGGCCTTGTTGAATGTAACCAGACGGGTCCACACAATTTTTAAAGAAATGCTCCAAATCTCAAAGTTAATTGTTTGGGGCTCAAGTATAAATAAATATTTCAAATATATTGCTCTTTCAAAGTTCAAAATATCAAATCGAAATAAATCACCTAAAGACTTAAAATAAAAATCCATCCGCCTAAGGTTTAAATTGCGCAATTGGATATTGATGCTTTTTTTGTTTGTGAGGCGAGGCGTAAGTCTCAAAGCGTTTTGAGATGTAAGCCTCAAAATCTAAAATTTGTGTAAAGTCAAAATAAAAGTTAAAAGTGATTTTTATATAATATTCAAATAATATATTAAAGGATGACATATTAACTTTTTATTAAATAATGAATTAACAAATTTACATATAAATGAAATAAAAAATGTATAAGATGTAAAGTGTTAAGTGACCAATTATATGAAATAGAATTAAAATCCAAAAATAACAAGAACAAAATAATATAAAATATATGAATTGTATAACAGAATTATATAACATCAAGTTCAACTCTAATTTTTTTCTTTCTCAGTTGCATACTCATCTACGTACAATTTCTGAAGAAAGCTGAAATAATTGGCAACAACTTAGAAATCATATGTACTATCATTACTGTAAAACCCAAAAATGGCGTTAATAGGTCGTTGTACGTTTTTCAAAGCGTAGCAACAAGATTTAAGTGAAATTTTTAACGTTAACTGAATTTAACGAAAATAAATTTAGAAAATTTATTGTGAAATTCTGATCGTTTTAGTATATAAAAGTTGTACCCAATTTTGCCTAATTTTGGAGTTATTATTTTTAGAAGCCTAAAAATACTAAAACTACCCTTAACCATTTATTATGTCGAAATTGCTTAAGTGAGGGTAGTATGGTCTTTTAGCAAACCCTTCCTCCTAAATACACTACCCGCACCCCTCCCTCTCCATTTCACTCGTGAACTAAGCGGACCTAAAGAGAGAAGGAACGGACGGCATAGGCGACCGGTGGGCGACGGGATCCGCTCCGACGACGATTTTTCGGTAAAGAAATTAGTTCAAATCGAAGAAGACGACGAGAAAAACACTCAGATACGATTATTTTAGAACGAAACTTCCTAAATCTCAAGTTATTTGAAATCAAAAAATCTAGGGTTTTTCCAAATTTCGATTTTCTTTCGCAATTTCTTTATGAAAGCTTTAAGAGATGATTAGAGGAATGTTTTAGCAATGAAAATGAAGAGATTTAAGGTAATTTCGGAGATTTAAAATTTAAGGTTTTTCTTAGTTTTTGAATTATGAGAAATCTCTTTTACAAAAATTATTCTTAAAGATATTAGGAATATTTTAAAGCATGACATTTGATTTTTTTAGGAAAAATTTCAGCTTTGTAATTTCTATAATTTATTTAATCCGAAAATTCATAAAATAATTATTAATTATATGTTTAAGAATATTTTTAAGAACATGACATTGATAAAATTGTGACTTATGACTTTCCGAAAATTTAGTAATTATTTAAATCAGAAAATTTATATTATTTTAATTAAAAATCTATTAAGCATTTTAAGAAATAGTTAAATGGAATCAAACTGGTTTAACATTAGACTTAGAATTAACTTTAATGAAATTAGGAATTATGTGACATGTTTATTTTATTCCTCGGTTGTGATCATTAAGGGTGGAGTGGAAGACTTGTGTCGAAACGACGTGTCATACTTGATTTGAGCAAGGTGTTCATACCCCATTTAATTTTATAAGTGTTTAATTTTATTTATGCTTAGAATGCAATTTCATGTATTTATTTTACTGTCAAAATATTTTATTTACTGTCAAATGTTTTGATATTCATGATTTAAAGAATACCTTACAATATCATGCTTTCATTTCATGCATTATTTGAAAAACAATTAAGGTATATGAATAAATGAAATAAATATGAAAGAAAATTGAGTATGATTCAAAGATTTATAAGCAATAACAACTTCATGTTGTATGTTGATCCGGAAGTGCCAAATTGGTAAAGGAGGCTCATATGAGCCATGGTAAAGGATGGTTCTTATGAACCAATAGGAAATGGCCAAAATTTGACTGCGTATCTGATCAGTACGAATAAGGGTACTTCCGGGACGGGTGATACATTTAGCATAATCATTTTTGTATTTTCATTACATATGAAAAAGGTGAAAGAAAAGACTAAAATGAATGAAATGTTAAAGAAAGGAAAATGCAAGAAAAATTAAAAAGTTTAAAGGTTGTGACTTACAAAATGATATGAAATAAATTAATTCCAATTGTAAAAGTGTTTTATTTATGCATCTTATGAAATTAATTGAGATATGAACTACCTGCTGAGCGTTGGCTCATCCTACTTTTGGAAATATTTTTCAGGAGAGAAGTGATGGCTGCTCGACGACCTTATACGTATCGTCGTAGGGGACCTCTGGATGAAAGTTTCCATTTTATGATTTAAGTTTGAGTCTTTGAATTTAATTATGTGATGTTTGTGAATTGAGTTTGTATATGTGTAATGATCAGTAAGTGAAGTTTATGTAATGTTGATGGATTAAAAAGTTTTAGCAATTGTATGTGTTGAAGAGTTTGAAACACTTGAGTTTGATGTTGTTTAGTGGCTCTTTCATGTATTTTAAGATGATATTTATGTTCTGATCTTAAGTTTTAAATGAAAGTATGTTATGTATTATGCTCTTCCGTACGACCGACTGATCCCGCCCCGATATTATCAGGCTAGCCGGGCCGGGTCGTGAAAATTACCTATGATGCACCGACACTCCGCTTAAAGAGGGTATGTAGTGTCGGACACGGACACGTGTCGGACACGGCATGGACACGAGTCCAACACGGCATTAGAGTGTCGGAATTTAAAACATTAAAATTTAAATCGGACACGTGTGTCCAACACGTGTGTCCGGTTATTAAATGATAAAATTGTCCGTTCTATTTAGCCTTTTCCGCAAACGAGAAGCCCTATTTTTTTTATCCACGAAACAAATCTTCTAGGACCGGGAGAGCTCGCAGTCGACGCCAAACAGAGCCCGCTGCCTTCGCCTCCCCTTCCTTCGTCATTTCTGCTCGTCCAAGCAGAGTTTGTCTTTCCCATTCCTTCGTTCTTGCGTTATTTCTGCTGTCATCCGATGCAAAGTTTGCAATTAAGGCCAAACAGAGCACCTTATGCGCGCAAGAGAGCCAAAACCTGTAAGTGGATTTCACCATTTCTTTTCTTCATTGTTGAAAAATCTAATGTACATGCTCGGTACTGCTCGGTACCGCTCAGTTCATTCTCGGTACTGCTCAGTTCATTCTCGGTACTGCTCGGTACTGCTCAGTACATGCTTGGTACTGCTAGGTACATGCTCGGTACTGCTAGGTACATACTCGGTACTGGTAGGTACAAGCTCGGTACTGGTAGGCACATACTCAGTACTGCTCGGTACTGTTAGGTACATGCTCGGTACTGGTAGGTACATGTTTGGTACTGGTAGGGACATGATCGATACTGCTCAGTACTGCTAGGTACATGCTCGGTACTGGTAGGTATTTGCTCGATACTATTAGGTACATGCTCGGTATCACTCGGTATCTTCACATACAAACAACTTACGAACTTTAAAAACAAGCAGAACTTCATAATTACTCTTACAATAAAATTTTGTTCCGGGGGCGCGCCCCCGAAAACCCCAGCAGGGGCGCTGCCCCTTGACCCCGCAACCTAACTGGGCAGGTCGAACCCCTGTCAGGAGGCAGCGCCCCATTAGACCCCCGGCAAACCGGTATATTATTGTATTCATGTTGTGATTTTTTTTATTTCACTTCATATCAATTTAATTCGATGTATTCATATGCATGATTGGTTTGTTAGCAAAATGAGCTCGGCTGCTGGCGGGAGTGGATTAGGTGAAGGTTTAAAAGAGCCATCTGTAGAAACTGATAAGCCATTATGGATTCATGTTACAAAGTTATGAAAAATATTTGAAGGAGGAGGGAATGTGTCATTCAAATGCAATTATTGTGGTAGCACCTACAAAGAATCTTATTCTAGTTTGAAGGCACATCTACTTAAAATTTCTGGCCATGCAATAAAAATGTGTCCGAAGATTACTACGTCGCAGTTGATTGAATTGAACAGACAAGTTGATGAAGCTGAATCTAGGATCCAAAGGACACTCCCTAAAGAAGTACCTTTGCCATCTACTCATGGCTCATCTCACACTTCTCCTCATCTGTGAGAGTTGATCAAGCTTTATCATTTAGAAGTGAAGGATATAAAACAAAGAAAAGAAAAGGAATAGCCAGTAGTCCTCTAGAGAAGGCTTTTAATTTGCAGCAACGAGAGGAATTGGATGGTGAAATAGCAAGGATGTTTTTTTCAGCGGGACTTCCTTCCAACCTTGCAAGGAATCCTCATTATAAAAATGCATTCATTTTTGCATGTAACAACAACCTCGCAGGATATGTTCCACCTGGCTACAATGCATTAAGATCAAAATTATTGGAAAGAGAAAGAGCACATATTGAGACATTACTTGAACCAACAAAAGGAGCATGGAAAGAAAAAGGTGTTAGTTTGGTGTGTGATGGTTGGACAGATCCTCAAAGAAGACCCCTTATTAATTTCATAGCCGTTACAGAGAATTACTCAATGTTCATTAAAGCAGTGAATTGTGTAAACATTTTATTGCCAATTTGATTAAAGAGGTGATAGTCATGATTGGGCCTTCAAATGTTGTGCAGGTTATTACAGATAATGCACTGGTGTGTAAAGCTGCAGGATTATTGGTGGAGCAAACTTATCCCCATATATTTTGGACACCCTGTGTTGTGCACACTTTAAATCTTGCTCTAAAAAATATTTGTGTAGCAAAGAATACAGAGGCTAATGAAATCATCTATGCTGAATGTCATTGGATAACAGTGGTTGCAGATGATGTTATTCTGATCAAAAATTTTATTATGAACCATTCTATGAGACTTTCAATGTTGAATGATTTCTCCCACTTGAAAATGTTAGCTGTTGCTGAAACTCGTTTTGCCTCTGTAACAATCATGTTGAGAAGATTCAAACAAATTAAAAATGCTCTTCAATCTATGGTGATTAGTGAATAGTGGTCTTGCTATCGAGAAGATGATGTTGGGAAGGCAAGGTATGTTAAAGAAAATGTCTTAGATGATTTGTGGTGGGATGATGTAGACTACATTTTAACTTTCACTGATCCAATTTATGATATGTTGAGAGAGGCTAACACAGATAAATCATGCCTACATTTGATTTATGAGATGTGAGACTTTATATTAACAAAAGTGAAAGAAATTATATACATACATGAAAGAAAGTCACATGATGAAGACTCAATTTTTTGGAGCATTGTCTATACTATTCTTGAAGATAAGTTGAGCAAAAGCAACACACCTTTGCATTGTTTGGCTCATTCATTAAATCCAATGTATATTTATATTTATCTTTTAAATTAATTTAAATTTGTTGGTAAATGAACATATAATTTTATATGTTTTGTATTATTTGAAGGTATTCAAGTAAATAATGGCTTCAAGAAGACCCTCAACGTGTTTCACCACAAAAAGATTTAGAAGTTTCAAATATGAGAAAGATGTGCCTGAAAAGATATTTTCCAAATGAGGAGGAGAGAAGAAAAATTAATATAGAACTTGCAAAGTTCTTTGGATATTTAGATGATTTTGGTGATCAAGAATCTTTGGTTGATAGATGGAGGATGGATCCAAAAATGTGATGGTTGATTCATAGAGCTTCAGCACCGCTTCTTCAAATAATAGCAATAAAATTTCTTGGTCAAGTATCATGCTCTTCCTGTTGTGAGAGAAATTAGAGCACATACTCATTTATTCAATCAATGAAAAGGAATAAAATAACTCTGCAACATGCTGAAGATTTAGTTTATGTGCATACAAACCTTCGTCTTCTATCAAGGAAAATCCCACTTTATATGACAGGTTATAACAAGATGTGGGATGTTGCTGGAGATGGGTTCGAGTGCCTTGATTGTCACGACCCGGCCCGGATGCTCGATCTAACGAGGCGGGTACGAAAAGTCGGACGAGTACATTTCCATCAATAACATAATAACTCATCATCAAAAACTTTTCTATTAACTGAAGAGCCACTAAACACAAAAATTTAATTTACATGTTATCATTTGCACGACGTCTTCTGTAAACATGTTCTTCTCTTTCTGTCATTTCTTTTCTTAGGAACTTGCCTGAAACATTTAAACTCGTGGTTTGAGTTTACTAAGTAAACTCAGTGGGTATTTAATTAAAACAATTAATATGCGTAAAGATATGTGAATTATATTTTTTTCTTAACCTTATTACTTTCATTTCATTGATTATACCTCTTTTAATATCCTCATTTTAAACACTTTAAAACATTTATTATCTTTAATATTTGATTTATATTGCCTTTTTCCCATCTGTTTTGCACAGGAACACAGCCTCAAAGTACCCAAAGGTACAACCTTTTCCATTTGATTTTCTTTTCCATTTTCATATCATTTTCCTTTTCCTTTTTCGTGCACGAGTACGGCGTCCCCAGCCAGTACTATAAGGGGGTGAACTCCTGTCGTTTTCAGTACATTTTCCTTTATTTATATTTTCCTTTCTTTTCTCATTTTCATCATTATTGTTACCATTGCATACAATATATCTTGCATGTATCATCTGTTGCTAAATTTGTTATTGTTTATTTGTTTGCATGTATTTGGAGTAGAGCTGTCAACATTTGACCCGACCCGAAAACCCGACCCGAAAATTTCGGGTTTAGTTCAACCCGAACCCGAACCGGGTCGGGTTCAGGTTAGAGATTTCGACCCGTTTGTAAAACGGGTCGGGTTCGGGTTGACCCGGCGGGTTGCCGGGTTGACCCGCCAACCCGTTTTAACCTAACCACGCGGACATGCCCCGAACCCGCTGCTGCCTCGTCCGCTCCGACCACGCGCTCGACACCGCGCCAGACCCCACGCGACCTTGCGCTCGACCCCGCGCGACCTTGCTGGCTCACCGCTCGCTGCTTCCTCGTCCGCTTCGACCCCGCGCGAACTCGCTGGGTCGCTGCTGCCTCGTCCGCTCAAACCCCGCGCGACCTCGCACCCGCGGGCGACCCCGCGCGACACCTTTCCCGGGTCGGGTTGGGTCCGGGTTTGCATTTCCGACCCGTTTACCTAACCGGGTCGGGTTTGGGTTGACCCGTTTGAACCCGGGTCAGTTCCGGGTTCGACCCGAACCCGACCCGTGACCCGAAATTGACACCCCTAAATTTGGAGTAAGGGTGTAAACAAGTCGAGTTGAGCTCGAGTCATGAGGCATTCAAGCTCAACTCGCCAGTTAAATATCGCGCTCGACTCGCGACACATAAACGAGCTCGTTGAGCCGCTCAATTTTAATTTTTTGCTCGCCATTCGCAGTTTCCCACCCGGTTTCTCGGCCAATGGGCCAGCGGCACTACAAACACCTGAGTCGATGTGCTCGTCCACAAGCGGTCCATTGCTTTTTCCTGTAATCCCGTGGATAAAAAAGGTGGCTTTCTTTTTTTTATAAAACATTGGAAACTATTGAAATTTATCCCATAATCCCGTGGATAAAAAATAGCAACTTCTCCTACATAAAACATTGAAAAAATGTAGCTGTAGTTTATTTTAAAAAAAAAAAACAAACTACATCCATCTATTTTTTTAAGATTTAAATTTAATAAAAATAGTAGTTACTTAATTTTAAAAAACTTAAATTTAATAAAAAATTGTAATTACTTAAATTTTAAAAAACCTAAAAATTATTCGAGCCGGCTCACGAACTCACGAGCCGAGCCTCATCAAGCTCGAACTCGAGCTCATTTACTAAACAAGCTCGACTCGTGAGCTCAATAAGCTCAGCTCGTGAGCCAATAAACGAGTCGAGCTCGAGTCGATCTCGACTCAGCTCACTTTAGGGGTGTAAGTGAGTCGAGCCGGCTTGCGAGCCGACTCAAGCTCGACTCATTTATGAGCTTGCGAGTCGAGCTTATTGAGCCACGAGCTAGAGCTCGAGTTCGAGCATGATGAGGCTCGACTCAAAATTATTAAATTTTCATTTTTTTTTATGAAAGGTAACAATAATCCTGCAACAATTTCAAAATCCTTTCTAATTTTCCAAATCTCGTCGGCTATTTTCCCAAAAAAAATCCCGCCAGTTTCTCAAACAGTGAGCCATCTCTCTCTCTCTCTCTCTCTCTCTCAAAGGCGTGGTCGTCGATCTACGACTATGATCGCGCCGCTCTACTTTTGATATTCATTTTTATTATTGATGCATTAGTTTTATTTATGAATTTTATTATGTCTTTTTCACTTTTTCCCTTACTTAGGGGTTTAGACATGTGTAAGCCCTAAGGGCATATTAGTACTTTTTATTTGTCACTTTGTATTGACTATTTAAAGCCTTCCCCTCCCTTTTTGAGGGTTAATGATGAATGAAAGAAAATTTTCCTGCATATTAGCTTTGGCTTGAGAATGCTTGAGTGATTTTGGACAAATCCCTAGGAGGGGAATCGGATCACCCACCAACCTTGGAAGTGTCCAGGTTCGTGGTTTTTATTATTTTCTTCTATTCTCCTTCCTCCTCTCTTCTTCCTTAGAAGTCGGCATCCCCACCCCAAGCCACCTAGCCACCGACCCCTTAGAGGCCACCCAATTGCTTACCTAGACACCAGCCACCTAACCCCATCATCCCTTGTCGCCGGCCCTACTTCCCCAAATCTTTGTCTCCCTGATTCACATCCCAAAGTTAATGCTTTCCACTTTTCAAAAATCCCAATTAGGATAGTTTTCAAATTCAAAATTCAAATTGATTTGAAATTGAATACCTTCCTAAAATAGGAGATCTATATTAGGAAGGTTGTGGACCAGATGTCAATCAACTAATTCGGAATTTTGTGGAGGGATTTAATTTAAATCCTTCTTAATCTAGGATTGTTCGATTTGAAAGGTAATCAAAACTCAATCCCCTACCCCCTCACATAGTCGCCACCACTCTACACCCCTTTCCCTCCCTCCTATCTAATTGAATGCCCCTTCTTCATACCCAAATTAATTTCCCTCCTCCCCTGGCTCAGCCATCTCCTCTACCTCTCTTTTAAGTTTTCCTCCCACAAATTCCTCCCAAACCCAATCCAAATTTTAAATTCTGCTCCCCAAAACTGCTGTCCAGGAACTCCTGCAACTCTCCCTCGCCTTCCCACCAACCGGAGTCCTCTCAAACTGCTGTCCAAAGGACAGCTTGCAGTCCATCAACTCCAGCAAAGTAAAATCAACAGTTTCGCTATTATAAACCCTCCGACTGCTATCCAAAGCCTTCCTAGTGCTGCTGTTCATATTTTCTATGTTATAAAGGTTGTTGTCCAGAAGAATTTCAGCAGTAAAACAGTTGTTTTGCTGAGCAGAAGTCCTCCAGCTACCACCCCAATTCTCCAAACAGAATTCAGGTTGTTGTCCGGAGAAAATTCAGCCAAAAAGGGGCGACTTTCCTACTCGGGAAGACCTTCTGATTGTTGTCCCAAGTCCAAACCCAAGATTCGGTGAACTCTTTCCATCATTCTTTTATTTTCCTAGTCACTTTCAAATGGGGAATTAATTGATTCCCTGAGGTCATGTTAGTCCTATCTGCTAAAGCCTAGTAATTTAAAGAGTGAGTGGGCTTGCTTCATAGTGACTATTCTTATTGTTAGATTAGGGATTTCTTGTTGAAACCTATCTTGTATGCAATGCTAAGAGTGATTGGTTGTTTTGTGGTTTTTACTTTTTGCAAGTAACTTGGCCTAAGCTTGTGTTTACCGCTTTTAGTGTTTTATTTCCTTGTTTAAATCACCATAAAGATTTAATTAACTTGCTCTTAATCATTAAGCGTGCGAAATCCTTATCTTAATTGTAATCTCATATATGTCTGACATCACATTCCCTTCTCGTGAAGAGAGGTTGGAATCGCACTTGCCATTGTTCTTCTCACCCGGATAAAGGATAACAATGACCCACGGTCTACCAAATAAAATCATCCTACCTATATCAAAAAGATACAATGACACATGGTCTTCAAACTAAAATCCTGCCTTTATCAAAGAAACAACGACACAAGTCTTCGAATCAAATACCTATTTACTTTGCTTTTATTATTATTATTATTATTATTATTATTATTATTATTATTATATAATTTCCTTGTACACAAGAACTATTGTCACCTTCTTATACCCACGAGCTATTGAAGGCTTTGTTTGACAATATACAATAGAAAAGACGAGAAAGCTCTCTGCACTTACGGTTGAAGAAGACAGAAGCAGAGGTGCAAAGGGAATAATGGTTGGAGCGGACTAAGGAAATTACAAGGGTGAATGGGTCGTGGGTTGTGCCTGTATGGGATCAGAGCACGAGCTTGTCAGGCAGGCTGCACGAGACGAGGGCAAGTGCAGCGAGACACGGGAGAACGAATCGCCGGATCATGCAAGAGCGAACGTGCAAGAGAAATGCACGAAGGCGAGGAGCATGGCAGAGGTGCGGTTCTTCTCGTGAGAGGAGGGGAAAGTAGGCTTGGATCGATTTCACGCGAGAGGTTTCACACGGAAGGAAGAACAGACAAGCCGATTGCGAATGTGGCAGGTTTTGTGAAGGAGTGGAGATAGACGAACAGGGACAGGTGTGGGATTGAGAGAATGAAACCAACGTAAGCTTTTTTTGTTCTGTTTCGTTGTATTTATTGATCGAATCGACGTATTGTATCGAATGGGTGTGTTGCTTCATGAAGCATTATGCCTATTTGATTTTCCTGTTTCTTTTTTTTATTAATTCAACAATGACATAACTGTCACAAGTGATAACAATAGAGAAAATAAGTCTCTCAAAAAAACACTTGCTAAAGAATTTCATATCAAACAGTCGAGCAAATTCAAATACTTCTTGGGAATAGATATTACTCTATCAAAACAAGGAATTTTCCTCTCTCAAAAAAATGTATCTCAGATCTATGAAAAGAAAAAAAAAATTAACTAATAACAAACCTTGTGAAGCCTTAATTAGTGCAGGTCAAAAAGTAGACGTAGATGAGAAAGAGGAAATAAAATAGATGGCAATATCAAATGATTACTTGAAAAATGATCTATAGCATACCCGTCTAGACATCATACTTATAATCCATCTCATCAAATCAATTAATGCACAAATCCAAAGAGTCACACCTTCATGCTGATAAAAGAATCCTCATGAACCCTAAATCAAGCCATGTTAAAGGAATTCTCTATAAAAGACATGATATTTTACAAATTGAAGGATATATTGATGCATACTACACAAGATCACCAATGGATAGAAAATCCATGAATGGATATTACACATTTTTGGGTGAAAATCGCATAATGTGGAAAAGCAAGAAACATGTTGTTTCAAGTTTTAGTAATAGATCTGAATTTAGATTCATTGCTTGAGGAATCTACAAACTTCTATGGATTAAAATTATTTTGGAAAATTTAAAAATCAAATGAGAAGGGACAATAAAGAAAATTTGTGACAATAAACCTACCATCAACATTACTCATTAATGATGAGTGATTGTCTGAGAAAGAATAATAATGATATACTCGACAAGGCATTGGCTCTTGAGGTGAGGTTGTTCATAAGCTTATCACATTTAACAAATGATTATGAAAATTGGATGAATTTTCTTAATATTCATGTTTTTTTTAATTCAAGCCAAGGTGGTTTGCATAAGGAATTAAGGGAATTCTCAAAAATAAGTTGTCCTTCGGTTGAGATTTACTTTCAGCACAATCATCATCAGGGTATTTGAATATTTCATTATGTTATTAGAATATTGACAACTCTGCCCACTTACTAACAAAGGATCATATTTGAATATTAACTTTGCAATATATCATATAAACAGTAAACTCGAGAGTTTGTATTTTTGCATGAATTTCCTTCATACAAATAAAATCTTGTTGTGGTATTCTCAATTGTATGCTCATTTATGAAAACAGAAGTTATAGTGCACTATTTAAGACTTAAATTTCTAAGACGAATGATCCAATACGAATAAACTTGAATTTTTAAAATAAGTTTGCAAATTTAAAATGATTACAAAAGATTTAGAGTGATTGGACGCTTTTCAAAGCAAGACAATAGTTGTTTAATTTATATTCTTAACCAGCGCAACATTCTCAGATGTTGTATTTGCATATTTTACACATTCATCAGAGTTCATGCAGACAATTTAACTTTTCTTTTAAATAATATGCATGTTTTTACTATGCATTTGAACAATGCACATGCAAGTTTTCAATGCACTTATGCAGTGTACTCGCACCATTTCAATGTGCTTTCACTCATTTCATGCTCTTACACAATAAATTTGCATACTTTTCAATGCATTTACACAATGTATTTACATGTTTTTGAATGTGGCTACACAATGTACTTGAATGCTTTTAATGCATTCACACAGTGTACTCACATATTTTTCAATATCTTCACTCAATGAGTTTACATGTTTAAAGAGGTATGGTATAGTCTCGAAGTATTTGCACGCTTATCAAGGTGATTGTGCATTTCTCAAGAAAAATGTCATGCTTCTAGATGCAAAGTTCGTATTCACATTACTTTCAGTCATTCAGACATTAAGTTAAAGGATTAATACATTTGTCGAAACACATGTGGACATTTTATCTCCAAAAAGATTTAATTTTCTTACATAATTTTCAGTGTTTTTGCATGAAGAGTTGTATATTGTGTTGTGCCTTCATATAATGCATTCATGCAAATTTCAATGTATCCATATGATACTTGCACAAAATTTTGAAGCTTTATAGCTTAATTATAAATTAGCAAATTTGTGTAAATCCTAAAGTAATCCAAATTTTCACACTTGCATGAAAACTTTGTCACTTAGATGCTTGAAAACTTGCATTTTGAGCTATATTGCACGGATACTCCTATTTACGAGGCGTGCTGTATCAGACACGTGTCGGATACGAATACGCCTCCGATACGGCACGAATACGTGTCGGATACGGCTTTGCCGTGTTCGATTAAAATATTATTTAAATTTGACTGGACACGCGTAAAAAAAACACTGAGCCACGATTTACCCTATTCTTTTCGACTTTCCACCGTTTCCGCTCAATATCCATATTCATTTATGCAGCTGAAACATTTCAAAAAGCTAGGTTTTTCGTTTCCATGCAAGTGTTCATCTTCTTCGTTATAGTTGAAGGAGCGGCTCGATGACGCGAACATAGAAACAAACAGGACCATCCTTTGTCGACAAAGAGGCTTGACGACATCTTGACGACGTGAGCATTAAAGTCGTTAAGATCATCCTTCGTCGACGAAGTGGCTCGACAATGGGAACAGTGAAGGCGACGTGAGCAGTGAAGGTTCCTTTTCTTCGTCATTCTTCGTTTTCTTAATCATAGGCTCGATATCGAAACTTGGTACCGCTTGGTACCAAACGTTACTGGAACTCAGTATTGCTCGGTACTGCTCGATACCGAGTGGTACTGGAACTCAGTACCACTCGGTATTGCTCGGTATTGCAACTCGATATTGCTCGGTACTACTCGGTACCGAGCGGTATTGGAACTCAGTATCGCTCGGTATTGGAACTCGGTATTACTCGGTACTGCTCGGTACCGAGCAGTATTGGAACTCAGTACCGCTCGGTATTGGAACTCGGTACCGCTCGATATTGGAACTTGGTATTGCTCGGCAGTACTCGGTACCGAGTGGTATTGGAACTCAGTACTGCTCGGTATTGGAACTAGGTATTGCTCAATACTACTCGGTACCGAGCGGTATTGGAACTCAGTACTACTCGGTATTGGAAATCGGTACCGCTCGGTATTGGAACTCTGTATTGCTCGGTACTGTAACTCGGTATTACTCGGTACCGCTCGGTATTGCTCGGTATAGAGGGGTGCCGAATGGTACCAAGTGGCACCGAGAAGCTAAAACATGCTCGGTATCGCTCGGTATCTTTCCATAAAAATAACTTTAAAAATAAACAACACTTCAAAATTACTTTTAGGAAAAAAAAAATTTGTTTCAGGGGTGCTGCCCCTAAAACCCCGCAGGGGCGCTGCCCCTTGACCCTGCGACCTGACTGCCAGGGGGCAGCGCCCCCTTGGACCCCCAGCAGAGTCGCAACATATCTACACTTTCACTTAAATTTTTTTCATGTTTCAAATTCATATGTTTTAATTTGTATAGATCCTTTATAGGATAATGAGCTCTAGTGGAGTAGGAATTGCTTCTGATGATGGTCCATCAGAAATCAATATTGAAGATAACAAACCTCTATAAGGTTATGTTACAAAAATAGGTAAAACATCCGAAGGGGGAGGCAATATTGCATTCAAATGCAATTTTTGTAATGCAACATACAAAGGATCATATTATAGAGTGAAAGCTCATTTATTGAAGATTAGTGGTCATGAAATCAAAGTTTGCCCGAAGATAAGCTCATCACAAATGGCTGAATTACAAAGAAAAATCAGTGAAGCTGAGCAAAGGAGTAAAAAAGAGCTTCCAAAACATATTCCACTTCCAAGCACTCATGCTTCATATCCTTCATAATCTTCTTCAATTAGATGTGATGACAGTACTGTAAACAAAGGGCCTTTTCGAATGGAGGGATTTGAACCAAAAAAAAAAAAAAAAACATGTTGTAGATAGTGATTTGGAGAAAGCATTTAATTTACAAATGAGAGAACAACTAGACAGGAAAATAGCTAGAATGTTTTACTCAGCTGGACTTCCTTTTAACCTAGTAAGGAATCCACATTACAAGAATGCCTTTACATGTGCATGCAATAACAGTCTTGCAGGATACTTGCCACCAGGATATAACGTCATTAGAACGAAGTTGTTGCAAAGAGAGAGGGACAATATTGAGAAGTTGCTCGAGCCTACTAGAGGAGTTTGGAAGGAAAAAGGAGTTACTTTGGTTTATGATGGGTGGACAGATCCACAAAGAAGACTACTTATCAACTTCATGGCTGTAACAGAGAGCTATCCTATGTTTATCAAAGCTGTAAACTGTGAAGGACAGTACAAGGATAAGTTCTTCATTTCTAATTTAATCAAAGAATTTATCATGATGGTGGGGCCTTCAAACATCATTTGCACCTGTTTGTAGAGCTGCAGGTCTACTTATAGAGCAAGCATATCCTCATATTTTTTGGACACCATGTGTTGTGCATACGCTTAATCTTGCTTTGAAGAACATTTGTGCAGTTAAGAATACCGAGGCAAATGAAATCACCTATAATGAATGTCATTGGATAACAGTGATTGCTGGAGATGCAATTGTAATTAGAAATTTTATTATGAATCACTCCATGAGACTCTCTATGTTCAATGATTTCTCTAATTTAAAGATGCTTGCAGTTGCTGAAACTCAGTTTGCCTCAGTAATAGTGATGTTGAGAAGATTCAAAAAAATAAAAAATGCTCTTCAAGCTATGGTGATCATTGACAAATGGTCATGTTATAGGAAAGATGAAATTGGAAAGGCTAGGTATGTAAAAGAGAAGCTTTTAGATGATTTATGGTGGGATGAGATTGAATACATCATAAATTTCACATACCTAATTTATGAAATGTTGAGAGTAGCTGATACGGATAAGTCTTGTTTACATCTCATTTATGAGATGTGGGATTCAATGCTAGCCAAAGTAAAAGAAATTATATATAGACATGAGAGGAAGGCACTTCATGAAGACTCAAGCTTTTGGGATGTTATTTATGTTATTCTAGAAGATAAGTGGAGCAAAAGTAATATACCTTTACATTGCTTAGCTCACTCATTAAATCCAAGGTAAATTTCAACATTTTTTCATTATGAATTCACAATTTGTTGTTTTGTAATTTCAACATTTTTTCATTATTTCATTTTAATATTATTTGAAGATATTCAACTAAAGAATGGCTTCAAGAGGATCCTCAAAGAGTTTCTCCACAGAAAGATTTAGAAATTTCAAATATGAGGAAGACATGTTTGAAGCGTTATTTTTTAAATGAGGAGGAGAGAAGAAGTGTCAATATTGAGCTTGCTAAATTTTTTTGGTTATTTAGAGGACTTTGGTGACCAAGAGTCATTGCGTGATAGGTGGAGAATTAATTCGAAAATGTGGTGGATTATACATGGAGCTTCAGCACCTCTACTTCAAACAATCGCCATAAAATTGCTTGATCAAGTTTCATTCTCATCCTGTTGTGAAAGAAATTGGAGCACATACTCATTCATCCAATCAATGAAGAGAAATAAAATTACTCCTCAACGGGCTGAAGATTTAGTTTACGTGCATACAAACCTTCGACTTCTCTCAAGGAAAACTCCAACTTATACGGAAGGAGACAACAGGATGCGGGATGTTGCTGGAGATGGATTTGAATCTCTCGAGGAAATGGGAATATTAGAAATTGCTAATCTTTCACTTGATGAGCCTGAATTAGAAGCTATGATATTTATTGAATATGATATAGAAACTCAAAGACAAACCACTGAAGAAGCTAATCCTATCATTCCTTCTATTAAATAGTTGAAATTTCATGTGCTTGGTAATTTATCTTCTTGTTTTAGTTTACGTGCATACAAATCTTCGACTTCTCTCAAGGAAAACTCCAACTTATACGGAAGGAGACAACAGGATGTGGGATGTTGCTAGAGATGGATTTGAATCTCTCGATGAAATGGGAATATTAGAAATTGCTAATCTTTCACTTGATGAGCCTGAATTAGAAGCTATGATATTTATTGAAGATGATATAGAAACTCAAAGACAAACCACTGAAGAAGCTAATCCTATCATTCCTTCTATTAAATAGTTGAAATTTCATGTGCTTGGTAATTTATCTTCTTGTTTTTGTTGTTGTACTAGACATTTCAATATTTAATGCTTACTTTTATTTCAATTTTTTTGTCATTTCAAATATTACACTTTGATTACTTTATTAATTTTTATGTATTATTAATATATTATAATGTCGTATCCGCGGCTTCCGCGTCGTATCCGTATCATGTTATTTTAAGAATTGGCGTGTCCCGTATCCGTATCGTATCGTATTCGTATCGCCGTATCCGCATCGGTGCAACATAGATTTTGAGTTTTCAACGATCGTCTTATGTTTATTTGTATGAAAATATTATGTATCTGGTGGTGACAAATGCATATTTGAGACATATAAAGGTCAACACATTTTTCATATGTCATCCTTTTCATGATTTTAAAATGATTATTTCCTTAAATGACATGGGTACCATGGGAGTTCATTTATCCCCTATAAATATAGAGGAATAGTAGTTCATTTTCGCTGTTCTTGGATTCACTTGGTTTGTTGCGATGAGTTGTCACAAGAAATTATATTCACAGTCTTAGCGAACTTGAAAGTATTTCAAGTATTTCAAGTTCTCAGTAAGTTTAGTATTTTCATGTTATAGTTCAAGATTTTACTCTTTATAGAGTTTCTTGTAGTGCATTTTAACTATTTTAGGTCCCCTATGAGCAATTTTCCAAAGTGTGTTCAGTCTTAAATTCTGAAAATCTTCCGGCATCTCCCCTACACCCACCACGCCAAGAAAAAAGTGTATGGTCGGTGTCCTAAGACACCATGGAAGAAATTTTTAAAACCCGTTGTGCCAAAAAGGTGTGCAATTGATACATGCATTAGAGAAATAGCAAAAACAAATGACTTTCCCCGCCACGCTAAGAAAAACATACATAAATTATACCCTTTGCATTATAAGTGTCGTCCACAAGTCTACCTTGTCATGCTGAGAAAAGCTTGCACAGGTTTCACTCGTTACGCCAAATGCACCGCAAATAAAATTTTAGGAATTTATCGCTACATCGCAAAATACGCCGATGAGTTTCCCTGCCATGCTAGGAAAAGTTTGTATAGGTTTTGCTCGCCGCACCAAATGTATCGTAAACATAATTTTGAAGGATTTGCCTGCCATGTCCCAAAAGTTGCATATGTGTTTCACTTGCCGCACTAAAAAAACATGCATGAGTTCTGATCGTCATGCCAAATGCACCTCTAATGAGGCTTTAGGTATTTACCAGCCACATCACAAATGTTGATGAGTATCCCTCGTCATGCTAAAAAAACATCACTCACTGCACAAAACACATCACCAATGAGATTTTGAAGATTTTGAGTTGTTGCATTTTATACATGTGTGCATGAAGGCGTTGATGAAGTTGATGATGATGAAGCAGGTTTGTGAGCGAACACAACACAAGATTTTTTTCTAACATTTTTAGAGAGACGGGAGAGAGTGAAGCAAGAAAGGAAATAGGGTAGTAAAAGAAAGAGATCTATTTAGAGAGAGAAAGAGATCGTGAGAGGGAGAGTGAAAGAGGGAGATTGAGTGAGGGAAAGAGTGGAAGAGCGTGAAAGTGGAAGAAGAGGGAGAATTGGAGAGAAAAAGATTGTGAGAGAGAGAGAGAGAGAGTGAAAAGCAAGAGAGAAGATGTAGGGGAAGAGAGAGAGAGAGAGTGTGGAAGAGAAGGAAGAGAGGGGTTTACATGGCTAGTTGGAGGGTTGACAACATCTGGAGGTGCTCAAGCAACGGCCTAGGATCGGTGACAACTGCTTGGGATCAGTTGGGAACGGTGGCTAAAAGAGGTCATTGGCTAGAGCCTATCGCTGCGAGCTAGGACGAGGTCGACCGGTCAACAGCGTGTAGGAAGGTTGGTTGGTCGATGGCGCATTAGATGTGGTTGACCGGCTAGAGGCGTGCATGACAAAGTCGGGTATGATAAAGAAGAGATTTTATTTTAATTTGTTCGTTTTCATGTCCTTTGTGTTTTTTTTAATTAAAAAATCTTTTGCAGCAAAAGGACGTGATATATTTTGCGAGAAGGTTCCAACTTATTTATTTTTAAATTGACTTAAATACAATATTTTTTTTATTTTCTAAAATACTAATTTTAAATTAGGTATAAATTTTAGTAATAATATTAAACATAAATCTATTTCGACTGCACGTCAATTCGCTAACCAAATTTTCATCGCTCTTGGGCATTAAATTTCATCCTTGTTTCACACACGAATGAATTTTGTCATTTCTCTCATTGATGAACACTGGTAATATAAGTGTCCTATCATATTAATTTTGATATTTCAAATGCAACATCACAGGCCTTCTCTCAAACAGACAATATACAATGTCGCATTTATAGCTAGACATTTTTTACCACATTCACTCAAATCAAAAACACAAAGGGTACTTTCTTGATAATTTTGATGTTCATAAGCAATTGTGTTGTTCGTTTTACAAATGAATTGTGTTTGAGCAATTTTCTTTGCAGCCAAAATAATTCAAGGTTGACATTGCATCCATTGTCCATCGTTTGTCATACTCACTTGAACTATGCGTGAAACACATGCGAAGGTCAATGCACTCCATATGTGCTAACCAAAAATTAATTTGCAAATATTTTCATCAAAGGACTCTGTAACCTCACATTTAAAAATATTTTAAGCAAATTTGGAATAGTATTTTTTTACTATTCAATTTGAGGGGAGGTGTTGAAGGATTGTGCGACCCACAAGAAAAACAATCTTGGTAAGGATCCTTTGAATACACGAACTAACTATTCTAATCATTGGATGCCCTTAAAATGCAATCAATGTGCCTCCTCTTCCTACTCTAGATGTGTCCCTTGTGAGGACTTTTTTTTATACATAACTTTGATTTATTTCTTTTGTAAGCCTTCTAGGAAGTCTACAAATACTTCCACAACATTCACAAAATCAAGTAATAAAATTTAAAGTAGTTTTTTTTTCTTTTTTTTTTACAATGTTTTTTCTATTATGCGTAATACTTTGCCAAACTATCATAAAACTTCATAAAATGTACATTTTAGGATATTCTAAAAGTTTAATTCAGAGTGATGATCTTAAATTTTATTTTGAAATCTCATTGGTCGTTATTAAAGGTCAGGGAAAAGGAGCTTACCTCATCCAATTAGATCAAACCTCATCAATTCGATCAAATCCTAACTTACTGCACGTATATGCATATATGCAACTATTGCTATATTTTTATAAGGAAAAATTAAGGTCCTGAAGTACTGAAAAACCGGCTCAAAATGATGTCTGACCTTCACATGAGCACAATCTCCAAGATTCAAGATAAAACCAGCTACATTAGCTTGCAAATAATGGCATTTGACATTTAAGATGACTTCATCTTCATCATCAAAACTGCATCATAAAATGTAAAATAATAGCTCACATAAAATTGAAGAACAGTAACTGAATCTCATTATTGAAAAAGAAAAGAAAGGAAAAAAAACCAAGGTAAGTTCTTACATGTCAGTACTGTTCCAACTAATGCGTTTTGCACCCTTCAAAATGCAGACATTCCATGAGTTAGATGGTAAAAAGTCCTAATTAATGGCATAAGCTATAAATGAAAAGAGAATAACTAGACAGTCTAGACTTCATCATTATAAGAAACTGCTGCCAACAAAAAGGTTTTGTATCTCATAAGTCAGAATATAATTAATTCTGGGCTGTGCAGGTACCAAAAACTCGAACAATTTGTTAAATTAGGATATCATAATTACTATTACAAAGTACAGAAATTTGTGAATCTCGAAAACATGAGTGGGCTTATAATGCTTCTCGCATAATTCTTACAGATGATTAAGCTGATAGTGAATATACAGACTAACACAAAAAAATCTTGCAACGGCCTGCAGATCATAACAAGAGCTATCTTCCTCATGCAAGATATCAATGGCACAAAAGCCCCGTGCAACCACTAAAAAAGCAAAAGCCGAAAAGGAAAATACTTGTAGCCCTTGCAAAACAAAGCATAAACTTCAAGAAAGATATTACAATTATTTGCAGTATTTTGATTTCTTAATAAAACATTTAAGAAGTATTACCACAAAGATGAGCTAAGAGGACTACTCAACAAAAAAGTTGAAGGACATTGTTCAGATCACTAAGAAAATGCAACTATTGGTAAACCAGATGCAATTTTCGGCTTCCCCAAATCATTTAGAGGTGGTTTATTCAAACCAAAGAAACATCACCTCTGCAAAACACGGGAGTCATTCTGTGTACGTCAGCCCCTCATCAAACCTACAGTTTGTGGGAGCCTCATGCACCTGTTATACCTTCTGTTGCGAATCTGTTTTTCAGGAAATATAATTTTGATGATAGCAAACATTTCTGTTTCTCTACGACTGCCTTGCCTACTAACATTTTAGGTCCACAAAGATCAGACTGGAATTTGAACCAGCTCGAGATTGGGTAGACTAGGTCTAAGTCAGTTTGTAACCTTTTTTTCCTTTCTTGAGTCTATTGTAATAGATGTGGTTCCTGATGCTAAGTAACTTTGCACATACACACTTTGGGAGAATTTCTGATTGTTTCATAGAGTTTACTGTTTTTGGTAATATCGTCCGGACTATCCATAAATTGTCATGGACGATCTATTCAAAAACAGAAACCCTAATTAGGACATCCTGGTTAAGGCAGCCGTCATTAAGCACATCGTCCTGGACGATATTTGTATCGGCCGGGATGATAGGCTAAAATCAGAAAGAATCAGCTGCCAGATCTATTTAAGCATTAATTATTTTTGGACATCGTCCTGAACGATGCAGCACAATTATGCCTAAATTAATCTTGTAATTAAGGAAAGTAATTAAGGATTGATTGCTCGATCACATCGTCCTGGACGATCGTAGGATCGACCGGGACTATACACTGGACGATGTTCAGGACGATATTCCTCGATTTGTACTAATCGTACATAACGATATATTATCGTCTTGGACGATATGAACAAATTTCTTCTGATCATCCCAGATTGTCCTGGCTGATTAAGCTTAAATTGTACTGATCGTACATGACGATATTGACATCGTCCTGGACGATAATGTCGACAAGTTGCAATTAATGAGCTATTCCGAAACTCTTCTATTTAAGAGCTCTTGATACCCTTTAAAACATCTTTTGCTGTTGTTTTGACCTGAGATAGCCAAGAGAAGAGGGAGAGCAAGAGAGAGAGAGAGAGAGAGGATCTTGTGAGGGGGAGTTTGTGAGGGAGTTCACAAAGGTTGCTCCAAGCAAGGATCCGTCGTCGTCTTCTCTAGTTGTCGTCCCTAGTTCCTTGGGGGTTCTGGAGAGATAAACTTCACCATCTGATCAAGGTTCTATGCCTGCTTCAGGAGGAAGCAAAAGGAGTTGGGTTCTCTGCATGTTTCTAGAGAAAGCAAAAAGAGTTGGGTTCTCTGCCTCACTTGAGTTAATGAAAAGGAGGTTTGTAAAGGCTTCTCCGTCTTGCTGTGGGGGCAAAAGGAGAGACACTGAGTTTAGTGCAATACTCGAAGGGCACCTCCGAGGAGTGGACGTAGGTCGTGTTGACCAAACCACTATAAATTCCTATGTTTTTTTATTATTGTTTCTGCATTTAATTTCCGCACTTTAAATTTATGTTGTGAATCTTGGTTTTTTGTTTTAAGATTATGTTTTGAACGAAAGATTTTTTTTAAATATCAATTCACCCCCCCTCTTGGTTAGCCTTGGGACTAGTTCATAAGGGTTTAACATCCTTAACGAACTTTCAAATGGTATCAGAGCGGGATTCATAAAATTAAGTTAAAATGGTATCAAACCATTAAAAATTATTCACATGGATCTTTTCGGGCCGGTTAACACTGTAAGTCTAGGAGGGAAGGTTTATGGATGTGTGATTGTTGAGGATTTTTTCAAGATTCACTTGAGTTAAATTTTTATTTCATAAAAGTGAATCATTTTAGGAATTTAAAAATTTTTCAACTTGGATTCAAAGAAAACTAGAATGTGAAATTATTTCAATTCAAAGTGATCATAGAGGAAAATTTGAAAATGAAAAATTTGATAAATTTTGTAAAGAAAAATGAATTGATCATAATTTTTCAGCACCTAAGACCCCTCAGCAGAATGGGGAAGTCGAAAGAAAGAACATAATATTAATTGAAGCTGCTAGAACCATGTTGACAGAATATTCACTTCTTAAATATTTTTTGGCTGAAGCAGTGAGTACAGCTTGTTATGTTCTGAATAGGGTGAACATTAGATCAAAATTAAATAAAATACCCTATAAGCTTATTAAGGGGAGAACACCTAATTTGTCATATTTGCATATTTTTGGATATAAGGTGTTCATTCATAATAATGAAAAATCTCCTTTAAAAAAATTTGATCCAAATCTAATGAAGAAATTTTTTTTGGATACTCTAATGTAGGAAAATCATATAGATTGTTTATTAAGCAAAATGAGGAGGGAACTTTTCTTAGTCAGTCGAAATATATTAAAGACATCCTCAAAAAATATGAAATATACAATGCTAAACCAGTAACTACACCTATAAGTTCCTCAGTTCAGTTGGATAAGGACCCAAAAGAAAAATATATTGATCAAAAAAAATTTAGAAGAATAATTGAATCGTTGCTTTATTTGACTGCTAGCAAACCAGATATAATATTTAGTCCATGTTTGTGTGCTAGATTTCAATATGATTCAAAAGAATCACATTTGATAGCTGTAAAAAGAATTTTGAGATTTTTTTTGGAACTCAAAACTTATGGATTTGGTATCCTAAGTACAACTCTTCATTTCAAATTATCGGATATTTTGATTCAGACTTTGCAGGTTGTAGGGTTAATCGAAAAAGTATATCTGAAACTTGTCAAGTCATAGGAAATTTCTTAGTTTCTTGGTCCAGTAGGAAACAAAATTTTGTAGCCCTATATACTGCTGAAGCTGAATACATTGCCTTAGGAAGTTGTATGGCACAAATACTTTGGTTAAAGCAACAGTTGATTGATTTAGGATTTTTAGTTGGCACAATTCTTATTTTTTGTGATAACACTAGTGTCATTTGCATTTCAAAGAATCCTATTCAACATTCTAGAACAAAATATATAAACATAAGGCATCACTTCATTAGAGATCATGTAGCCAAAGTAAAAATTGAATTGAGTCACGTTTCTATAGAAAATTAACTTGCAAATATTTTTACAAAACCACTAACCTTTGACATTTTTAGCACTTAGGATAAGGTTAGGTGTGATTGATATAAATGCTCAATTTAAATGTTCTGCAAACTTGATATGTTTTATGTTTGTGTTAATTTTAGTTTGTTTTTTTTGTTGTTTTAGTTTTGATATTTTTGTGTAATTATTTTCCTTGTTTTGTTTTTTGTTTTGTGTTTTTTTAAATAAAAAAATGGAAGCATGTCCCTTGTTTTTTAGAAGTTTCACTGATTTTTATGTATTGTATTTGTGTTTTATTTGCATTGTACAAATATATATTCATCTTGTATGAATTATGTAGCGTATACATGATTGTTTTGGGAGTTGAACATGCAGAACCTCAATTTTTTAAAGGTTTCATATTGTACGATTAGTATGGGTTCGTCTGTACGAATGGGGACGTTTTTATCAGTTAGGTTCAGTTATTTATTTTTTATTGTACATACGAAGTTGTCTTCGTCTGTACGATCTAGGTGTAAATTTATGTAGGGGACGAACCTAACCGCCTTTAAAACGATCTTAAATTTTCTGATTGTCCCGGACGAACGCCTATTCGTATGTACGATCGAGTGGTCAAAAAGCTTGTACGAAAGGATGCCTCGCAAATAATGTTTTATGAAAAGCTGTTTCATCTTTGACAGTTTTCGTTCGTACGTCCGTACGATTTCACGATCGTACGTACGACATAAATTTCATACATTATGATTTGCCATTTTTCTTTATATATAAGGGTTTTGAAATCGTTTTTCATTCACTTTCTTTCCTTTCAAAACTCTTTAAAGCCCGTGTCTTTCTAGCAAGCGTCCTCGAGGTTCTAAAGGAACTTCTTCTTCTTCTGCTTCTGATTCTAATTTCTTATCTAAGAAAGTTTAAAGATGCATACTTTAGATTCAGTGATGCAAAGATCACCGCATCTCGACTACTTATCCATGATGATCTTCATTTTTTTTGTTATGCCTCTGTTTTCCTCCACTCAACTATCCTTCATTCTCACTCTTAACTACACATATCACAAAGAAATCTTTTATTATTTCTTAGCCAACATGAGAGTCACTGATGATAATTCTAAGATAAGTTATTTCGTCCCAAAACAACATGTAGAAATTATCAAAGAAGATTTAGGCAACTTCCTTCGCTTGAGAACTCAAGGGATTAGAGTACACAGCATGACCTCTAGGTCCAATTTTGACTGGACTGAAATTAACAAAATTCTTAGAGGTGTTTCTCAAGTCAATCATTTAGCCCGAGTCTATACCTTGAACCAAAATGCCCGAATCATCCAGCAAATTTAAGAACTTATGTTATTCCTAAACATGGTTATCGAGTTAATATGACGCCACTCATATCCACTGTCACATATCTTATCATGACTAAAAAACTTATTGATGAAGTCCAACTCATTATGGATTATCTGCATAACCTTTTTGAGATTGGTCAACCTCATCATAAGAGGAAAAAAATGTGGCCTTAGGACATCTTGTTGCCTATATCCTTGAGAAGAAGTACAACCTTATTCATTCTGACCCTCCCACTGAACTCTCAATCTACTTTACTGATGCTTCTTTTAGATTGCTGTTTGGGAGAGACCAAAATTCGAGTGACGATTCTGATGGAGAAGGGGGAGCACTTGCACCTGCACCTGGACCCGATCAAAATTATTTTTAATAAATGGTTCAGAGGTTTGATCGTTTGGAGACTAACTTTGATCAACGATTTGATCAAATTCAAACTCATCTAGATCAGCAAGATACAAAACATCAAGAAGATATGATGTGGATCCGACGTCAGTTTGACTCGGTGAACACAAATGTAGATATAATGAATATCAACTTTTATGTGTTCAATCAGCCTTCTCCTTCAGTCCATGGCCCCTCTAAGTTCTAGTCGTACTTTGTAATTGTTTTTCTACCGAGCTTTTGAGAGTGCTGATGCGATGTTTTTTTTCTTTTGTAATTGTAGTGTTTGTTATGTGTTGGTAAGTTTTATTTATGAGTTAATGTTGAATGTTGTATTTGTGATTTTGTTAGGAGTGGTTGTATGTGAAACCTTTTGAATTAATGAAAAATGTCATGCTTTGGAGACTTGTTGTTGGTTCTTTCTTCTTGAAATGTTAGTTTTCCTAATATGAAAACCCTCCTAAAATTGATTAAATATGTGTTATAAATTATTTTGTTTCACAAATTAATTTCATTAAAAAAATTTTTTTAAAAAAATCTAATTTTAAAAAAAAAAAATTAGATTATAACTAGATTTTAGATAAGAAGATCATTTTCATATTCATTTAAGCAAATATAACTAGCATATCATTATTGTAATATTGATGTTTTAATATTGATGTTTTCTAGAATTAGATGGGGGCATTTAAAGAATATTAACAAAAATATTTTTGAGAATAAGATTTTAGATCTTAAGATTTTGTCTGTGCATGAGGATGCTACTGTTATGTGGGAAAAAGTGACTAGTGATATTAAGAATTTGCAAAAGATGTCCTTGGAGTATCAAAGGGAAAAGCTCCTAATAGTAAAAATAGTTGGTGGTGAAATCCAAATGTGCAAGAAAAGATTAAAAATAAGAAGTTTTGTTATAAAAATTGGTTTAATTTTAAAAATTCTGATAATTGGAATTATATAAAGTGGCTCGTAAGGATGCTAAGAAAGCAATATGCGATACAAAAGCATTAGCTTTTAGTGATTTATATAATAGATTAGATACTAAATAGGGAGAAAGATATATGTATAAGTTAGCCAAACAAAGAGATATGAGTAGTAAGGATTTAGTTCAAGTGAAGTGTATTAAGGATGAAGATCAAAAAATACTTTTCATAGAAGATGATATTCAACAAAGGTGAATGAGATTTTTTGCTAAACTTTTTAATGAAGATTGTGAAAATAAGATTGGCTATAATGACCTTAGCACCCTAAACGAAAATAAAGATTTCTGTTTTTATCGGCGTATTAGTAAAATTGAAGTTATAGAGGCTTTAAAGAAAATAAAGGGTGGAAAAGCTGTTGGACCAGATGATATTCCAATAGAGATGTGTGGAAATGCTTAGGAGATGAAGGAATTTTATGGCTTACTAAACTTTTTAATACTATTTTGAAGACTAAAAGATGCCAGATGAGTGAAGAATGTGTTAATTCATATTTTTAAGAATAAACGTGATGCACAAGATTGTGCGAATTATAGATGTATTAAGTTAATGTGTCATAATTTAAAACTATGGGAGCGAGTTATGGAGCATAGGCTGCGGCGTGATACTGATGTTTCTCAAAATCAATTTGGATTCATGTCAGGTAGGTCGACTATGGAAGCCATACATTTATTAAGAGGTTTGATGGAGAAATATAGAAAAAAAAAAGGAGGATCTACATATGATATTTATTGATTTAGAAAAAGCATATGATAAAGTTCTAAAAGAAGTGATATGGAGAGTTCTTGAAAAGAAAGGAGCCAATAATGCTTATATTCAAATCATTAAAGATATGTATGCAGGAGCTATTACTTATATTCAAACACAAGGTGGATTGACCAAGTATTTCCCTATTTCGGTTGGATTACATCAAGGATCAGCCTTAAGCCCATATCTTTTTGCTTTTAGTCATGGATGTTCTCACTAGACATTTGCAAGAGGATGTACCTTGGTGTATGCTTTTTTCTGATTATATTCTTCTTGTTGGAGGGAGTTAAAGGTAAACTTGAATTATGGAAGTCAACCTTAGAGTCTAAAGGTTTTCACTTGAGTAGATCTAAAACGGAATATATGAAGTGTAATTTTAGTAGTAGGGGATTGTGACTTTGGGTGATCAAGTCATTAATAAGAGTACACGTTTTAGATATCTTGGATCTATTGTTCAGAGTGATGGTGAAATAGATGGGATATTATCAACAGAATTCAAGTTGGATGGTTGAAGTGGAGGAATGCATCGGGCTTGTTATGTGATAGAAATGTACCCCTCAAACTTAAGGAAAAATTCTATAAGAAGGTAGTGAGGCCTGCAATGCTTTATGGTGCCGAATGTTGGCCATTAAAAGAGAAGCATAATACTAAGTTAAGTGTGACAGAGATGAGGATGCTCAGGTGGATGAGTGGCTTTACCCTTAAAGATAGGAAACGAAATGAGCATATACATGAAAAGGTTGGAGTAGCTCCAATAGAAGATAAGATTAGAGAGAGTCGCCATAGATGGTTTGGTCACATAAAAGGGCGGCCTTTCGATGACCCGGTTAGGAGAGTAGAGGTATTAGATTTGACTTATGTTAAGAAAGGTAGGGGTAGACTTAAAAAGACTTGGCTAGAAAATATTAGGAATGACTTTTCTTTATTAGATTTAAACGAGAATTTAACTTTTAATAGGACACAATGGAGAAAAAGGATTCATGTAGCCGACCCCATGTAGTGGGATAAAGGCTTGATGTTTTTTGTTGTTGATGATGATGATGATGTTTTATTATTTTTATTTCTTTTTCAATATAATTATTTTTGTTATTAGTGAAATTTGTTTTTAGATTAGTGATTTGGGAAATACTTTAAAAGAGAGTTTGCACAATATATGCAAAAATAGAAAAGATGTGTAATGGTTCCCAAAGTAAAAAGAGGCACAAAATTAGCCCAAAAAGAAAAGATGCACAAAGTGTGCCACAAAAAGGAAAGATGTGCAATGTCACCAAATTGACATTTATTATTATGTTATTTACTCTATCATTCAATCTCTAATCCAAATCTATCTGATTTAATAAATAATATTTTATATTGAATTTGAAGTTAACTAATCTTTATTTCGTCATTTTTGAAATAATCATTTTATTCAATTTGTCTAGCATGAATCATGATTTTGATTAACTTTTCTTATCTTAGTTGTTCTTTAATTTAAAATTTTGAATTTTTCTTTTTTAGTATTATGGAATTAATATTGAAATTGCAATTGATTTAAACCATTTCTTTTCAATTCTTTTGGTCTATCTATTGAAACTACTCATTTCAAGTTCTATTTATTCTTTTTGTTGTTGTCAAAAAGGAGAGTAATAATATTGTTTGATTAATTATGTGATGTGTGTATTTGTTTGATTGTGTGATGTGTGATATGTGTATGTTTGTGTTATGTGTTAAATGGTTTTATTTTCATCGTGTTTTTGTTTTCGCATTTTTTTTTTTATTTTAGGGTTTAGGTATAAAGAGTTTCATGAGATTCCCTAGATTTCAATGGCTCAGGAGAAATTTTAGTTTTAAAAGTTAAATCAAACAATAATTATTTTGTCATTATTAAAAAAATTGATATTGTTGCAAACTTAGTTTTCATAACTATGTTCTCATATCATGTGTGTTTTTTAATGATTTCAAATATTATTGTTTTTGTTTACTATTTCTCCTAACATATATCGAATATATTATGTTTATTGTTTGTGTGTACTAAATTAAATATTTTGTGCATTCAGGAAACTAAATGGGTTGGAGAGAAGGCTAAGGAAATTGATAGTTTAGGATTTAAACTTTGGTATTCGGGTAAGAGTCGTACTAGAAATGGTGTAGGTGTTATTATAGATAAGAGTTTAAAGGATAATGTTATAAAAATTAATAGGATTGGAGATAGAATTTTAGCGTTAAAGATTGTTGTTGATGATAAGATTGTTAATATTATAAGTGCTTATGCTCCTCAAGTAGGTTTGGATATGAGTTCTAAATTAAATTTTTGGAATGACTTAGAAGAATTAATACAAAATATACCTCTTGAAGAAAGAGTTTTTATTGGAGGAGATTTAAATGGACATGTTGGTAGAGAGGTCGATGATTTTAAAAGCATTCATGGAGGCCATGGATTTGGAACGACGAATGAAGGTGGCAAGACCATATTGGATTTTTGTTTAGCTTATGATTTTTCAATTGCTAATACCTTATTTAAGAAAAGGAATGAGCATCTCATCACTTATAAAAAAATGGATATAGTACAACCCAGATTGACTATTTTCTTATTAGAAAATTAAATCGTTTAGATTGCAAAGATTGTAAAGTTATTCCGAGTGAAAATTTATGTACCCAACATCGATTATTAGTTTTGGACTTTAAGATAAAGGGGCATAAAATAAAAAATAAAGTAAAACAATTTTCTAGGATTAGATGGGGGCATTTAAAGAATATTAACAAAAATATTTTTGGAGATAAGATTTTAGATCGTAAGATTTTGTCTGTGCATGAGGATGCTAATATTATGTGGGAAAAAGTGGCTAGTGATCTTAAGAATATTGCAAAAGATGTCCTTGGAGTATCAAAGGGAAAAGCTCCTAATAGTAAAAATAGTTGGTGGTGGAATCCTAATGTGCAAGAAAAGATAAAAAAATAAGAAGCTTTGTTATAAAAATTGGTTTATTTTAAAAATTCCGATAATTGGGAAATATATAAAGTTGCTCGTAAGGATGCTAAGAAAGCCATATGCGATGCAAAGACATTAGCTTTTAGTGATTTATATAATAGATTAGATACTAAAGAAGGAGAAAGATATATGTATAAGTTAGCCAAACAAAGAGATAGGAGTAGTAAGGATTTAGTTCAAGTGAAGTGTATTAAAGATGAAGATCAAAAAATACTTTTCTTAGAAGATGATATTCAACAAAGATGGATGAGATATTTTGCTAACCTTTTTAATGAAGATTGTGAAAATAAGATTGACTGTAGTGACCTTAGCACCCTAAATGAAAATAAAGATTTCTATTTTTATCGGCGTATTAGTAAAACTGAAGTTAGAGAGGCTTTAAAGAAAATGAAGGGTGGAAAAGCTGTTGGACCTGATGATATCCCAATAGAGGTGTGGAAATGCTTAGGAGATGAAGGAATTTCATGGCTTACTAAACTTTTTAATACTATTTTGAAGACTAAAAAGATGCCAGATGAGTGGAGAATGAGTATGTTAATTCCTATTTTTTTAAGAATAAAGTGATGCACAAGATTGTGCGAATTATAGAGGTATTAAGTTAATGTGTCATACTTTAAAACTATGGGGAGCGAGTTATGGAGCATAGGTTGCGGCGTGATACTAATGTTTCTCAAAATCAATTTGGATTCATGCCGGGTAGGTCGACTATGGAAGCCATACATTTATTAAGAGGTTTGATGGAGAAATATAGAGAGAAAATAAGGAGGATCTACATATGATATTTATTGATTTAGAAAAAGCATATGATAAAGTTCCAAGAGAAGTGCTATGGAGAGTTCTTGAAAAGAAAGGAGTCAATAATGCTTATATTCAAATCATTAAAGATATGTATGCAGGAGCTATTACTTGTGTTCAAACACAAGGTGGATTGACCAAGTATTTCCCTATTTCGGTTGGGTTACATCAAGGATCAGCCTTAAGCCCATATCTTTTTGCTTTAGTCTTGGATGTTCTCACTAGACATTTGCAAGAGGATGTACCTTGGTGTATGCTTTTTGCTGATGATATTCTTCTTGTTGATAAGACTAGAGAGGGAGTTGAAGGTAAACTTGAATTATGGAGGTCAACCTTAGAGTCTAAAGGTTTTCGCTTGAGTAGATCTAAAACGGAATATATGGAGTGTAATTTTAGTAGTAATAGACCTACTGAAGGGATTGTGACTTTGGGCGATCAAGTCATTAATAAGAGTACACGTTTTAGATATCTTGGATCAATTGTTCAAAGTGATGGTGAAATAGATGGGGATATTATCAGCAGAATTCAAGTTGGATGGTTGAAGTGGAGGAATGCATCGGGCTTGTTATGTGATAGAAATGTACCCCTCAAACTTAAAGGAAAATTCTATAAGATGGTAGTGAGGCCTGCAATGCTTTATGGTGCCGAATGTTGGCCATTAAAAGAGAAGCATAATACTAAGTTAAGTGTGGCAGAGATGAGAATGCTCAGGTGGATGAGTGGCTTTACCCTTAGAGATAGGATACGAAATGAGCATATACGTGAAAAGGTTGGAGTAGCTCCAGTAGAAGATAAAATTAGAGAGAGTCGCCTTAGATGGTTTGGTCACATAAAACGACGGCCTTTCGATGACCCGGTTAGGAGAGTAGAGGTATTAGATTTGACTTATGTTAAGAAAGGTAGGGGTAGACCTAAAAAGACTTGGTTAGAAAATATTAGGAATGACCTTTCTTTATTAGGTTTAAATGAGAATTTGACTTTTAATAGAACACAATGGAGAAAAAGGATTCATGTAGCCGACCCCACATAGTGGGATAAAGGCTTGATGTTGTTGTTGTTGTTGTTGTTTGTGTGTACTAACATTTCAGGGAAATCATACTCTAGACTGTTGAAAATTTCAAGTCAATTTTGCATATGGTTCATTGTAATTTGAGTCTGTATTTTTACACATTTATTGAGCCTGAGAGAGTGTGATTGTAATTGAGTGACTATGCACACACACACTTAGGGGAGTGTTAAAAAAATTTGTAAATTTTTTAAACTAATCGCAATGTACGATTTCAGTTCGTACGGGACGATTTGATCAGTTATTTCCTACAGCAAGCAGTTAATCAAAGCTTGGACTAGAAAAATTTCCTAAGTACTGTTCGTTCTGTATGAAGTTAAATTTGTACAGAACATCCAGAGTACGAAAATAGGGGAAACATTTTCGTCCAAACGAACATGTCAATTTTTGAACCGTTCGTCCGGGACGATCTGGATTTCGTAAAGAACGTCCATAGTACTAAAATGTGGGGAACATTTTCATCCAGACGAGCATGTCAATTTTTTGAACTGTTCGTTTGGGACGATCTGGATTTCGTACAGAACGTCCAAAGTATGAAATTGTGGGGAACATTTTCGTCCAGACAAATATGAATTTTTTTATAAATGTTCGTACTGTAGATATACCTATCGTATTGTACGATATGCTTGTACGCAAAATATTTTGTACAGTATCGTACGAGCCAATTTTGAATTGTTCGTCCGAGGAGAATGTCAATCGTACTGTACGATCGTGTATGCTAAAAATTGAAATTTTCAATTTTCTAAACGGTTTTTCATGTCTTTCATATAAAAGGTCCTTAGAAACTGACAGGTATGAATCTAGTCTTCGTGATTTTTTAGAGAGCAAGTAAAAGGGTGATTTGGGAGAGTGTTTGAGAAAGATTTCTTACAAATGGAGTGTGAAATATTCACTTGGTTACTCAAATGTGAGAATCTCTTTTGTTTTTGTGTAAATTCTCTTCCTTTTTCTTTCTAGTTTCTCGAGAGAATATCTTTGGAGAAGATCTGGTACTCTTCCGACACTTGAAGAGTGTGAAAGGAAAACGGTAATTTGCCGACACTTGGATGGAGTGAAAGGACGACGGTACTCTGCCGCACCGGGGATTGGTGAAAGAGAGGAAATTGTAAAGGCTTCTCCGCCTTGTTGTGGGGGAAAAAACTGATTCACTTTGGTAATAGTGCAATACTAGAAGAGGAAGTCTTCAGGGAGTGGATGTAGGTCTTGTTGGACCGAACCACTATAAATATATATTCTTTTTTATATTCTGCAATCTATTGTTGTGGTTGAAAAGTATATTAAAAAAATAAATTGTTTTAAATTATTAAATGACTTTCTATTAAAATTCCAAGAGATTTTTAAATTAATCAATTCACCCCCCCCCCCTCTTGGTTATCCTTGGGACAATTGCATAGGTTTAACAACCTATACGGATTTTTCAAAATAGTCATCGAAGAGGGTGTTAAAACATAACAATGAAAAGGAATATAAAAGTATATCATTCCTGGTTGTTCATATCGTATCAAAGAAGCTCAAAAGTTCAGCAATGAATATTCAAAATTGATGGAGCATGCCTTGTCAGGAAAAAGACCAATCTTTCTATTGATGTTAATGAAATCATTAGGCACAAATTACAATTGTGGGTAACCAGCGATCTGGATTTGAGAAAGAAAATTTTGCAATAAGCTCATCATTTTGGTTAGACAATTCATCAGACAACACCAAAATGTATAAAGACTTAAAATTAATATTTTGGTGGCCAGGTATAAAGAAAGATGTTGAATATGCATTCAAATGTGAAGCAAGTCAAATTATAAAAAATAAACATCAACAACCTAGTGGATTACAACAATCATTATTTATCCCTGAGTGGAAGTGGGAAGAGATCGCAATGGATTTTATTATGGGATTTTCCAGATCCAGACAGGGACATGACAGCATTTGGATGATTACTGATAGACTAACAAAATCAGTTCACTTTTTACTCATCAAACAAACTAATTCAATATATATTGGCACGCCTGTATATGAAAGATATTGTCATATTGCATGGCATTTCAAAAGTTATTATCTCAGATAAAGATGTTAGATTCACTTTGAGACTGTGGAAAAGCATTCATGAAAACTTGGGCACTAATTTGTGCTTCAATACAGCTTTCCATTCTCAAACTGATGGTCAATCAGAAAGAATCATTCAGATACTGGAAGACTTGCTGAGATTATAAGACTTATTTAGATTATGTGTTTTAAATTTTAGAGGTAGCTGAAAAGCTCACATATCATTGATAAAATTTGCCTACAATAATAACTATGAAGCACTTTATGGTAGAAAATGCAGAACTCCCTTAACTTGGATAAAAGTATGAGAAAGACAGCTAATGGGTCCAAAGCTAGTTGATGAAGCAACATATAAAATCAGATTAATCAAAGACAAATTAAAAGATGCTCAGTATCGCTAGCAAAAGTATTATGGCCCTAAGCACATAACAGTAGAGTTTGAAATTGGGAACTTTGTCTTTTTAAAGGTTAAGCCTATGAAAGGTACAAGTAGATTTGGGCAAGGAGGCAAATTAAGTCCTAGGTACATAGGACCTTTTGAAATTATTGAAAGGATTGGGGGGTTGCTTATAGGATTGCTCTTCCAGTTTACATGTCAAATATTCACAATGTTTTTCATGTATCATCATTAAGAAAATGGGTTTCAAATATCCATCAGAAAATTGCACATGATGATATTGATCTACAGAAGAATCTAACTTACACCGAAGAACTAGAAACAATACTAGATTTTGATGTTAAACAACTCAGGAACCGTCAGATCCCTTATATTAAAGTAAAATGGAGATACATGCCATAAAAGGAGGCATCCTGGGAGAAGAAAGAGTCGCTACAGAAGCTTTGTCGCCTCCTCCACTGACGTCGGATAGAAAGACACGACGGGAGATTGCTCGCTGCAAAGGTAACCATTTTTCTCCTCGACAAGGACGTCGCGCAAGCGTAAATCCCGTAGCTGGTAAATCCCTCAAATTCGTCGAAGAATGGGGTTTCGATTTACTCAAATTTACACGGATCTATGCCATAAATCCGAGATTTACGTCATCGCGGGATTTACAAGCGCGCAGAACACTGTTTGACTAGAATTAGGTTAAATCAAGCTTAAATTCCATGCCAAATCCGATACCAAACAGCCCCTAAATGTTCATTTAGTTTCATTAAAGTCTACTTTTAATTCCAAGCATTTTTTATGTATAGAAGCATATGTAAATTATTATGGTACAATCTAATCGTATATTTGTATAACTATTATATGACTAACTGTTTAATATTCAATAACGGTTATTTGAAATTAAAATATTGAAATAAGTTAATTAACTCTTAAAATTATGATTATTATTAGTCATTTCTTTATATTTTTACTATAGCTTACCAATTAGCAAGGCATGCAATTGCTAATTTGAATCATGCTGCTAGGATAGGATAAAGAGTAGTTAGTGGAACTTAGTGGAGTACTAAGTATAATATTATATTAGGAAGTTGCCTTAATCCTTAATTAACTGTCAGTTCCTTCATTTTTTTTCCATTCGTATTGTTGTTGTTGTCGAGAGCTGAAGCTAGCCGTGAGAAGCTGGGAGGGAGATTGCTGGATTTGCTACTTTAGGCTGATGTAGAAGAAAAAATCAGCAAATCAAGGTAATAAGAAGTTAGGTAGATGTTGTAATTAATGGCTAAACTTGTTATTTAGTTGAAATGAGATGTGGTTTACTTTTTTTATGTGGTTTGTTTAAATTGGATAATATTATTGCTTTAGGGTTGTTGAAATCAATTGGCTAGGGTTGAATTTAGCTAAGGTGAGAGCTAATATGTCGAAATCTGTTGAAAAATCCAACACAAGATTGTTGTAGGCAGTTGTACAGGGCTGAAAATAGATGTATTGTTGAATTCAGTTCAGTAATTTGAGAGCGAGAAAGAGATCTGTTGAACTAAGCGTTAGCTGAAAGTAGTTTGTTGTTTGATGAATTCAAGAAAGAAAAGAGGGAAGGGACTACTGTAGTTGTTGTTTGTTGTCACAGTGTCGTTAATTCCAGCTAGGGAAATAAGAGTAAGGAAAGGATTTTGGTGGATGTTGCTGGAACCAGTAAAAAGTAGAAAAAAAAAAAACAAAGGCTGTTGGTTGAATTCTAAAATGGCTAATCACTAAATTCATGCGAGAAATATTGGGTTGAATGAGAAGTTTAGTGGAAATAGTGTACAAAAGGAAAAGAGGCCATGATTCCTCAAGTGAACCAAATTACCCAATTGTTCTGGAAAACGAGGTGAGATACTCAAATGATGTTATAGGAAATAATAAAAAATTTATATAATTGCAAATTCATATTTGTTATATTTACTATAGTATTTATTTCAGTTTACTCCAGTCTATTCATGTATGAACATATATGATTCGTGGAGTATTAACTACAATAGCATATGTCTGTTGGTTAAAAAGGAATGAATTGGGAAGATTAAATAAGTTATATATGGGGGATAAGCCCACACAAATAAAGGTGAAAGACCTAATGAGGTAAGCATATACTCTCGAAATTCTAAAAGTTAGGGATTAGGACCCAGCCTTAAATGAGCGAGTAGTTTCAATTCTAAAAGTTGAAAATTTGGACCCTATCTTGGATTGAAAAGTTGGATGTGTGCAAAAGTCTATAGTCATAATATGAATTGTATAAACATGTTGAACAATAAACAGAACGAAAAATGATGTTATGTATTTCTTTTGTTTAGTATAGAATTGTGTGTTTTACATTAATAGCCAATATGTTCAGTATTATTTTTTCTGCATTGCTTGAGTATTTCACTTAGCCCTGCACATTTAACAATGGTTGTACTGCAAGCAAGGGGAATGAGTCAATGAGATAGTAGTCAGAACAATTGATGACTCTTTTGTGTGCATACACATTTTAGGAGTACAAAGAAATATGAGTAATAACAATATAAACTTTTAGGTATGTAAGTAAATTTTGAAGGTTTAGTAAAGCTATGTATTTCAATTGAGTTGTGCATTTTATATGAGGTATATTATATATGCTTCCTATTATGAAAATCTTGATGTGTTATGATAGTTTGAATAGATTATTTTTTACTTATCTAATTTTAATATCAATATTTCAGAATGAGTGTAAGTAAAAAAGAATATATGTTCATATTCTCCTTTTCTGATAAAAAAAATAAAAAATAAAATAAAAAAAAATATTCTCCTTTTCTGTTATACTCTAGACTATAGAAGGTCAAAATGAGGTGTAACATATAGCCAACCCCAAGTAGTGGGATAAAAGCTTCTTCTTCTTGTTATTATTGATATTATACTTAGGGTTGTCAAGACTTGACCCCCACCTGAAAAATTTTGGGTTTTGGTCAACCCATTTTAAATATGAATCGAGTTCAGGTTTAACAAGCCAACCCATTTCAAAAATTGGGTCGGGTTCGGGTTGACCCGGAAACCCGAAAGTGACCCGTGAACCCATACGTTTGAGTTGTCAACTCAGGTTCGCACTTTGTCGATTTGGTTTTAATTAAATGCCAACGTTAATTTTCGCATTCACGCCTTCACGTTTCATCCACTCTCTTCTGACTTCTCTCGTTCGTTATGTAACTCTGTCGACTTCGTTATCGTTTCAAGTAGGGTTTTCTCTCTTCTATTATTGCCTCTTCGCCTCTTGCTTAGTTTTTCTCATCAAACAGTAGCAGATGTCGGTACAGGCAGCATCTCAATGGAAGGAAATTCATGGGCCCAAAAGATTACATATGTTTCACTGTTTTTATCTTTAATCTCTTTGCCTTCTTAGGGTTTTCTACTGTTTTCGTGTTGATTGATACGGAGGTTACTAGGAGTTGGGATTCATGTTTTCTCACCTCATCTCCCAATTTTCAGACATTTTTTTAAGAACCGTAGGGTTTTGGAAATTAGGTTTTTTATTTTTATTTATTTTCCAATTTTCATGTTTAAGACTTTTAAGTTCAGTTTATAATACATTTGTTACTCTACAAGATGTCATTGTCACAGTTTTATTATATTAGGGTTTTCATGGTTTTCTATTTTAACAGTCATAAGCTCATTGTTGCAGTGTTATTGTGTTGTTGTTGTGATGAAGTCATGCTTCTATAGTTCTGTGAAATGTGTAGTTTTGTTTTGTGGTAGTTTTATCATCTATGGTATGCTACTATGCGTCTGTAGACTACAGTCCTTGATTCCCTATCGGTCTGTAGTTCTGTCAATTGTCATCTTTGGTAGTTTTAAATATTTAATATTACTGTGGTTGTCTTGATTTGATGGTCGTCTAGTTATAGAGTGCCTTGGTGGCTTGGTTCATTGGTTCAATGCATAATGCATAATGCTGGCCTGTTGGGAATGATGAGAAGATTTTTGTTCTTCAAAATATATATGATCAACTTCATTTTTATTATATAGGTTTGTCATATAATAGGTAATAATAGGTAAAGAAAGAAGGAACCTTATGCTAAAGGAGTTGATCGAGAGCGAAGGAATAAATAAGAAAAATATTGAAAACTAGCTAACTAAGAGCGATCTCAAGGAAGAAAATATAACTTCTTGAGTTATAATTCAAGATTCACCAAGAGACTGTAAAGGAAAAGCAAATTCTTGAAAACAAGATAACATCCCTGAGGACAGACTGAATGAAAATTTAGAGAAAGAGATCACGGAGCTGGGGGCTTCTCAGAGAGCAGTAGATTCTACCCCCCATCATCAATATCTATTTTTCTTCAGGAATTACAGCAGCAGAGTTTGAGAATGGATTATCATCTCTTTTGATAGAAATCGCATTGATGAAAGACGAAATCAAGTTGGCATCAATCCTTGAAAGCATTGAACATCAAACGATCTTGGATGGAGGCACCAACCTTTTTATATGTTCTAAATTCTAGAATCCAGTCAAACCAGGCAGAATAATGGGGATTTTTACATTGCGGTCAGTCAGACTAAATCAAACTATAGCAGTGGCTAAAAGAGATTCTTCAATTCATTTAATTTAAGTGTAATCTGATCTATATTATTTTATTTCTATTACTCATTGAGAACATTATTATCATTTATCATACCAATTTAGCTTTATAAATAAATTTTTGAATCATTAGAATAGAATGAATGACAAAACCAGGAATTATAGCCATTTTTGAAAAGATGCAAAGGCTTGAGATTTTATCTTCCTTCTTGTGATCTTAAAACCCGGAGTAGTATGGTGCGATCAGCATCTTAACCCTAGAGTCATTCCAAGAAATTTGACCCCATGCTGCACCAAATCTTCTTTGCAACAAATTGCGTTTTACCATGGAATTTTAAATGACTATAACCACCTGCCTAAAAGGACAGTCTGCCTTTTACATTGGGATCCTTATGTGCAAACTGTAACAGGTTGATGTTCTAAAAGGGCCTTTTTGACATTCAGCAGGAGCAATTAATTTCTAAGCTTAATAACCAGCAAAACAATTCTAAGGCCTCCAAATGAACGTGAAGCAACCATCAATATTTCAAAAGAGATCAACATCAATGCAAGGTTGAAACAGCCAAATTGTTTATTAGAACTTCAGTCAAAGGGTAAGCAGCGAAAACTTGTTAAATGAGCAAACAAGTGACAAGTCAAGACCAATCATAATTCCACAATTAAAAGAAGATAAGAAAAATAAAAATAGCAATTGTTTAAAAATAAGCAAAACCACGCGCTTATAAGAAAACAAAAGAACAGATTTCTGCTAAAAAAATGCAACTTTAATAAAAATATAAATATATGTGATAACGAATCGCGTGCTTACCTGGCGCACATAATGATGAGGCCACCTCTGCCTAGCTTCCTCATCGAGCACAGGTTCACCAACGAAGAATGTGGATCCATTAACATCCTCCAGCTGCTTTACACTCAAAGAAGAATATTTCTTCGACTTGGAGCCTGAACGTAAATTTAAACTCTTAGAAGACGGCAGATCAGCCGATGTACTTGACCTCTTCTTCTCAGAGGACGGTTCTGGCAACGTCGCCGTCGTTCTGGGCGAGCGCCTCGGGCCGCCGTTCTCAATCAGCTGATTTATCATCTTATTCTGCCCAGATCTAAGCATCCATTTGCAGATCCCATCCTGCACAGCTGAATTCGTGTTTTCCTTGCTCCGGGAAGTAGCCGAGACGGTCAACGACGAAAGCCGGGTTTTGATCTTTCCAGCATTCTCCACGGAAGAACCAGGGCCGTCACCGTCGCAGCTCGAGATGGGACTACGATGGCCGTCGGGGCCTTTGAGATCCGGTGCCGTGAGAGGGATTTCAGCCGCCATGGGAAAAAAAAGCTGCTGAGCACCCAATTGCCAGAAATGGGTGACTAGCTGTGAAATTTGCGGGGGAAATTAGGGTACGCTAAGGCTCGAAAGCAAATAGCAATGGCGGGAGTTTCCGGAATTATTGGAAGAGATTGAAAAATAAAAAACCGGCAAAATAATTTGCAATATAAAGTTAACTACTATTACATTTCACTTAAGCAAATGAGTTTGAATGAGTTCTAAGCCGTACATGAGTTTGTAATTAAATATATTTAAAGTACAAAATAAGGTGAGAATGTAAGTATAAATTTTAGTACATCTCAAAATGCATGATATCATCAGAGTACTTAGATTCATTTGGTTGGAAATTTTCAAAATAATTGGGCATGATTGGTTACAAGTTTTGGAATGTGTTATTTGAAATTGGTGAACTTTGAAATTTTAGGTGTTTAGGACAAATGGGATGTTTGATTTGATGTTTTTAAAATACTTGCATTTTAGAAATTCAAGATAAATGAAATGCATGTATTTTAGAAATACAAGACTTAAATGCAAATAAAATTACAAGTTATAAAGCTACTAAAATATCTCAAAAATGAAGATCAACTTATCCACAGAATTTCTTTCATTTCATCAAAATAAATAACTACACTACAATACATGATTACAAGCAAGAGCTACAGAGCTGAAAATTAAACTAATCATGACTGTACAAAAATTAAAATAGCAAAATTCCTATAATCTCAAATCTAATCCTAAAATGCTAATCGATTGTCTCTTTTCCTTTCTCAAATCCTAAAAACTACAAGCAAACCATAGTGAGCTACCACAATTCAGTAAGCCACACAAGTCAATCTAAATTTTCAAATTATTTTATTTTATTAAGCATTTTATTGAACATTTAAATGCACTTAAATGCAATCAAATAAATCACAAACACTAAGAAAGTTAATAAAAGCATAGTATTTTATCCAATTTATTAAAATAATAATATTGGACAGATAAATCGTAGAATAATTTACATCACATTTTCTAGACTCAAATAAAATCTCAAAAGATTCTAGCCACTTATGACTTCTTTTTGTGCTTGTGGCAACAGAATATGCTAGTATGAACCAGAATATGACTTATAGTCATCAGAATGTACCTTATTTGCACCAAAATATTTCCTGATGCAGACAAAATCTTAATAGATTATGACCTCTTATGGCTCCTAACATATATAATTTAATCACATATGCATATATATCATCACATTATAGTAATTGAGCATGTGTCAAAATTGCACAATTTTCTATAATAATAGATAATAAAAAATCCTACAATGCAAAAATGCACATTTTAAAAAAATAACCAAATTATCATGGATTATGTAAAAGAATATTTTAATACTTTCATCGTATTACAACACTATTTTTTAGAACCCATATAATTTTTTATTAAATAAAAACTCCACAAATTTCAAAACTCATATTATAAAATTTTCAGAAAATATTTAAAATATGTATAATCATAATTTCTATAACATAAAAAAATTTACACACTGAAACTTTTATCGGTACAAAGTTATCCTCATTTTTTGCTAAAAAAAAATAGAAATTTGATTGAAAAATTAGATAAAATTTTCCTATTTTTTTAATTTTAGATAGGCGTAATGTGACCTACCACTATCCGAACAACATTTTGAAATGAACCCAATGACTTAAAACGATCCAAAACGGCTAAAAAATCCTCTTTTTACTCTACAAATCCTCTTCTTCCGACTTTTTTTAATCAGGTCAGAACATGTCAATCCATATGTTGAACCTGCAAGTGTCCCATTTAAAATACTTTAATCAGCTCTTTTTTTATGAATTTGGAACCTTTAGCTTTTCATGACCTGTGTCATCCTAAAATCTTCTTGAATCTAACCCTCAACATGATTAACCCGTTGTATTCTCTACATGATGCCATTGATTCATCACTTTTGTAATATCCTTAGGTTCTCCTCAAAACCTTTAGGGCTAGCTCTCATCGCATGCCTCAAATTCAATTCAACTTGTTCCTAAAATTGAAGCCATCCTTTAAGCCTTCGGCTTTATATCCATCATCTAAGAAATCATTTTGGGTAGCTTTCATTTTGCTTTGTAAATTTATTGTAGATAAAGTAACTTTTTAAAGTTGTTGCAGAAAGTTGCTTCCTAGCATAAAAATTTATTGAAAGTAGTGAAAAAATAATGGTCAAACAAAAATTGTGATTGTGATATGAAAAGCAAAGCAATTAGAAAGTTGTCTCAAATGAAGCCTTCCTCTCTCCACGTGGTGTCACCCCCTTGACCTTTGTTTCTCCCCATTTGATCTCTCATGGCAAAAATCTTAAATTCACTTTGCTTCCAATATAGGCTTCATTTGGGACAGATTTTTTACTTCTTTTTAAAACACCTTTCTAGTACAAATTTTTTAAGTTCAAGAATTTTTTGTACTTAAAAGCTACTTTATAAAACAGTATAAAGTTGTCCCAAATAAAACCTTAATAAAAAAAATGATATCTTGAATTTATTTAACAACCAATAAAATAACTTTGAGTATTTCAAATATATTGCATTACATTGTATTGTATTTAAATTTCACATTGTATTGCATTCAAATACATTGCATTTCTCAAACATTGTATTGTATTCAAATTTTTACATGCTTTCTAAATACTCGTAACCAATTAACCCCATAATTATTCAAATGCATGTGCTTTTTTTAAAAAAAGCAGAATAATTGAAATGCATATATTTTAGAATTATTGCATATGTTCAATTTGATGTGAAGAAATTGCATTGACTTTTTTAAATGATACATTTCAAATGTTAGATTTAAATGAAAATCTGACTCTCAATACAACACAATAAAGAAAAATAATTATTGTAGCTACCCCCACATAGTGGGATAAAGGCTTGATGTTGTTGTTGAAACATTTCAAATGTATTGAACTACAAATAAGGGCGAGGTAGCGAAGGAAGTGTATGAAAATGCTATAAGGGCACTTGAAGGTGCAAAAGGCACACCGAGAGAAGGGGAGCGCCCCGAGGGGGGGGGGGTGTTGTTTTGAATAGGTTCTTTTTTTAATTCTTTTGCCTAAAAACAAAACTTAAAAAATGTGAAAATGTTTAAGAGATTATAAGGTTCAAACCAAAATCAAAGCAAAAGATATTTTCCATTTTGAAATTTTAGAATGCAATTTTTTTTTTTTTCTGGTTTTTAAAATAAAGTTCAATTAGAGAACATTCATCAAAAGCCTTTTTCACAAAATAATCAAAATCAAAATATAGTGTAGTAAAATAAATTACAAGAAAAGTGAAGTGCAGAAAAGTAAGAACATGCAAACCATGTTTATAGTGGTTCTATTAAATCAACTTATATCCACTCTCTAAAGGTCCTCCTCTTTGGATATTTTACTAACTTAGACTCCTTCAGTACACAGCTAGGCAGAGAAGCCCTTCTCGCTTATTATAGGTCAAGAATAACCTTTACAGACTCTAAAGAATGTCACTTCTCTCTCCTCCTTGACTCGGTGGAGATGGCATCCCTCCTTTAGCCTTCACAGCCCGACAGAGATATCGATCCCTTCTCTTGCCTCCCCAGCTCGACAGAGATGTCGACCCTCCTTCTACTCACAATAATGGATATACCATCCCTCATCTTGCCTCCTCAACCCGATAGAGATGTTAATCCCTAACCACCTAGGCTATTGAGTCTTTCACACCAAAGACTTTCTTTCTTAAAGCTCCTCTCCAAGAGCTCCACCATAACACTAATGGACAACCCAAGGTGTAAGCTTGTCAAAGCAACCGTGTTACCCCTCTCACACCCCTTGACTCTCTAAAAGCATTCTCTTTCTCTCAACCTTGCCTCCTCTCTCCCTTGTAAAGTGGACTCTTCAGGCTCTCTCTTAAGAAGAAAATGTCTTTAATTTCTCAAGAACCCTTGCTCTAAAGACATAACAAGAGTTTATAAAATAGGCTCTAAAAACTCTAATTTTTAATATTAAGCCTTCTGATCATATAATATGATTCACAGAGTGTACAATATAATTAGTTTATTTTGTCTTTTTGTTAGTATTTTATAAGAAATAGTTGTGCAATATTATTAATTCAATTCCATCTCTAATTATGTTATACGATGGACAATAGTATAGTATGAACAGTTCAATCAAATCATAGATTATCCATGACAAATAATAGGGGTAGATTTAGAGGGGAGGGGGGGGGGATTGTGCACCCCCCCCCCCTCGAAAATGGTCATTTTGGATAGGATTTTTGCCAGGCTTGAGCAGGATTTAGTCGAAGAAGTGCGCGAAGAGAAGAAATATGGCTACCTTCGCAGCGAGCAAGCTCACATCTTCATTGTTACTTACGATCAAACTAACGAACAATGAGGAGGTGGTATTTCAGATTTGGAAGGAAGGGTGTCGTCGAAGGAGGCGAAGAAGTTGTCTAGCAACTTGTTCAAACCTCCACCTATATGCGAAGGAGGCGGAGGAGAAGAGGAACAAACATCGGAGATGGGAAAAAGAGAACCGGCTCTGATTTATTTATCTTTATTTATTCTTTTTTAACTTAAATTTGCATTCAAATAATTTAATTTTTTAAAAATATGTTATTGTATTATTAAAATATATTTATTTTTTATTTAATTATACAATATGCACTTGATTAATTTTTTTATGTAATTTATATTTTAACAACTCTAATTTTTTTAAACAATTGATTCTAATTTGAAGCCTGAATAAAAAATATTGAATATATTTTTAAAATCAACAATTAGTGCCCCCTCCAAAAAAAAATTATTGCCTCCGCCACTGCAAACCAAAGTTCATCTAGCGAGTTCTCAAGTGGATCATATAGTACAATAATACATTATACAATATGATCATTAATGCTAATTTATTCTAATTTGATTCCTTAATCCTTTAAATAAAATTAGGTGATGTTAATTACTATTTGTATGGTGAAATTAGTTCAATTTTCAAATTTATCTACTTTAAATACCAGAATTCTACGACTAAGTTTCTCAAATTAGATGATCATTTTGTATGATGTGATGGTTGTACAATATGATTAGTTATATCCCAATTTAATTTGACCTCGTTTAATTAAATATTTTAATTAATTTCCATTTGAATTGATCATACATTACAACTTTGATTGTATAATACGATTAGCAGAAAAATTCAAATATTCAATTTTACTCCGCCTTGTGTGTGTGTGCACGTTTGCTTAGCCAACATACTATGTCAAACATATACTAACTTAGACATTGGTGCTACACTGTCTTAAGCCTTTATTCTTTTCTTTTGCTCAATGAATGCTAAAACGGCTAGTGACACAAGAAAATAATTATGTAATATGTGAAGCAAGAAAATTTAAAATATTCATCCCATAATATTTGTGATCATCAAAATATAAAATCAAGCTCCCGAATTGCAACAATCTCCCCCTTTTGATGGCAAATATTATTGGTTTGAATTTATATTTACAAGTTTGATTTTTAATTTCTAGTTGAATTCTTTCCCTCACAAAATGGCTTCTTTTAAAAATAAGGAAAATGTCTTCTTTATTTTTATTTTTAAGATTTTTTTAATATTTAAACAAACATATTTTATTATTATTTTTAAATAAAACACAACAACACACATATTGAAAGAACACTAATAGAAACTACTCTAATAAAAAAAATAAGTACAACCAAAACTATAGACACTCCCATTTTTTATATCACCAAAAATAAGAAACTAAACATAGAGGATAATACGAGGAAAAGAAAATGACTAAAAATTCTAATAAGAAAAAAAAAAACATACAAAGAACACTTGCAAACATGAAATTATGCTAAAACATCACAAACACAAACACATAAACTAAACACAGACACAATAATTAGGCATGAAGTCCAAAGTGTTCTGCATGCATCATAATTGAAGGTTTTTATGAAGATATCCCCTAATTGATTTTGAAATTCCACATATTGTAATTCTATATCTCGCTTGGTCATATAAGCCCTAATGAAGTGGTGTCTAATGTTGATATTTTTAGAGCGAGAATAGTGGATAAGATATATACTTATGCAGATTGCACTCATGTTATTGCACATAATATTGAAGGCTTTACACCTGTACAAATAGTCCAAAACTATGAAATTTTTGCTTCAACCAAAGGACTTGGGCAACACAACTTCTTATAACTATATGTTCAGCTTCAATGATGGACAAGTTTGTAGAGTTTAGCTTTATACTGGACCAAAAAAATCAAAGATTGTCTTATGAATTGAAATGTTCATGAGGTGTTTTTCCTATCTACTCTACATCTATCAAAATATGAATGTAAGTATCCAATTAGGTTAAAGAGCAAGCTTTGCATATTAATGACCTTAATATTTGTTTATGGCGATCATATGAGATTCCTAAGGGTTAGCCTAAAATCCAACACATAGAAACACTAAACATGGTATCGGACTCACTGCAATCAAGTAAAGTAAGGAATCTATAATCTCTATAATTTTTTCTAATCAACTTATTTATCATCCTAATCTTTAACTAATTGGGTGGTTGGGATCATCGTTGTATTCATACTTGCAACCTTCCAAATCAAATTTCTTCAAATTTTCATTAATATATTTAGTTTGGCTTAAGATGGTTCCATCCTCTCTTTGCTTAATACTAAAACAATATATGATAACTTACCCATCATACTCATGTCAAATTCACTACTCATTATGGAAGAAAATTCATTACAAAAATCATTATTTGTATATCCAAAAAGAATGTCATCGACACAAATCTAAACTATGAGTATATCATCTACAATTTGCTTAATTAAATGGGTGGTATATATGGCCCCCTTAATAAAGGATTTTTTTTAATTAAAATTTATTAAGTATTTCATATCATGCCCCAGGTGATTGCTTAATCCCATATAATACTTTCTTAAGTTTATAAACATGATTTAAAAATGATGAGTTCTCAAAACCTAAGGGTTATTATACATAAACATCTTTTTTAATTACTCCATTTAGAAAGTCACCTTTTTTACATCCAATTGATTTAATTTAAATCCCTTAAATCGTGAAAATACTAATAATACCATAATGGCTTCTAATGTAGTTATGGGGCAAAAGATCTCCTTAAAATATATTCTCATAATTTGGTTGTACCAACCTAGCTTATTTTTAACCATTAATCCAGAGTTATTTATTTATTTATTTATTTGAAAATTCATTTAGTTCCAACAACACTATAATCAATAGGTCTTCTTGCTAATTCACACATCATTCCTGATAAACTAATTTAGTTCTTCTTGTTTGGCCATAATCCAAGATTCATCGGCCAATGTATGATATACACTAATGGGTTATATCATAGAGATAAAAGATGTGTGGATAACCTCCTTTCTAATACCATGCATAATCCTAATCCCTACAAATGGGTCTCCAAAGATTAGCTCTCTAGGGTGACTAGATGAATATTTTCATTCACTATGCAGTATATCCTGAGCTTCTTCTCTATCATGTATTTTAGCATTCTCAATTCTACAGGTTATCTCATCCTCTTCATCATCGATCATTCTAGTTTTAAAAGCCTATTTGATTCATCAAATACAATGTGGGTGAATTTCTCAACAACTAAGCTTCTTCTATTAAATATTATGTATGCTTTATGTTGTGAATCTGATTTCAGGGTATATAATTTTGATTATAGCAAATATTTTTATTTTTTATGACTGCCTTTCCTGGTAATATTTCAGGTGTACAAGATCAAATTGCAAATCGAAACAACACAAGATTGGGTAGATTAGGATTGAGTCAGCTTGTAATATACGTCAAGTGTCTTTTACTTTTTCTTGAGTCCATTATAACAATGTGGGTCCTAATGCTAAGTAACATTGCACACACACACTTGGGGGAATTTTTTTTACTATTTTAGAGTTTTATGTTTTCGATCTTATCATTCAGGACGATCCAAAATCATCCTAGACGATTAGTTAAAAACAAAAACCCTAATAAGGCATCCTGGTTAAGGCAACCGCAATTAATCGAATCATCCTAGATGATATTATCATCATCTAGGATGATAGGATCAAATCAGAAAGAATCAACTGTCAAATCCTTTTAGGCATATTCTATTTTGGACATCGTTCTGGACGATGCACTATTAGTATACCTAAATTAGTTTGATAATTAAGAAAAGTAATTAATATTTGATTGCTTGAATATATTATCCTGGACGATTCCAGGATCGTCTGGGACAATCAGTTAACAAATCTTAATTCTTCCTGAATGATCCATAATATGCATGGTTGCATCCAGGGCGATGTTCTGGCTGATATGTGATGTTTTTTTACTAATCATCCTGGATGATCGTGAGATTGGCCTGGACGATTAAGTTATTTTTTCATCATCCAGACATCCATCCAAAGCGATGTTATGGATGATATGTGCTTTTTTGTACTAATCAGCTCAGGCGATCAAATTAAATTTTTATCGTCCAGACATCCATCCAGGGTGATGGTATGGACGATATTCGTCGAATTGAACTAATCGTACATGATGATATACTATCATCCTGATCGATTTGAACAAAGGAACCTTCTAATCGTCCAGACTCTCCCAAATCTTCTTAGCTGATTTAGCTAAATTTGAACTGATCTTATAGAACGATTGGTCGATCATCCTGAACGATATTTGATGATTAGTTACAAATTAGGGCAAATTTGGAGCCCTTGTTTAAAAGATATATTATTTTCTCAAGAGGAGAACTTTTGTTATTGTCATGACTTGAGAGAGCAAAGAGGAGAGAGAGAGAGTAAGGGGGGGAGAGAGAGGATCTTATGAGGTGGAGTTTGTGAGGTGTTTCTTAAAGGTTGCTCCAAGAAAGAATTCGAGTCGTCTTCTCCGGTCGTCAACCCTGGTTCCTTGGAGGTTCAAGAGAGGTCTACTTCAGTAACTAATCAAGGTTCTCTGCCTGCTTCAGGAGGAAGCAAAAGGAGTTGGGTTCTCTGTCTGCTCCAAGAGGAAGGAAAAGGAGTTGGGGTTTCTACCTCACCGGTAGGGGTGTCAATTCGGGTCAACCCGTCGGGTTCGGGTCGAACCCGACCCGACACGGATCTAAACGAGTCAACCCGAACCCGACCCATTTGCAAAAACGGGTCGAGCATTTCAACCCGAACCCGACCCGGCCGGGTTGCCGGGTTGACCCGACTTGACCCGCGACCCGGCAGTGGGTGACGCGCGACGGCGCGGGGCGGCAGCGGCGAAGGCGCGGGCGGCAGTGGCGAAGGCACGGGCGTCACGCTGCTCTCGGCACGCGCGGGCGGCGGCAGCTCTCTCGGCACGCGGGCGGCAGCGCTCTCGGCACGCGGGCGGCAGGCAGCGCTCTCGGCACGCGGGCGGCAGCTGCTCTAGGCACGCGCGGGCGGTAGCGCCGCAGCGGCGGCTCCGCTTCTCGGCACGCGCGCGGGCAGCCAATCTCGGCACGCGGCACTCGCGCGGCAGCCGATCTCGGCACGCGGCACGCGGGCAGGGGGCAGGGCAGCGGCCGGGCAGGGGGCAGGGCAGAGCGGGCAGCGGTCAGGCAGCAAAAAATTCATTTTTTTTAAAATAAACGGGTTTGCGGGTTGACCCGGCAACCCGCCGGGTCAACCCGAACCTGACCCGATTATCAAACGGGTCGAATTAGAGAACCCGAACCCGACCCGTTTATCAAACGGGTCGGGTCCAACCCGGATTTTCCGGGTCGGGTTTTCGGGTCGGGTCAAATATTGACACCCGGGGTCGATGAAAATGAGTTTTTGTATGGGCTTCTCCACCTTATTGTGGGGGCAAAAGGAGAGAAATTGAGTTTAGTGTAATACCCAGAGGAGAGGCTCCGAGGAGTGGACGTAAGTCAAGTTGACCAAACCACTATAAAATCTGATGTGTTCTTACTTATTATTTTTTCGCATTTAATTTCCGCACTTTAATTTATGTGATGATTGTTTGGTTGTGTTTGTATTTTTCTTTGGAGAAAATTTTAAATACTAATTAATCCCCCCTCTTGGTTAGCCTTGAGACTAGTTCATAAGGGCTTAACATCCCTAACGAACTTTCACTTTACCTACAGATGAATATCCTATAAATATCACATCATCTACCTGAGCATACTATTACTTTAAATAAGATATTTCATTATTTAACAAAAATCACTTACATCCGAACACATATAGATGGGACAAATTTGATATTCTACCCTTAAGTAATTTATAATGTATTTTAGTTAGTTTGCATATTATGTTCACTCGATTGAGCACATATCAAGCATTATTTACTGCCTCTCTCCAGAAATACTTGGTTAACCATATATACTCAATAAGCTTTGCCCTTGAAGCCTCTACCAATGTCATGTTCTTTTTTTTAGCTACAACATTTTATTATGGGGTTCTAGGGGCTAAAAGTTATGCTTTATCCCAGACTCTTGACATAGTAATTCAAATTTATCATTTTTAAATTCTCCTTTGTTATCGCTATGAATTATTAAAATTGAATATCTTTTTTTTAATTTGTCTAAATTGAAAAGGTTCTAAAATCTTCAAATGATTCTTTTTTATTTGCTTAGAATTCAACATAGATGAACTTAGAATAATCATCAACAATTATGAATCCAACTTATTCCCCACCTAGACTCATTGCACTAATAGGCTCAAACAAGCCCATATAAAGAATTTTAGAGGTCTAGTGGTTACTACTTCCTTGATTGAATTAAATATTATTTGGATTACTTTCCAAATTAGCATGTATCACAAAGATGTTCTTTGGAGAATTCTAGTTTAGGAATGCCTCTAAACAATTATAATTTAGTGATTTTCTTAAGAGTTCTCATTCTAGCATACATAATCTCCTATGCCATGACCATGACTCATAAAATGTTATTTTCAAACAGTAAACCTCCCTTGATTTATCAATGTATTTTAAATAGATCATATAAATATTATTGATTCTCAATCATTCTAAAACTTTTTTGCCATTTAATATGATTAAGCATTTGGTAAAAGAAATTTGATATTAAAATTTTTATCAGAACGCTGACTAATATTTAATAAATTATGTTTTAAAACTTTAACTAATAAAACATTTTTAATGAAAAAATTTATCAGCTTTACCTATAGTGCCGACACCCACAACCTTCCTGGTAGTGTTATCTCAAATAAAAAATATAGGTTAACATATTAATTTTGACAATCCATAAGTATTTCAAATTTTGCTTTTGTTATTATATATAAGTTTGGTATTTTCTTTGAGTAAGTTATATTTTGAAAATCAACAAACTATTCTTCCAGCATTCAAATGGCCATGAGGTTCATTCCTTAGGGTATTTGCATTATTTGTATTTTCCTATCTTCCATAATTGAAATTTATATTTTATAATTATTAAACAAGAAAAATAATTTGAATAGCTTCAAAAACTTTGGAGTTTCTCAAAAACATCAATTTGAGTGATATGTGAATTGGTCAATTTTTTCAAGTTTTAAAGCCTAATTTTTCAATTTTCCAACTTCAAAAAAAAAAAAAAAACTTTTAAATTTTCTAAAAAATGATTATATTTTAAAAATCAATTTTCAAGCATTTTTTCATTCTTTTTTGTATCTTTAACAAATTTTTAATGAAAACTACATATTTTTAACTATTTTTTCATATCTCAATTGATCATTTTAAAGTTAACAGATAAATGCCACACATCGCCAAAATTTATAGAATTTTATTGATTAATTTGATAATTTTCATAATTTTAACCTCGTTGGTGTTAAATATTAAAATTTTTAAATAATATTCAAAATGGTCTTGATATTTGGGCTAATTACCTAAATAATTTTTTCAATTAATCTCTAATTTCTTTAATTACTCACTTTATTAACAATAAGATTTTACATTTGACTTTAACAAACACAATGAGTTGACCTTTTCAAAACTTCAAAACATTCAATATGAATTTTTAAGTATCAAATTATAAAATATAAAAAATTTCAAGGCATTTTCAGTATATTAGACTTTGGTTTCATAATTATCTTAGGAATTTTTTATAAATTCCCAAAATTATTTTAATAAATCCAAAAGAGTCAAAATCAAATTTTTTTTTGATTTGGTTATATTTTCATGTAGCAAAATTCCCTTGGAATTAAAACTAGAACGAATTGGCTGGTCTGACTAATTTATCCATCAACCAGTCTTATGACTAGGCTAATTTGCCTTTTATGTATACTGATAGTTTAATCAGCGAGCAAACTAATCAATCTTGATTTTATAGAACTACTTGTTTCCCAATTTTATTTGATAATCACCACCAATTTTAGATGTAAGTGCAAAAAATTAACCCATTTAAATAAATTAATTTTGTAATATGATATACCCAATACATAATCCTAGCCCTCAAAATCCCTTCTCTGGCTTTTGCATGTGGCTCATTAATTCTCGTTGCATTTAGCATTTTTCATTTGCTATTTGCTGACCATTACCTTTCATCAGTTGACACCCTCCCTTAATGGTAGTTCACCAAACATAGTATGATCCAGGGGTGTAGATGAGTCGAATTTTAGCACTATTGAGCTCAGCTCGTCAGTCGGAAAGCGAGCTCGTGATACTTTATCGAGCTAATTGAGCTGCTCGTGCTAGCCTGCGTCAGTTTCGAGCCCGTATTTTTTTCCCCGTCCGTTTCTCGCACTTGTGGAGAGCCGATGCAGAACTCAAGCGAAGAATGATGCCATTTTGTAATGGCCAATGGCGTGAGCTCAAGAGCATACAACATTTATTAGCATGTCGCATCTTTATAATTATATATAGAAAGTTTCATTTATTAGCATGCCACGTCATTTAGTATTTATTAGGATGTCACATCATTTATTAGAATGTCACATCTTCATACGTATTGAAAGTTTCATTGTTTTAGTAATCGTGCTGATTTTGGCAATGTTTTGAAAGCTGCAGCATTTATTAGCCTTCGTAGTTGGTATTGGAGATTTTTTTTATTATGCCGATGTTGAAGATTTTAACTTGATTTTTAAAAAAACTTTTAAATATGCTTGAAAATATTATTATATATAAAAAAAAAAAAATTGTAGTTCGAGCCGGCTCGCGAGCTCACCAGCCGAGCCTCGTTAAGCTCAAACTTGCCTAAGCGAGCTCGTGTTCAAGCTCGAGCACGACTCGTGAGCGTGATAAGCTCGAGTCACGAGCCTATAAACAAGTTGTATTTGAGCCGGCTCGCTCGTGAGTAGGCTCGGTTCACTTACACCCATAGTATGATCATTAGTCATTGCACCTCTTTCATTGCTCTTTTGATTCATTGATCATCGCTCAAACATCATGTAAAATTGATGAACTTTAAATTTCTTTTGCAAAATGGATTTTTTACTAAAGAAGCTCAACATACAATTATTGTTGAATTTTTTTTTTCATATGGATACAATTAGAAAAAATGTGCTTTTAAAGCCATTGTGTAATTCAGTTTGTTTACTTTTGTCATAATTTTGCAGTATTACAATATTACCATATCATTTTCACATCATTTAGATCATATTTAAATAATTAATATTTATTATGTCTTTCGATGCAATTCATAAATCAACTCTTCTTGTACTGAATATTGAACCTCTCATTATTTTAGTTTCATATATGCTCCAATTTTCACATCCTTAGGATAAGCTAGCTAATACTTGACTACAAAACCTAGGATGGCTAATATAGCAAACTGAAATTACACCAGAAAAGAGAGAGAGAGAGAATGATAATCTACCCCAACTCTTTTTACATATAGGCGACTTTACTTGTTATACATGTACACCCTAAAGAAACTTTTAAAGATCATTTTGACAAACACCTTGTTCTATATATTTGACTTGATTCTCCCATGATATTATAGTCATGTACTTTTTTGAAAGCTTTATTTGTACTTAGCCACTCCTTTCGGCTAGCTAGGTTTACCACTAGTATAGTTATGCCCTTTTGATTATATTATACATCCTCTTAATCATACTCTTTTGACTAGAAAATATAATTGATTTGGTCTTTCACTTTAGCCTAGTGTACTCCTATATAGTCATGACATTTTAGTTGTATTATTACTAATCTAATCAAGCTTTTATGATTAGGGTTGTTTGGTCACTTGAAAAATGAATGTAGTGTAAAAAAAGTACAATATAAAAGTAATGGAATCGAAATATTTTGAAATTAATTGGATGAGTGTAAAATAAATGCAGGGAATTACTTTTTTTTTTTTTTGCATGAAGTACAACGAATGCAGAGTATAAGTCCAAAGATAGGATTGTCGATGGCGGTGGCAGGCGTCATCTACATGGGCTACGATGGCATTCGGTGGTGGTTGATGGTGATGGTGATGGTGATCGGCAACGGCTTGCAATGGTGGTAGTTAGGCATGACCGGCGGTGGTGGCTGATGGTGGCTAGCAGTGGCGGCGATCGATGGCGGGTGGCGGTGGTAGCGATTTATGGTGGTTGTGTCAAACAATAAAGTTCTAGTATATTTGAAAATCGCCCAAATCGAAGAAATTTCAAATACGCTAAAAATGAACTAGAGGATGAATTCCAAATACACTGAAACTTTACATTATATTTTATTTACTTCAAACCAAACATCAATATTCTCCTAACTCTTGCATTTAAAATATTTTTTCACCCATTCTACTTCAAACCAAATAACCCCTAAGTCTCTTATTCATTTGTTCATACTCTTTAGGCCTAACTCTTGCCCTTGTATAGCAATGCTCTTTTTTGGATAGGCTTATTTTTACCTAGCCATACACTTTTGGCTGCACTATTCCCGAATGGGGTTATGCTCTTTTGGCCTTATTATTGTTGATTTAATGCCTTCTTATCTGACTTTTTTTGGACTTACTCATACCTTCTTTGTTGAATTACGTCTTCACTTAGTATGCCCTTTTGATTAAGTCATTCCACTATTTAAGCATATATGAAAAATAAATTAGTGATTTCAAATATTCTATTTTGTAATTAAATACTATATTAAGAATAATATACTATTTCGAAAGATAGAAATTTTTATTCTACTACATATTCTAAAATAAAATTAGGATTTTGACAAAAATATTTATATTTATTTGTGACTTTTCTTATCTTATGTAAATAAGATAGGGTTTTATAAGATATAGGTTCCTCATAGAGGTAAATTCTTATGATTAATTATATCCTAAGTGAGATGAATCTCATGATAATACTCTCAATTAAAGTAGCGGCAAATAATATTCTTTTGGAATGTCAAATGGGTTTGACTCAAATTGGAATTGTTCTTTTTTAGAAGCCAAAGGAACAAAAGTAGCAAGCATTGGATTCTCAGAAGTTTAATAGTATTCAAAACTATTCTACATTGGGCTTTAAAGTTTTGAAGTTGGGATTTAAAAAATTTGGAGCTTACATTTCATCAACCATAGGATTTTTGATGCAACAAATCAGCCTCAGACCTTAGAACTAAAGTGAGTGTTACGAAGTAGTAACTAAAACCCATGTCTAAAAAAAATGCCATGTGAATTATAATTTTCACCCCCCAAGGGTTTAGGAAAGTCAAACATTTTTGGACACGCAATTTTACATAGAGATAACGGTAAGCTAATCTCACCAAATCACTTCAAATCCATGCAATTAAGATCTCTATGCAATGCAAGATAAGTTAGGTTATTATTTTAAGAATTAGTATTTACAACTTAGCCATCAAGCTAAATTTCTCGTACATAAATGGTCTACAAATGCTTCTAATTAATTTAAATTTATTTTTTATTTTCTCTTATTTTTAAGGATTTTCTGCTTTGTTTGTTTGATTCCTAAATGTTATTTCTAAATATTTTAATTAAATTTCTTTGTTCCATAAAAATAGACAAGTGTAAAAATCATCTCCTTTAGCCTGCCTTGGCTTGGCATGATGTCATTCCACATGAATCATTTCTATTACGTGAGGGCTATTCAGGGTAATTTTTGTTTTTACTTTTTGAATACTTATTTTTCATGTTATTTATTTATTTTTTATTTTTTAGTAATTCAAGTTATTTTAAAAAATATCAAAAATTAATTATAGATGTTTTTAATGCTTTTAAATATAACTTTTACCGCCTGTAACGCTACCAACCTCTACCACCACTGTTGCCACCAACGCTGACTGCACTTCTTCATCCACTTCATTGCCCCCACCATCAACTGCCACCACCATATCATATATATATGCCAAGAAGTTTTTATCAACTCTTTACTAGGGTCATCAACTCTTTTCTGCTCCAATTTTTGGGTTATAGTGGCCTTCTACCACAATTTTGCCAGGAAGATCGTGTTCATTCTTTATCTTATCATCTTCCTTTTTTGGGTGCTGTCGTCTTGCAGCCCTAGAATGTTATTAGGTTTTTTTGTAACTGTTAGAATTAGGAACCATCGGCTCAGATGTTTTTTTCTTTTTGATCTTGTAGCTCAGTCGAGCATTAGAAAGCTGAAGGTTCCTATTAAAGACTTTGTAATCGCTTTTTTTATATTAACGCGTAGGCCCCGCCGTGGGTTTAAAAAAAAATGCCAAGAAGTTTTTATTTCACATAAATATATAAATAAAATAAAATAAAATAAAATGGCCTCACATGCAAGTAATGTTTTTGCCATAAAATGTTCATCCAAGTCCAGTGAATTATTACCACTTAAAACACATGACTTAAAGTCCAATTCGTAGCTGCAGAATCACACATAACGCCGGAGATAATCTTTGACTCGAGTATAAGCAACCTCTGGATACAAATGAGATGCCTCCTCCTCCTCGTCTATCTCGAAATTGGTCAAGCAGCCCTCATAACATACATGATAGTAATGTCCCAATCCCACCTGCTGTGCAAACTCCTGCTCTGCAATCATGAAAACAAACAATAGTGGCCATCTATGTATACTAATACAAGAACAAAATGCTTTCTAATTTCAACTATTTCACAACCTGAAAGGTTTGAAATGAGAGGTTACTGTCATTCACCTTTGATAATGGAGAGAAACTCCTCTTCTGAAATGCTGGTCTTCTCAAGCTCCTTACCAATGAGCTCCTCCCATGCCATGACTACTTCTCTCTGCGAGAGTATGTTTTGTGGTGGTCTGATGTAAATAGTTTTGTTTAGTGTGCGGCGGTCATCGATCGTCTTGATTGTGTACAGTGCGATGTCGTCTTCATCGACATAAATGGCTGTGACACATTAATGAATCCAGCAATAAGAAATAAACGGCTCTTCAATGTGATCAGAAGTTGAATTAGATTTATGATCTATAAAGGCTCATATAAGATTGAGATAGTACTACAGTAAAAATGTGCTCTTCAATGTGATCAGAAGTTGAATTAGATTTAGGATCTATAAAGGCTCATATAAGATTGAGATAGTACTACAGTAAAAATGTGCTGTTAAAATCCGCCGGTAACACTAGAAATCCGCCGGAAATTATCTCTTTCCAGTGCAACACCGGCAAAAATTGTTCTAACGATAATGACAGGTTTTTTGTAGTGAGAAAAAAAGAAAAGAGATAGAGATAGGTTGTATGCCCTTCCCAGCGTGATCCTTTTGTTACTTCCTTGTGCCCAATGAGATCCGCCTCGACTTTTTCTTCATTGTCGAGAGTTTCATTAATGGAGTTAAAATACTACCATGCATGTTATGTATACAGCGAAATTTATGTGATAAATATATAAATCTAATAATTTTGAGTACAGTAGTGTATATAAATATATCTCCCATCATCAGGACCTGATTATATATGATAATTAGTTGAAGCAGAGCGAGGCATAATTACCTTTAACATTGCCATCTCCATGCAAGCACACGCTTTCAGTTGAAGGGATTATCTTTCCTGGTTGGCAGAGGCCACCAACGAAGTACCCCATGAAGCAGTTAGCAGAGATATATGTGAAGGGGATATTTGCTTCCTCTATAGCCTTCCTTACCACCATCTTGTCATCAAATGTGACCCTCCCTGGAGCTAAAGCATGCCCCATTCTTGCTGGGTCTGTCCCAAACTCGGAGGGCAAGAATCTCTGTCAAAATAGGAAGGGACACTTCATATTTTTTCTCATCCCTCATTCGTTTTTTGACGTTAGACAAGTTAAACAAAATAAAGGATGCAATTAAATAATTTGACTTTAGCCTTGAAAAAAGGATAAATTTTAAAATACATAATTAAATTTTTAAATTTTTAAAAAGAATTTGTCGGTCATTTAATTAATAGGCCACTGGTTGCTGACGCGAAGAACAAGTCGCTCGTTAAACTGATGAATTACGCTAATGTGACAACTATAAATTGTTTGGTTATTTTTTATTATCCTAAGAGAAAAATTAAAATTTTATTTTAATTTTGATATTTAATATGTATTAAACTAATTTCTTTTATTTTACTCAAAAAAAAAAATCCTAAATTCATGATTTTGTTCTCCATGAATATTTATGCTATAGGTATATCAATGGTATGTCGATTTTATCTTAAAAAGAAAATTGAACTAATTACATACATGCTTTTAGTGTGTTATTGTATAGAATATTATTAATATATCACAACAATTTATTTTTTTCTTAAAATTATTAAAAACAAGGCAAAAAAAAAAAAAAAAAAAAACCGGTTGCCATGTCAGTATAAGTCCTCATTTTAATGGGCGAATTGCTTGCAAAGTCAATGATCAGTCACCTGTTAAATGCATGACTATGATTATTTTTTAAAATTTTAATATATATATATATATTTTTTTTAATAATATCTACTTTTTTTAAATTCTCTAAAAAAAACTCTATGAAGATAGAAATGGCTTCCCTACTAAATTTTCTCCCTTATTGGAACGTCTCCAATGAATTATTTAATAGTGGTGCTAAACGCAAATATTTCTCTTCTACCACTCTTATCTCATCATAATCCCCACGAAAATGCTCCAATAATAAGATTACTATCATCAATTTTAAATAATACAATCTTCCCACTTCTTATATTGCTATCCCCTTTTATACAGTTCATAAAATTATTTTTTTTAAATAAATTTATTCAATGAAGTTTGAACATAATTTCTAGATAGAAGCACTCCATTATAGTGAAGGTCGCACTTTAGATTTGGTTTGGAATAAATTTTCAATTGCTTTTCTTGTAAGAAAAATAATTATAAAAAAGTTATGTGTTTTTGGAAGTAGGGGTGTAAAAAGTTTATCGGGTCGGATTCTAATCAAACTCATAATTGACCTGGTTCAATTTATTTGACCCAAATCCGATCTAGTTTTATAAACTTCTTAGAAATTCAAATCCGGTCCAGACATGCTTTTAAAAGAAAATTTAAAAAAAAGATAAAAAATGATCTAGTTTTATTTCTAGGTCCGGACATCCACTAAAAAGTTGCCACGTGGACCACATTTTGATTGTGTGCTTTGACTGTACGTTTTAGATACGCTTTGGGTGCGCTTTGACTACGCTTTTGACGCACTTGACTTAAAATTCCACAGACACGTGTACATTCCACACGTCAAATTTTTAGAGGATATCCGCACCTATTTCTAGGTCTGGTGACCGGACGTAATAATTTGCCCTAACAAAGACACCTTATTCTTTTACTAACTATTTTCTTATCATAAAAAAAGTTGGAGATCTGCTTCCATTATGGCCTTGAACTGTCAAAAATAATTCCAGATTTAACTAACTTTAATCTTGCCAACCAAAAAAAATTTGAAATTGCAAAAAACTTTTGCTCTCACTTAAATAAAAATTACTGAATTATTTTTCCCGACATCCACGTTTAGAAAAGCCACTTTTTTTTTGGGGGAAAGAAAAGCCACTTTCAGAAAACAGTTTGAAACTGCACCAAAAACATCCTTTCGACGATAATTTCTCATCATCGCATTAAATGTCATAACATATATGTTCATAGAAAACTGAATAGAGAAAGCTAACCACCTTGATGTTGCCTGCCTCTTTGATGGCGTCAACAAGCTCGAGCTGGAGGAGGATTTGATGGCTCCTTATATGCACGCCGGAGATGGCGCATATGACGACGTCAACTTGCCTGATGGCGTCGACGAGGCTCCGATGATTTCCGAAAGATCCCTCAACGAGTCTGGCACCTTGCTCCTTGAAAGAAAGCAGAAGCTGAACCTTCTCTATATCGGTGCCGATCTCCGGCCGATGGAGCACAAAGGTTGGGTGCCCTTCTGCTATGCTTGCCTTCACTATTCTTCTCCCCAGGTATCCTGTGCCACCCACCACAAGCACCCTGCTTTGCGCCATTTTTATTTCCTTGTGTTTTTGTGTGTTGTTGGCGTGTATGAGGCAGGAGATATATAGGAAGGAGTAAAGGTAGGGGTAGGTGAAGGTGAAGCTTGAAAGGAGGCGAAGCAGGGCAGGAAGTATAGTTAGTATTCTGGATTGCTTTAAGTGAAAGAGAGCTTAGTTGGATTTTACTGGTGTGGGGTTGCTTTGCTGGTTGGCTTCTCGATAAATGAGGTTTTTTATTTGCTTTATAGCTTTTTGCAGAAGTTGCTTGGGTTGCAGTGATCTACAAAAAAGTTAAAGGGAAAAATTTAAGACTAAGCATGATTATAAATTATATTAAGAGTTTAAGCATGTTTAAAAAAAAATTTAAAAATAGGCAAAGTCGTCCGTTAAACGGGCGACTTATGCTTTGACTAGAATAGTCAAGATCCGACGTGGTGATGATGTGGCGACTTATAAGTCGCCCGTTTAACGGGCGACTTATAAGTCGCCCAATTAACGGACGACTTTATGCTACTACTTTAATTCCCAAAATCCTTCCCGATCTCATTTCCTTTGCTTTCCCCTTCTGCAGCCGTCGCCATAGGGAAGTTCGGAGTCGTCGATCTCGCCATCAAGTGTTTAGGTAAGGTTTTATTTTTAGTATTTGCGGTTTATTATGTTTAGTTGCTGATCTCGCCATCGGTGTTGTACAAATTTGGTTAAAAATGATCCTATTTGAGTCTTTTTAGTTTATTTATGATTTTTTTTGGTAGATCTATTAGTTTGTCTAATTTTGCTAGAGTTAGTTATAATATTGTTTGACAGAACTAGAGATAAGTTGATATAGAACATAGATTTTGTTAAAACTTGGTAGATCTAACGAATTAGTCTTTGTATATTGCTATAAATTGAGAAGCTATATTTTTGTTAATATATAATAATTATTTGTTTAAGTTATAATTCTTTAAAATAATTTTTGTAAGAGCTAAATTGTAATGAAGTCTTATCATACTTATAAAATTAAATGAATTTTAATTATATTTTAGCAGTCTTTAGAATAACTAAAATATTAAGTATTTTGTAATTTGTTCATTTTGCATAGTGATACGTACGGGTTCAATAATGAGTGGACGTGGTGCGACCTTTGTGCTTATGTATGGAGGTGAATTAAAAGTGGACACCAATTTGACGCCAAGCTATTTTGGGGGTAGGAGTCGACCCCTTCATGTGCCAAGAAATTGCAACTTAGAACAGCTTAAATTTAGGATACTTAGAGCACTGAAGTACGATCCTTTAAAGTATTCTGTAAAGTTAGTATGTCGGGTGCCTGTTGGAAATGAGTATGTCGCTTCGGAAGTTGAGGATGATGAAGTTTGTGAATTTCTGTTATGCCAAGCTGCAACAGAATTTCTTATAATGTACGTTGATGTCGAAGAGATTGAGGTGTTAGGAGATAATACTAACCCTCCAATTTTACAAAGATATGAAACTTCATACCCAGCAGAAAGGGATGATGTGGTCGCTGGTCCTTCAAGGGTAGGACCAGTAGAAGAGTTACTTGCCTGGTAAGTTCCCAATATCACATATTACTAATTATTTAGTACAATTTTTTTCTTATTCATTTGTTAAATAATCATATTCATCTCATTGTAGTTATACAGAGAATCAGGAAACACAGGAACCTCCACCTCCTTATACAGAATCAATTCCTTCGGATCATTGCCGTTAGTAGAAGTGATTGTATGTGTGTATTTGATCTATTATATGGTTGATGTAACTTAAACATTTGCTTAACTCCTGCTATGAACAACTACTACTTATGTGATAATTTTGCATAACTTGTTGAATTTTTTTTAGATGGTAAAAATTGATCAGAAATTAATTAGTAGTCGAGTTATGTCCCAATGAAAATATGATATCATTGTTATGTTATAGGCATAATATACAATTTCTTTTCTTTACAAAGAAAATCTATGAATTGGAAGAACCACAAGGTAAATGTAGGAAAATAAAATTCATTTATTTATTTTTTATCATTTGGATGAAATATTGAATTCTTTTCTTTAAACGCTCTTATCTTTTTTGCAAGTCATTTTTCGAAAGAGCAAGATAATTGAAGAATTAAATTTAGTTAAGAAAGATAGAGTTTGACCAATTTATAGTTAATGATTATTTGCGGGTTGGATTGAGATTTTGTATAGCCAAAATTAACTTATATAAACTTGGCTAAGTTTTGCATAGTTTATTTGAAAGATAATTAATGTTATAATAAATTTTTTTTTTTAATAGAAAGTGCATCATATAATATATATGAAATAAGAGGTAAGTAATTCAATTGATCCAACAAAGTCGAAGCTACTAATTTAAAGGATCCATAACATAAGCATATTGAAACTAAATAATCCGTAACATAAGCATGAAATACATAAACAGCTGAACTAGCGTCGCCTACGTGGCCTCTGTGGCAATGCATCAGTGCCTGGAGTGTAATGCTGAGGCGGTCGTCGTGGCCTTTGACGTAGCATGTGTTGTTCCTCCTCAGGTGCTTCTTCCTCAGCTATGTCATCAGTATGAATCGAGCTCGGTATGAAATCTGGGCTGAGGTATGCTTCCAAATCCGCTGGCACCTGGCTGCTGAAGAGGTCCGTAGAGGGCCCTTGATCAGGATAAGAGGACGGTCCAGCATATCCACTGTACTGGTGAGGAGGTTCCTGGGTCATGGAGAATGGTGCATCATGCTCACCTCTATCCTCAAAATATCCTTAATCTTGAATATACAACTGCCTACGCAAACCACGACAAAGCTTTGCAATTGTATTTATGTCCATCTGTTGCGGTGTATCATCAGTACCATTGAAGTGTTGTTGCAAAGCTTTTTCAGTACCCAGGAAAAAATCCCTCTGAATTAACAAAAGAGATATGTTAATATTTTGGAAGAAGGAAATTATTTCAAAAAATTAAAGCATATTAAATTTGAACTTACCAAAAGGCGCTCTGAGGGAGCTCTAGGATAGGCCGTTGTTGGAGGCTCGACAGGTGCCTTTAACATGTAAAGTGTTGCCCATGACTTGTACCAGTGTATGTACTGATGAATTGAGAAGGTGTTATGATGGTCCAGTAAATCTCCTGTAACAATGAATCCACGCCTACTCTCCCATATTTCAATATGTGCTCGGTGGTACAACATCCAATCCATGTCAGGTTTCCCACGACCATCTACCCTTTTGAAGCTTGGATCCATTGGTTGGATGTCAATTCGTGGGCATAAGCCAAATTGTTGTAGGACTCTATCCGGCAAGTGCCACTCAACCCTCTTCCAACTGATTACAGGCACTCGTGCAGTCCAAATGTCCGCCACTGACAGACAAATCTGTGCAACCTGTGCTTGAATATCGGGCGCATATGGTTGCCAAATTACCTACATTTGTAAAAATTAGATTAATAAATGTGAAATAAAGAGTTAATTTTTCAATTCAGATGTTTAAGGAGATACCTGACTATCTAGTAAACTATCGAGCTCATCTCTATAGGTAATGAGATTTCCGACTGGCAATTCTCTGAGACGATCCTCATTCCACCTATTACATTAATATTGTAAATAAGAATTTATTGCATGTAGTATTATTAAAATATAATAATTAAAATTTTCTCATACCTGAACCCAACACTTAGTCCACCAAGCTCCACTGGAAAAGGAATACGAAGCAGTGGTCGTCCTACATGCAGATGCTCCCAAGCCCAGATTTGTAACAAATGGATGCATCCCGCTATGTTGGCTCTACTAGGCCGTGTTGCTTCTCCTAACTCTCTATACAAATGGGCTAAAACTGCTCCTCCAAGAGAGTACGTACTGAATACTGCTAAATCCTCCATAATAGTCAGGTATTGTAAATGTATCTCTGAACCTGAAGTATCTGGGAGAAGGTGACAACCCAATATGAATAAAATATAAGCCCGAACATGCCTCCAAAAATCCATATCATTCAGGTCCAAGTACGAGTCACGCCAAAATGTCCAACGCAGCCATCTGAGGGGAACACAAGTCTGTGAATGTGCCTGTCCCATATGAAACCTTGAGGTGATGCGATGATCGAATGGGTCCCGGTATACAACATCTGGCAGTGGATGGCTCCCAAGCAGGTCATTACAGCAGTCTGGCCAACTAAGCCAGCGTCTCCCAGCTCCAACAACAGGATGACCTACCAGTGCAGGACCATCTATATGGACTCCCAAAATCATAGCAACATCCTGCAAGGTAATGGTCATCTCGCCAACGGTAAGGTGAAAACTATTAGTCTGAGGAGACCACCTCTCCACTAAGGCTGTCAGCAAATGATGGTCCATCCGTAAATATCTCATCTGGCTAACACAATCTAGCCCAACCAATCTTAAAGCTTCCATAAACCTTGGGCAATTCACCGGCCAATCATGCACCATTAGAAGATGCGAAGCTGCTTCCAAAATTGTTCCCTACAAAGACCTATAATAACTTAGATTTAGCTTTAATATTTTGCATAATCTTAATAACTTACTAAAAAATTTGAATTACCCCATCAGGATATGCAGCTCTATGTGTACCAAGCGATGAAGCTATGTTAGGATGGATCTGAGCTGGAGGGGGTGCTTCACTAGTACCCTCTCCGGAATGCTCACCAGTTGTCCTTTTCTTTCTGCGACGTCGTTGATCTGATGCCATTTAACCTGAGACCAAAATAATAATTAATAATAGCAGGAGTATACATCAATTCTACATATTATTATGCTACAGAAAAAAACACAAAACACATGTTGTTTGATTAAAATAGTAAAGTAATTTTTTAGTACAAAATTTTCTTATTATGCTACGAAAATTATCTCAAAATGAAACATTAGTCTCAGCACTAAATAAAGCTATAAAATGTTGCTTTATAGTGGACCAAAATATAAATAAAGATTACATATAAATTGACGTGAGCTAAAAATACTTTATTTAAAAAATATTTTTCTAACATATTTCTTCTAAAAATTTTATTGCTTTATACTAAGTTTTAATAAGCTATAAAAAAAATACTAAGTTTTTCTAACATATTTCTTCTAATTTTTATTGCTTTATACTCCATTTTAAAAAGCAATAAAAAAAATATCCCAAACGAAACATAAGTTAGAAGAAAATAAAAATTTGTGAAATCATAAAATTAACTAGAAGTGGTACTAATAAAATAATGAATCATACAATTTATTGCAATTAACCTCCCTTTTATTTGATCAAAAAACGAGCACATTCGCAGCTAAAAATATAAAATCAAGCCGATTTTTTTTTCAAATATAAAATTGAACGTATAATGCTTCTATAAAGCTTACTGGCTACTGTCATTTCTAAATCAATCAAATTTAATATAATTGTTTGGTTGATGGGGTCCTAATAGTAGATTTGAGTTTGGAAACGACGTGATATTTAAAAATGCATCTAAAAATAAGAAATTTAGTATAATAAAATTAAGTTTTATTCAAAGAAGCTAAAAATTATTAACCTTAATAAATTGTAATAATTTATGATTTTTTTTAGATTTAAAAAATTTAATGAATATGATTTATAATTATTTTAATGAAGTTCTCAAAATTAAATAAAAATCAGAAACTAACTTTAAATAAACTATTATTTAAACATAAAAAATTTAATAAAGATCATTTAGAATTATTTCAAACTTTAATTAATAATTAATTTGAAGATTAGCACAATACCACACATTAAAAATAAATTTTACAAAATTCTTACACATTAAAGTAGCAACACCTCATGCATAACACAATCCTAATCTTCCCCCCAGTCATGCATAACACATCTGTATAGTTCGTTCGATGCTACAGGTCTACTAATTCCTAAGCAGCATATGCATACGTGATTGGAGCTGTGACTGTGTTGGACAACACCTCATCTTACACTCAAACTCATATTGTAGGTCTTGCCAATCCTCAAGTTTGAAGAACTCTCTCAGCTTACCATCAAGTGTTACCTCCTTCATCCGATCTTTATAAAAAATTTTAATTAATTTGTCATAACTCGAACACCAACTACGATAAAAAATGACATGCTCATGATCAAGGTGACTACAGTCCAAATCTGGTGGTGAATAACCCTCGTCTCGGTGGCGTTTCAGCTCGTGGTATCGCATCTGCAAGAAGTGAGGGCTAACAAAATGACCGTTAACCTCTCTGAACCTAATTTCAAGTGATTTTCAACCTGCAGCATTTAAAAAGTTTTTTGTCCTGAAAAGTTTTACCACGATCAACTCAGCATGTATAGCCCAGAGCCTATCATCGTCTTCTTCTGACCATTTGTGGATACAACACCGAAAAATCTCATTTGCATTCGCCTTTTGCTCTAATGGAGTATCACCGGCTCGTGCTATAGAAGCATGAATCCTAAGACTTTCTTCATCAAATCTTTCTTTGTTGGGTACTCCTTTTAGCATCTCCATATATGTCCAACTCATTTTGAGTGACGTACAACTAGATGACATAAGAATTCAATGCTTTTAATGACATCTCCTAATATAGCAATCCAATATTCTCATTGAAAGCTTCAATGCATGTGAAAATATTACATATACGCAAATGATAACTACAAATAAAAAAGCTTCAATGCATGTGAAAATATTACATAAACGCAAATGAGAACTACAAACATAATGCAAATGAGAACTACACACATAAAAATCACTTAAATGCATGTGAAAATACAACAGTTGACACAAATAAATCCTAGTTCTTGCGATTGAATCTAGTTGGGCAAGTGGCCTTGTTATGTCCAGCTAAGTGACAAGCTCCGCATAACCTGCTGCTCCCAGCTTGTGCCTCGTCCATCATATTGCGATAACGATTTGTTCGTGGACGACCAGATCTTCTTCGATAATTTGGTGGGAGTAGTGGCATTATTCCAGAGATTGGGTTATGCTCTCCCCATTCATCCTTATTAGGGATATGGTGAAATTCTCCAGAATAAGTTAATTTGTAGTTAGTTGTCTTGTAGTAGGGAGAAACATATTCGAAATGTGATCGTCTTAACAATGCCAAACAACAGACCACATGTGAACATGGCGAGTGATACAGCATAGGTTTTTCACAACTGCACTTGCACCTCCTCCCGTCTAGTATGTCGACACGGTATGATCTAGAGGACATGTCAACAACTTGAAATTCATTCAAGTTAAGCCGGATTGGCTAGACGAATGGCTCAGACATTCGTCTAGCCTCCTCCTCAACTTTTTTTAGTAATGTCTGAACACGTGGAGCGAAGAAGTTATTGTTTTGTTGCTCCTCCGTTGCAATGAATTCCAACCTCCTCATAAACATTGAAATAATGTTATAGTATATGGCCGTAATCAAGGCTTGTATCGGCAATCCTCTTGCTCGCTTTAAAACTCCATTGAAAGACTCTGCAGCATTAGTTGTCATTACCCCAAATCTAAATCCACCATCATTTATTAAAGACCAACGACTTACATCACGGTCTACGAGCCATTGATGGATGTCCACTTTGATCCTCCTCATGTCTTCCATACATCTATTAAAAAAGGCTTTATCATCTGTATTTCCTGCTGCGTACATTTTTTGACACAAAAAATCAACGTCTCCTATTCCCATCTGTCGTATTGCTTTCTTGAAATTCTCACGTAGATGTCTTAGGCAGTTTCGATGAGCAATATTAGGAAAAATTTCCCTGCAACCTCTAACCAAACCAGCATGCCTGTCTGATATGATACAGAGATTAGGCCTGTTCGTAACTATAGGGAGTAGCTCATTGACTTGTCTTAAAAACCAAATCCATGATTCGTTAGATTCTGATTCAACTACAGCAAATGCAAGTGGATATAGACCATTATTAGCATCCATACCTATCGCAGTTAATAATGTCCCCCTATATTTACCGAGTAGGAATGTGCCATCAAGAGAAAGAACTGGCCGACAATATTTCCACCCAGTAATAGAAGGACCAAATGCCCAGAATAGTCTTTGGAACCTATTTGTCTGCGTGCTTTGAATTCGATATATCGTACCAGGCATTACAGAGGCAACAGCATCCATGAACAAATTAAGAGTGCGATAAGACTCCTCCCAACTGCCAAAAACTACTTTTATTGCCTTCCTACGGGCATCCCAAGCCTTCATGTATGACACTTTAATATTGAACTTCGATTCCATACGACCGATTATCTTCCTTGGCTTCAAGTCCATCTGCTTCCTAATTGTGGGTAGAATATAGAAATTTATAAACTGTGAGTTGCATTGGTGGTGGCCACTATCAAGAATTGGAGACACACATCTATGCTGGTTCTTTATGGATGAGATTTTCCATACACCGCCTAAGCGTTTACTCTGAGCTGAGTGAAGTCGCCATAAGCAAGGATATATCGGGCAATCATGCTTCGCACAAACAATTATAAATTTTGTCCTATTCGATGCGATGATAATATATTGCACATTATTTTTAATTGCCCAACCTTGTAAAGCAAATTGCAGATCTGTCTTCCTTGTGAAGCACATCCCTTCTATTAAGTCATTCGGAATCGAGAACTCATCCTCTACTATCACCGCATCGTAATCAGCATCAATGTCAACTTCCTTATCCCGTTCTTCTGTTGTCCTACAAGTCTCGGCGTAGTCGTTATTTGCTACCATTGTATCTGTACTGCCGATAGATCTAGTACAATAATCTTGGACAATATTTCTAATGTCCTCATTATCAACTGCATCACCATCGTTGACCACTGGTAATAGATCAGCACCTTCATCATCAGAGCACTGCTCACTAGATCCACTACTCATAGTCTCATAATCATAATGATATGAAGGGACTGTTTGTGCAGACGCTAAAGGAGGATCCTGCGTCTGTTGGTCTTCAATATCACTACATTAAAATTATTATTAATCATTAATTAATCAAAAAGATAAATTCGTACATATCTATTTCTTAAACATGATATAGGAAACTCACTAATGATGGACTTCTTCTATTGCTTCAAACCTTGAAGTATTAGCCACCTGAACCCTTTCAACTTGGGTTGAAGTACCAAATCTTTCTGAATTTGGAGGCTCAATATTATCTTCACTTACAATTTTTTCTTCGACATCGACATACATGATGAGAAATTCTGTTGCAGCTTGACATAATAAAACTTCACAAACATCGTCATCTTCTACATGTGAAGCGACAAACTCGTTTCCCACAGGCACTCGACATACTAAGTTCACAGAAAACTTCGTAGGATCATACTTCAGTGCTCTAAGTATCCTTAACTTAAGCTGCTCTAACTTTATATTTCTTGGCACATGTAACGGACGATTCCTACCCCCAGAATAACTTGGTGCAAATTTTTCATCAATATGTAACTCGCCTCCATACAGGAGCACGAAAGTTGCAGCACGTCCACTCATTATTCTGCTCGTACGTTCCACTAAAAAAAAAAAACAAAGCACAAATTCTTAATATATATTTATCTTAATTAATATTATCTCTGAATATAATAGTATAAAAGTATATAAGAGTAAAATAATTATATGAACTATACAATCTTTAAGCAATGTAGAGTTATATCCACTCATTATCTAAGTTAAACAATTAAATATTCTAACTTTTTTCATGATTGCTGCATAACACTTTTAGCTAGTTATGCATGTTTAATTTCATCCAAGTAGCTAATATGAAAGAATTTTAATCACTCCATACATTTTTAACACAATTTTTGGTAAAATAATCCGCACATACTAGTATGAATCTGTTTCTAGACCATTACTCTTCAACTGCATTTTTTAACCAATTTTTTTAGAAGACCAAACGAATTATGCATGAATGCATCAAACTCATCCTTGTTTAATACCAGCTCCATTTTAACCAAGTCTTGAGCATGTCAGTTACTCTTGTTATCATTTTGCATCCTCTTATTATTCAATTTTTAATTAAAAAATTAGCTAATTAATCACTGCATTATTCCCCATAGCCATCCAACTCTGAATAGCATCTAATTTTAAGCTAAAAATTTACCCATATGCATATTCTACAAAGCAAATTACATGTATTCATCTTGCTCTTCTAAAATAATCTCTTAAAATATTAAATTAATAATTTCACAAAATAGCTTCTTACAATTTTACTTGATGCCTTCATTTTTAAGATTCTATTAACTTCAATTATAATGCATCTTATTTAAAGTTTCAAGATCAATTATCTGTATTATCATAGTTTATATCTCCTCCTTTGCCCGCATACCAAACCTATTATATAGGTCATCAGAAGCTCTAAATGTTTTAATTTTATCAATACCCTATTCTCAAGGCTTATGTCTCTTATAATCATTATAAATCATAGTACTTAAATTTTACAATTCATTAAAACACGTTATTTTGATAACCTACTCTGTCACCTCACTCCACAAAACCTCCTTTATTAACATGCAAGGTTATAGACTCTCCTCAAACTTCTATGACAATCCATTTAACAAAAATTGCCGCCTAATCCGATATAAAAAATCTAACTAATTTAACATAAAAAATGCATAAAATAACTTCACATTACCTGATCCGGCGACGAACGGGCGGAGCAGCAAGCAGATCTCGAAATGGCGAAGAGGGAGAATGTCTGATCGGGAAAGGGAAAGGTGAATAAATTACTTAAGTCTAAGCTAAATGCAGAAATCTTAAATAGATCTACAAAAAATTTCCACAAACAAAGAGATTCACCCAAAAAAAACTTGAGAAGTAGTTTGAAATTCATAAATCTTTCTTAATCTAACGAAAATACACAATAATCTACAAACAATGAACTAACTACACATAAAATGCATAAAAAAATTCCTTACCTTTGCTAGATCCGGCGACAGCAACCGCAAGCAAGCTGGGAAAAAATGGGGGAGAAGTGGGAGAGAAGAAACAGATCGGGAAAGGGAAAGGTAAAGTTGTTGTATTTAACTCTAAGTCGCCAGGTTAACGGGCGACTTACAAGTCGCTTGGTTAACAGGCGACTTACTTTATTTTATTCAAACTGCCACATCATCTGCCACGTGGTCCTTGGATTAAACCTAAGTCGCCTTTCAAACGAGCGACTTTGCCTATTTTTAAATTCTTTCTAAAACGTGCTTAATCTTACAGTTTAATTATTAATTATGCTTAGTACGAAAATTTGCCCAAAGTTAAATTGTTCTTGAGACATTTTTAAGTGATTGGTTCAATTTAATAAATTTTAGTAATTTGTAGGTAAATATTGAGTATTAAATATTTAATATATTCATATTTGATATTTCATAAAAATTTGAGAAAATACATAACATTTTTGGATCTCTATAGACTAGTGAATTTCAAAAATTACTTTGATTTTGAAAAAATGGAGTTTATTTTGCCTAATTTTTTGGATTTATCTGTTTTCACTAATTAAAGAAAGAAATCTTTTGAAAGTAAATTTATTTTTAAAATATCTTTGTGCTGTTTAATTTTTTTACTAATTAAGTTTACATATTATCATTATTATCCCATAAGTAATAATAAGTTATATATTTATAAGTTCTCTTAAATTTTCATACTTTATCATTGCTACATTTTATTTTATTGATATATTGATTATGTTTAATTAAATTAATACTAGCTTGTATATGGTAATTTATATAATTATTCATAAATTGAATAATTGATCATGTGATATTTTTTGTGGTATCAGTTTTGTGCTTGAAGAGATGAGTGGAATTTTGGCCTCGATTATGCTCCTGTATAACGACCAACTCATGAGTTTGAATGAGCAGTTCTCACTTATGTATATCGGAGGTCAAATTTGTCCAATTAAAGTCCCGACAAATGGTAATCTAGTGCAACTGAAGTTACGAGTCCTTAAAGCACTTAAATATGAACCGTTAAGCACTATTGTAAATTTTGATATGTCGTTATTCTATTGAAAATGATTTTGTTGCAATGAATGTTGATGAAGATGAAGTGTGTTTAGTTGTATTGGATCATGCATCTAAAGAAGCACTTATTTTTTAAAGTTGAAGATCAAAAGTTGGACACTAAGGAGATTTTTGTTGTAAATATGAACTCCTGTATGATACAATCATATAACTTAGTTGATGTTCTTGAAGGTTGCCCAATAAGTCATATTGATACTTCAGATGTCAATGAGCATATGCGGTAAGTGGTACACCTATTTTAATTTTTTTACTTGTCTAGTTAATCATATTTTATATGTCGTAATTTTAATGCTGAGTGATCGTATGTTTGATAGGTTCAAGAGAGATTAAGTTGATCTAAATATTGCAGCAGCGTTAACACAATCATCTCGACATAACATTGATGAAGAGGGATGTGTGGGGGTCATATGCCAACATTTATTGAAGGCTATGAGACAATGAGTAGCGGTTGTGATGATGAGCTTGATGATAATATAGAATAATATTCATCTGATTTAGATTTTCCTAACATAATAAATCATGCGGCCATGCAAAATTTGATTAGAAATTTGTCTAAGGTTTATAAATGTAGAAGAACAGATGGTTTGTAATAATAACTTTGCTCGCATATGTCATGCTACTTAAGAGTGGGATGTATAGCTTGACTTTGATGATGCTAGCAAGAGTAATGGAACATACAAAGAATTGCATATTCCATAGGAGTTAGTGGAAGGGATGTGCTTCACAACTAAGAAAGACCCATATTTTGAATTATATGTTTGGCCAATATTGAACAATATGGAATATGTAATATTAGCTTTGAATAAGTAGAAGTTGACAATATCCTGTGTACGCCATGCTGCCCCTTATAGACCGTGTTTATGACATTTGCATGCCTGTTCAAGCAAGCACCTAGGAGGAACGTGGAAGATTTCCAGATTAGGGAATGATCACATATGTAGTACTCTAATTCTATCCATGGGTCATAGACAATGTACCTCTATATTTATCAGCTCTTTCACTATACCAGCTTTTAGATAGTAAATGGACTTAAAACCAAGAGAAACTATTAGTCATATCGAAGTTAAATTTAATATTAAGGTTTCTTGCATGAAGGCATGGGATGAAAGGAGGAAGATGAATATTAAAGCTATATTTGGAAGTTGAGAGGAGTTCTACAGGACAAGGAATTTATTTATGAAAGTTGTTGCCTTAGCTATGCCAGATACAGTGCATTGAATTCTCTCTAACATCACACATCAATTTCAAAAAAAAATTGGGCTAAAAGTTTGTTAGGGATGTTAGGTCATATAAAACTGACCCAAGGCTAAATAAAGATAGTGGTGAATTGGTAAAGAAGAAACTTTAAGCAAAGTACAAACCAAAATCAACACAAATAAAACAAATGCGGAAATTAAATGCGGAAGCAAATAATAAGAAAGAACACACCAGATTTATAGTGGTTCAGTCAAATCTTGACCTACGTCCACTCCTTGGAGGCACCCTCCAAGTATTGCACTAAAACAAGTGTCTCTCCTTTAGCCCCCACAGCTAGGCGGAGAAGCCCTTACAAAATCACTTTCACCTTCCCCAGTGCGGCGGAGTCACCGGGTTCTTTGACACCAAAGTGAACTTCTTCTTTGGTGAACTTCCCTCGAGATAAGCCTTGAATCCAATGGTATTAAGATGCAAGCTTGTCGGAGCAACCGTGTGGAATCCCCTCCACACTCTCTTGAGTCTCCCCTCACAGGATATTCTCCCTCTAAGACTTCACCTGTTCCTCACTCCCTTTCAAGCTCTCTCTTCAAGTCTTCTCCACAAGAATGAAGCTATAATGGCTGCCAAAGACACTTAATAAGTGCCTTGACAAAGCTTAAATAAAAGTGCTCAAAATGAGCTCATTAATGCAAGTTGTCAACATTATAGTCCAGGACGATAGACATATCATCATGTACGATCAGTACAATTTAAGCCCAATCAGCCGGGACGATTTGAGACGATCATAAGAAAAATATCGTCCTGGACGATCAATACAAATTGTGGAATATCGTCCTCGACATCGCCCTGAAAAATAACTATCTCCGATGACCAATCATCCAGCATATCGGCCAGGACGATCAAGCAATCGTCCAGGCCGATTTGATCGTGAAATCAAGTTATAATTGCTTTCCTTAAATTTTAGATAAATTTTGGAAAAATTGACCTGGATCGTCCTGGATGATATTTTATAGTCATGGATGATCCACCTGGACGATGTCCAAAAATAAGTTATTTCTAAATAGATTTGGCGGCAAATTCTTTCTGAATTGAGCCCATCGTCCTGGCCGATACAAAATTGTCAAGGATGATGTGTTTTGTATAATGACGACTGCTTTAATGAGGATGCCCTAATTAGGATTTCTACTTTTGGACAGATCGTCCATGACGATATAAATATCGTCCCGGACGATGTTACCAAAAATAGAAATCTTTAGGGAGTAACAAAAAATCTTCCAAGTTACAAAACATCAGGAGCCACACCAAATACAATAGACTCAAGAAAGGAAAAAAATGTACAAACTGACTCAGACCTAGTCTACCCAATCTTGTGCTGATTTCAAATTGCAGTCCGATCGTGTGAACCTGAAATGTCAGTACATAAGGCAGTCGTAGAGATATAAGAATATTTGATATCATCAAAATCATAAACCATTGATTCACAACAATCTCCCCCTTTTTGATGATGACAAATAATTTAATTTGAATTTTTTAAAAAAGTAATTTCTCCTAATCTCCCCTCACTAGAATAAACCCTTTTAAAAAATAGGGGAGATAAAAAATATTTTTATTATTTTTAACTTTTTGAAAAGAAAAAAAAAGGATACAAATTCAACATTACGTTCTCCCCCTTTGACATTATCAAAAAGAGAGAAGGCACAAAAAACAAAACAAACAAAAGAAAAAAAATGTTCCATAATCTAGTGAAAAAGCAAATATTCTTAAAATGAGAAAGTTTCCTCTTAGTTTTAATAAAAAAAGTTAGTAGAATTGGATTGACAATGCATAGCCCAGAAAAGGTTAGAAATTAGAATTTGATAATCCAAACTCAAGTTCTTTTAAAAAGGCTAAAAAACTTTTTAATTTAATATCAAAATCAAGGAATAAATTAGAGAAAGAAATAATCATTTTTTAAAAACTCCTTCCATAAAATATATCTAATAGAAGATCAATGCACGAATTGTTCAATCGAGAATCAAGATTTTCAAACTCAAGTATCGAAAGTATCAAGGGTTTTCTTAAGCTTTTAAGAAGTACAAGAATTGTAAACATTAAATTTGTGGGCTCATTTTATGTGTCTTTACAATTGGTTGGCGCACTGTGCATCTTTTGATACACTTTGTGTATTCTATTTTTTTCAATTTGGCGTCTTTGCGCATCTTTTATTTTTGACATCATTGGACAATTTTTTAAATATGCTATATTTCTGAAATCTTAAAAACTAAAAGTAAACCCATACTATTGACAAAAACAAAATTCTTGATTAAAAAATTATGATGTAGATTCAGCACCTTGCAAAATATTCATATGTGATAAATAAAATATAGGGAGATAAAAAAAATTGTTTCAAAAACCAATTTAAAAGATGAAAAAGATTTTAAATCAAAAGTAGAATAACCTCTTTTAGGAAATAGAGATTGAGAGTCAAACACACGAGTTTCTTTCCTTTGACTGTTTTTAGAGAAGTCAATCGCAACTTACCAAATAGTTCAAGAAAAAACAGGAAGTAGATTTTTCATTTTTAGAAAATTGAATGTATGTGTTGATCAGAAAAACAAATTTCATGAAATAAGAAAAAAAAAGAAAGAAAAAAAAAAAACAAAACACAACAAAGAAGACTTTTTAACCAATATCTCTCTCCTGATCCGATGCTTAAGAAACCAGGTTTGCCCATGAGATTTTTTGCTTTTCATTATTTACCCAATTTAAATTTAGCTTTGCCTTACCCTTTTCTTTTGTAGGAAGAATTCTTAAATTAGGACATTTATTTTTCATATGTCTAGGCTTTCTACAATAAAATCAAATAACATCAGAATAAATATGAATTTCCTTACAATTTTTACCTTTTTTCCACTTTTACTTATGCTTTGGTGAGCTTTGTGATTTGCTTGACAAGTCATCACCAACTAAGCTATCTTCTTCTCTATCTTCCATTTTTAAAATAATCGTTTCACCTGCATCCAAAAGTCTTTGACCTAACCCTTGCTCGTAGGCAATGAGTGAGCCAATCAAATTATCAATAGAATATACATTCAAATCTTTAGATTCACAAATAGCAATAAATTTAGTATCAAATTTATCGAATAGACAATGAATAATTTTGTTAACTTTTTCAAATTTTGAAAAATCTTTTCCTAAGACATGCAATGATGTTACAATTTGAATGAATCTAGTATACATGTCTAAGATCATCTCATAAGGTTTCATGAAAAATAGTTCAAAATCATGCATTAACATATTCAACTTGGATTACTTGATTTCACTAGTGCCTTCGTATATGGTGTGTATTTTATCCCAAACTTCCTTACCAGTAGTGCACGTGGATATTAACATAAAATCTTTAGAATTTAAAGCATAGAAAAAATAATTTAAAGATTTTTCATTCAATTGAGCATTGATTTGTTCTTCTCTATTCCATTGGTTAAAAGGAATATCAATTTTAACTCCATCTATGATACGTGACGGTGATGAATAACCAGTTAAAATCATATGCCACATGCGAAAATCAATCGATTGCAAGAAAATAGACATGCGAGCTTTTCAAAAATTAAATGACATATTTTCAAATAAAGGTGGTCTGATGATTGAATAACCTTCTGTAATATTACGATTTCCAAAATTAGCCATGGATACAAATTCAAAAGTTATCAAAAACTTAATTTTATGAATCCTACTCTGATATCACTTGAAAGTTCGTTAGGGATGTTAGACCATATGAAACTGGCCCAAGGCTAAATAAAGAGAGTGGTGAATTGGTAAAGAAGAAACTTTAAGCAAAGTACAAACCAAAATCACCACAAATAAAATAAATGTGGAAATAAATAATAAGAAAGAACACACCAGATTTATAGTGGTTCGGTCAAATCTTGACCTACGTCCACTCCTTGGAGGCACCCTCCAAGTATTGCACTAAAACAAGTGTCTCTCCTTTAGCCCCCACAGCTAGGTGGAGAAGCCCTTACAAAATCACTTTCACCTTCCCTGGTGCGGCGGAGTCGCCGGGTCCTTTGACACCAAAGTGAACTTTTTCTTTGGTGAACTTCCCTCGAGACAAGCCTTGAATCTGACGGTATTAAGATGCAAGCCTGCTGGAGCAACCGTGTGGAATCCCCTCCACACTCCCTTGAGTCCCCCCTCACAGGATCTTCTCCCTCTCAGATTTCACCCATTCCTCACTTCCTTTCATGCTCTCTCTTCAAGTCTCCCCCACAATAACGAAGCTTCAATGGCTGTCAAAGACACTTAACAAGTGCCTTGACAAAGCTTAAATAGAAGTGCTCAAAACGAGCTCATTAATGTAAGTTGCCGACATTTTCGTCCAGGATGATAGACATATCGTCATGTACAATCAATATAATTTAAGCCCAATCAGTCGAGTCAATTTGAGACGATAATAGGAAATTTATTCATATCGTCCAGGATGATAATATCATCCTGGATGATCTGTACAAATTGTGGAATATCATCCTCGACATCGCCCTGAAAAATAGCTATCCGATGACCAATCGTCCAGCATATCGGCCAGGACGATCTGGCGATCGTCCAGACCGATTTGATCGTGAAATCAAGTCATAATTGCTTTCCTTAAATTTCAGAGAAATTTTGGAAAAATTGATATGGATCGTCCTGGACGATCCACCTGGACGATGTCCAAAAATAGGTTATTTTTAAATAGACATGGCGGCAGATTCTTTTTGAATTGAGCCTATCATCCTGGCCGATAAAAAATCGTCCAGGACGATGTGTTTTGCATAATGACGGCTGCTTTAATGAGGATGCCCTAATTAGGGTTTCTTCTTTTGGACAGATCGTCCAGGACGATATAAATATCGTCCTAGACGATGTTACAAAAAAAAAATCTTTAGGGAGCAACAGAAAATCTTCCAAGTTATAAAACATCATGAGCCACACTAAATACAATAGACTCAATAAAGGAAAAAATATACAAACTGACTCAGACATAGTCTACCCAATCTTGAGCTGATTCCAAATTGCAGTCCGATCGTGTGAACCTGAAATGTCAGTACATAAGACAGTCGTAGAGAAATAAGAATGTTTGCTATCATCAAAATCATAAACCATTGATCCGCAACATGGGCTTTTGGACCCTTAATTGCTGGTTGGAGGTATTGTAGACTAGTTGTAAGCCTTTGTGACACATTTCTAGTTAGTAAATATAGGGGTACCCTATTCTCTATAGTCGGTATGAATGCGAACAATGGAATATTCCCCTTGTCTTTCATAATTGTTAAGTATGAATGTAATGAGTCTTGGTTAGGGGTGCAAACACGTTAAGCTTAAGCTCGAGCTAGAGATAGTTTAATCCTAGCTCATTTATTTTTTAGCTCGCTTGAACTGGGCTCGAGCTTAACTCGAGTTTGAACTCGACTAGTATGTCTGAATCACATGCTCAAATTTGGATCGTTAGCTCGAGCTCGACTCGCATACAAGCTCGAATTGAATGTTTTTAATAAAATTTTTACCATTAAAATGATGTTTTTTTATGAACGTTTCACTATAAAAATACATTATTGACAAGTTATTTAAAAATCATGACAACATAGATAATATATAACATAAGGTCATTCAAAATGACCAAGCTGTTTTAAAAAGCACATCATTGATAAGCTAATAAAAAATCATAATAACAAAATAGTTCATGATAAGCAAATATACATATAACTAAATCAGATATGACCATTGTTATATAAACTACAATCATTTATAAGCCAACAACCTTTATCAATAGTTACAAAATCATTGTTCATATGAAAGATCATCATTATTATATAAACTACAACAAAAAATCATAGAAATACAACTACAAATAGTTCACACAAAATTCAAAGTACATACATGAAATTAGAAGATTACGAAGTTAAAAAAAAAAAAAAAATCTTCATACATTATTTATCTTCGTCAACTTGCAATTGATAACAAGAGCTTGCAACAAAAATAGCATTTAAAGTAGTTGAAGTGCCTTCTGTAAAGATAAAGAAAATACGGGGAAAATAAAAACACAATTTATAACTAGTAAGCTATTCATTTATCCGAGTTTTGAACAAAAAGCCAAAAAAAAAAAAAAAAAAAAGAGAGAAAAAATTATCTGTTCATAACAATATCAGAAGAACACTAACTGTTCCAACCTTAGGTTTTAGTTTAAAAAAAAAATTGTTTATCGATACAAATACGCCGTAAAAATGGAAGGATGAATGAAATGTTAAGGAAAAGTTTCAGTAAATATACATATCAAGAGGCTCCAACAAAAATAACTGATGTTTTTCCTTGAGCATAGGAAAAACCCCTCTAAATGCCAACTCGCTAAGTCCTTTCATGTTCGAGCATCGAAAGTACTTCAGCCAAAAAAAAAAAATAAATAAAATAAAGAAGAGAAAACATAAAAAATGAAGAATAGAACTCGTAACCAGATCATAGAACTTTCTCTCTACCCACCAAGTTGCCGACTCACACCACTTGCTCGAAGCACCCGAAGAACGGTAGATGACAAAGGCATGCCTTAGCTCAAACAGATGCCGCACTCCACGGACCTCAGCACTTCATGAAAAGTTTGCAGTCCGACTCTTCAATTCTTCAAAATTTTGAATATGTTATTAATTACTACTAGAGTAGGTAATATTTTGCCCGATCCAGCATTCCTGCTTCACTCCGCATCAAAACTTAAATTTTGCAAATCAGTTCGTGACTCTACTTTTTAATAGGGTTTGCTCGACGAGCTCTCGAGATGGATCAGGCATGTATCAAACTCAAGCTTGATACTCGATAAGTTTGACTTGGGAGCTCGTTAATGAGTTAAGCTCAAGCTAGCTTGCGAGTCAGCTTGACTCAGTTGCACCCCTAGTCTTGGTTATGGCTCCTTATTTGTCTTCCTAAAACATTACCAATCGTCTGGAAAAGAGAAGATCTTTGCATTATTTTTTATAAACATGCTGGTTTAGTTAGTGGGTATCGAGAAGTTTTCCTAAATGTGGCTCAACGACATTGCCTCCAGCATCTCCGAGAGAATGTTAAGAAAGCAATGTACAAAATGGGCTGTTCAGATGTTGATTTCTTATGCCAAAAGATATATCTAATTGGCAGTACTGATGACCTAGGTGTTTTCAAAAGAATAATGATTGTTTTACAAAATATTAAACAAGAAGTGTATCATTTGAAGATGGATCGTGATGTGACATGTGACATGTTGGACACAAAATCATGGCAGTGGGCATAGGTATGGAGTGATGATTATAAATGCTTCAAAATCATTCAATGGTGTTCTTAAAAGAGCCCGTGGATTGCCTATTTAGGCCATAATTACTACAACCTCTTACAACTTAGTTAGTATGTTCATGATAGGACACTACAATACAATTGATTTAATTGGACATTACAACGCAGCTAATGTGACAGGACACCGCAAAAATTTTTACCAGAATAATTATATTATTGAAAGTTTATGAGGGGTGTTAAACCCTAAAGAACTAGCCTGAGGCCTATGTTGCACCGATACACCTATTTATGAAGGTGTGTTGTATTCGATACACCGATACACTGATACACCTTCTATATGGAACCGATACATGTCGAATATGACATTGTTGTATCCAATGAAAATACTATTTAATTTCAAAAGTACACGCGTATCCATTGAAAAAAAAAAAAAAACTCATCATATTTACTTTAGCGACTGTGTGTGAGGTTCTCTTATTTTTGAGATGGATTTGAGTCTCTTGATGATATGGGAATATTAGAAATTGTTAATCTTTCACTTGATGATCGTGAATTAGAAGCTATGATATTTATTGAAGATGATATAGAAGTTCAAAGACAAACCACTGAAGATGCTAATCATATCATTCCTTCTATTGAATTGTTGAAACTTTATGTGCTAGACAATTTATGTTTATGATTTTATTGTTATACTAGACATTTAATGCTTACTTTTATTTTGATATTATAAGCTACAAGGCTACTAATGACATTAAGTTACTTTTTTTTTTTTTTTGAAATTTTAAATATTATGCTTTGATTGTTTTCTTAATTTTTATGTATGATTTATAAATTATAACGCGTGTCCGTGCCATACCCGTATCCTGTATTTTTAAGAATTGACATGTCCTGTATCTGTATCATATCGTATCTGTGTCACCATATATGTATCGGTGCAACATAGCTTAGGCTAAATAAGAGGGGAGGGGGTGAATTTGTAGTTTTAAAAATATTAAACAAAAAGAAAATCTTTTTAATCTTTTTAAATATGTTAAAAAAAATGATTACTCTTGATGCGGAAGAAAATAATTTTCACGATAACAATACAATCTGATTTTTCAAACACAGAACAAATGTCAAAAGAGTACAGAAATAAAATGTGATAAAAGTAATAAGAAAGAATACACCGAATTTTATAGTTATTCAGTCAAGTCTAACCTAGTCCACTCCTTGGAGACTCTCTCTCCAAGTATTTTACTAAAACTGAAGTGACTCTCATTTTACTCCCACAATATGGTGGAGATGCCCTTACAAAGTCTTTCCACCGACACAATGAGGTAGAGAACCTTGAGTCCTTTTTCACCCACTTAGTGAAGGTAGAGAACTTGGGGATCCTTTTACTCTCTCCTAGAATAGGTAGAGAACCATGGTCTACTGTTGAAGACGATCTCCCCGGAGCCACTAAGAAACCCGTGGATTAACTCAAAGAAGATGACGAACAACTTGCTTGAAGAAACCTTTGTGATTCCCTCACAAACTCCCCCTCACAAGGATCTCTCCCTCTCAAGCTCTTCCCTTCCTTCTCTAAGCTCCCTCTTGGATCAACCACATAGTAAAAGATTGTCTCAAAAGATAATTAGAGAGTTTAAATATAGAGCCTCCAAAAGAAGCCTTAATTTTCAATTCTGTGCAACTGATCGTCTGTACGATTAGTACAAAACAACCCTTTCAACCAGGATAATATTGCTATGTATAATTAGTTCAAGAGAAGTAGGCTGATCATCCTGTACGATACAAATATCATCCTAGATAATTAATATTAAAGTATTAAACTTTGTATGGTACAATGCATGACAGTGCCTTATCGTCCCATGCACTTCTCTGTCATTTAGTATGATACGAATATATTGTCTTGGATGATTAGTTGCAAAAGTATGGTATTCATCTAGTATAATAGCTGGCGATCCCTTATCGTACCAAACATGTTCTCTATCATTCAAGACGATCATCAATGATTATCCTATATGATTGTATCAAATTATGTTTTACCATAATTTTCTCCTAATTAAAGGATTAATTTAGGAATGATTGCCTGAATCATCCAGGCTCATCAACATTATTTTATAAGATTAGTGCAAAATATGAAAATTAAAATATTTCCTAAATTATGGTTGGCGACTATTTTCACAATATGAACTGATCATCCTGGACGATAGGGATCATCCAGTATAATTAGTTTAATCACTCTTAATATTGGGATGCCCTAATTAGAGTTTCTATTTTTAACTGATCGTCCAATACGATTTGAGATCGTTCTGTATGATTAGATAAAAAATAGAGAATTCTCTAACTTACCAAATATCTCCCCATGAGTATGTGCGTGCAAGATTACTTAGCTTGGGGTCCATTGGATATATGACTTGACTCAAGAAAGATAAAAGGTACATTGAAATTTAAGTTACAGATATACTCAACCTAGTTTACCGAATATTGAGCTGATTTATATTACAAGTGATCTTTTGGATATGAAAGGTTAGTAAGCAAGGAAAATAGAATAGATATGCAATAATAGTAGTGGTAAAGAAAATAATAATATTTGTTATCATCAAAATCATAGTACTATGATCAAGATTTACAACAATCTCATCCTTTTTTATTATGACAAATAGTGTTGTTAAAAATTTTTGATATAGCAAGGATTATTATTTTTTAAAATTAAAGAGAAAAATAAAATGAGACATAAAAATAATAAAATGATGAGTTAAGATAATTAATAAGAGCGAGTTGTAGTTAGATGAGGTAGATTTAACCATAGAGGAAAGTAATGATGAATCTGATAGTGCTGGAAATGTATCATCATATGAAAGTGAATCAACAAAAGATGAGTTAAATTAAATATTTTTTTTACTGCATTTTACTTCACTGCTTCTTTACTTCACTACATTTTTCTTTACTTCATTGCTTTTTTTACTTCACTGCTTTTTTACTTACTTCACTGCATTTTGTTATAACTCTTGATTTTATTCTAATATTTCTTATTTATTTCTGTGCAGATGGCTTCAGGTGAGGACCCTGGTAGAGGATTGATCAAAAACATTTTTAATAAGCGAACCAAGAAGATCACTACAGCTGGACCAGCTAGGTCAGTACGTACTGAGGGGACCACCTCGTCTCAGTCTGCTACACAGTTTCTACCAACTACACAGACTCAGCTTGCTACACAGTCTCAGCTTGCTACACAGTCTCAGCCTGCTACACAGACTCTGCCTACCACTCAGCCTTTACCCACTCCTGGAGCTAGTAGCCCGCAGTTCTACTCAGCAGACCCCGGATTTCCTTCACTAGATCCCGCGCAGAGTACTCCTTTCCATACTATGCACCCCCACCTTATGCTGGTGCCCCTCCTACTTACCCATTTCCACCATATGCTCCACCATACTATCCCCCACCACCCCATCAGCCTTCTACAGTTGGACCTTCGACACCGGCTGCACCAGAGCAGACGATAGATGGTAGAATGTTGATAGCACCTGAGGAAGACACGTAAGTTCATTCTCTTTTATTTAAGCTTACAAATTTTTTTATTTTATATTATATATTTGTTTGACAAAACTTTATTTTTTGTAGGTTCTACCCATCAAAACAACCGACACATAAAATACGGGACATCATACGAAGCAGGTTTGACGCTCCTTACGTTTCTTGGAAGAAAGTCCCGAAAGAAGTTCGGGATGTGTGGTTTAGAGAGTTTGAGGTATTTATGGGTTTTAGTTTTTATGTTAAATGATTTATTCTATTTTACTTAAGCTAAAAATCTTATATATTATATATTATATGTATTTGAATGCAGAAAGAATTTTGTTGGCTGCCCCATCACAATGACAGGATTAGAAAGACTTTTGAGAAGCGTGGGTCTACTCGGATGCACGACATGTTCACAGATATTAGAAAGTCTGGGAAGCGACCATTGTGGATTGGAGAGGTTATATAGGCTGAGTTGAACACTACTTGGGGCAGCGAAGAGTATACTAGGAGGGATCAAAATTGACAGAACAGAGCTTCTGATGTTGGGGGCTTGGGTAGTTTACTTTATACTGGCGGCTCCGTTCCACATACTGAGCACAGACATCGTTTGGTAATGAATTTAAATGTTTTTTAAATTATTCTTTAATATAAATATTAATATAATTCTCTTAATTCTAACAGAAAGATATGCTGGATAGAGAACCAACTTTTGTGGAATTGCATAGTCGTACTCATAAGCGATAGGAGGATCAACAATGGATTGATGAGAGAGCAAGAAAAGCCCATGTAAGTATATGTGCTTAATATTTTCTATTTTTAGTTTAGTTGTGTATATTTATATTCTACTTTCACGGGAGGAACACACGACTTCGAGAGATTCATGCTGCATCAGGTGAGGGCTCCTCTGGTTGCTCTGTGGAGTTTTTTGAGTATCGCATCTGGTCGCAGGCCGTCGGAGGAATGCAACATGGTTATGGTTTAGGTTCCCATGCTCAGGCATACTAGGGGATGACCTCCTCTACTGCATCCAGCTTCGTATCCAGTTCACATGAGTCCTTACATGCTCAACAAATAAGTGTCCTTCAAGCTGAGCTAGAACAAGTAAGGAAATCATAAGCTGATTGGCAAGCTCAGCTGCAAGCACAGGTTCAAATGTAGATGCAGGAGCAATAAAATCAGTTGTTGGATGAAATGCGCAAGATGAGGGAGCAGCTGAGTGGAAAAGAGGTAGCTCCAGCTGAGGAGTCCACGGAGTCAGAGTAGTTTAGTTTTGTTTATATGAACTTGTTTATTTATGTGAACATGTGTTATTGAACAATAAGTGATATTTTGAGTTATTTGATGCTATTGAACAATGTCTTTACATGGATATTTATGTTTTTGAGTATATATTGACGCTGTTTATATCTGTTATGTATATGGCTGTCTTCTAAAAGTGGTTTTGTATATGTTTGTAGGTGTGGAAATGCGATTGTTGGTTGGGAAGGAAATTTTTTTTGTTAATGCTACAGGTTTCCGATGGACTTTACGATGGTAATTCGACAGAAATGACGATTCAACGAATCATTACGATCATGCCATAGTTTATTTGGACGCTTGCAATAACCGGCGCCATTTACGGCGTCCTATCCGCCGGTGGTTTCCGGCATACAATATGCGCCGTAAACTAGCCTTAGCTTATTTGTGGCGCACATCTACGACGTTTTATCCGCCAAAAATTTCTGGTGGATCAATACAACATAAACTTCTGGCGGCGTGGTCGTCGGAATGACCGATTGGAAAATCGTCGGCTAGCCAGCATTTTTTGCGCTGGTAATGCGCCATGTTCCGGCGTCGCATAAAATGCTAGAAAGTTTTTTCCGATGCGACCCAAATCGGCGCACGAAAATCCGCCGTTAATACGCCAGAAACCCAGGACTTTCGTCGGATTTTGGATGTTACCGATCGACGAATATAATCCGCCGGTAATAGTGGGTTTTCTTGTAGTGAGTGTTCACCACAACATCCTTAAGATTCTTGTAATGGTTTCAAGACTACTTGCAAAGGAATCTTTCTTCCTTTTTGAAGCACTATCTCTCCAAATTTTCAGCTTTGTGAAAATTGTCATGCTAACATCATGATTACAAAGCTTTATTTGATGTCTGTAAGTGTATTATTTGTAATATATGGAATGACGAGCTGAACAATTTTGTTTAATTGGATGAATTCCTAATTTTTCTGCTAGTGACTTTATTAGATGGATGATTCTATGTTGGTTGTACAATTTATGTTTATATGGGCATTGGCTTTATGACCTTCTATGGCATTATCTTTATCTCCACCTACTAAGGGGCTTCATGACTTTGATACTTTTGTATGGCTTTATGACATTTGCTTTGTTTTTTGTTGCAGTAGATGTTAGAAAATTTAATGGCGATTCTATAAAAGTTTCTCAAATTCAACAACATTTTGGTTCAAGATAAATTCATAAAATATACAATCGATTAAACAAAGATGTGGAAGCTAATTCATAAACAAATTTACATACATTGGACCATTGAGATTTGATCGTGTTGTTCACTAATTTTTAATTCTTCTAAACATTTTCTCTCCTAAATGATTGTGTATGTTTCTTCTTGTTAGAAGTGGATTAGACAGAAAGGCTTATGGACCCAAAACATATGCAAATTCTAAATTAAGTGCTATCCATAAATTCTAGTTTTAAGGGTGGAATTTAAAACTAAGAAATTGCCTGTTTTAATTTCTAAATTAAATCTGAGTAATGGTCATTTTAAATGCTAAATTAAAATTGAAAAATGGTCAATTACTTAGGAATAATTTGGATCATTAATGATAGTTATTTTAACAATCTCCCACTTGGTCCAAATATTCCATCACAAATAAAATAAGAAAAAAAAATCATGAATCATGGTGATAGGTCCTCTAAGTGCGAGTATTATCTCCCATGCATCACAATCATTATGTGCCTTATATATTTGCTTATTTAACTTAATGAATAAATATTATGTTTATTCTAGGACCAACTTAATGATGTTTATCATTACATAAATGTGCACACATAAATAATTAAAACATGAACAATAACATAACTTTATTTATTTTACAATGAAATTAACTAAAGTAACCAAGACCCAAAAAATCCACATGATCCTTAATTTTATGTGGTGGCATACCTTTAGTTAAAGGATCCACCATCATAATTCAATCCATATATACACTTCTTAAGCTTGCACACTAAATGCTCACATTCACTGGCTGCTTCATGTAAACCTCCTCCTTCAATGTTCCATTTAGAAATGCAATTTTTACATCCATTTATTATAGCTCTAAATCAAAATGCCCAACAAGTGCCATGATAATTCAAACGGAATTCTTTTTAGATGCAAAAGAAAAGTCTCTTTATAATCAATCCCCTCTTGTTTAGTGTATCCTTTAGCAACAAGTCTTACTTTATATCTTTCTATGTTGCCTAATTAGTCTCTTTTTGTCTTAAAGATCCATTTACATCCTATGGCTTTTGCACTATTAGACAACTTAATAAGATCCCACCCAGACTTTGTGATGTGGCATTGAATTCATCTCATCTTTCATGGCATCATACCATAAATAAGATTCTTTATAACTCATGGCTTGTGAAAATATTTTAAGATCATTTTCAGCTTCAATATATTAGTCTGGCTTTTGAAGCTATATATTATAATCACTAGGAATTGGTGATTTTCTTTTCCTAATAGATCTTCTTAATGTTATGACAACCTCCTCTGGTGGAGTTGGTTGTTCAACTATATCTAATGGTTCATTTAGCAGCTTATGGAATCTCTATTAGTGGTTGAATAATATCCATTTGAACTTTAGGAGTGTTATGTGTAATAATTAACCTGTTACTTGAAATGAAAGTTTATGCATATATATGTTCCTTTCAAGAACTAAGCTTTGTAATTGGTCACACCAAATAATCAAATCATTCTTAAGAAATATTTCATTTATTGATTCCATAATTCTACTGATATTAGACACTACAAGAAAATCTATTATTACCATCGGACTTTCCGGTGGCAACATATACCCCGAAAAAAGCGGCGGCCTAACTAGCAGAAAATATGCCAGTAATTTTATGGTGGAAGTTTCAGCGAAATCGCCACCATTAAATTACTGACGTATATACCGCTAGTGGTTTTGTCGGTATATAATATATTATGACGCAAATTCCATTGGTTATTACCGGTGAAATCACCAGCATAAATTACACCGGCTTATTTAAACTCGACGAATATTTTTTGACGTTTTATCTGCCGGTATTATGACCGACGGATAATCCACCAGAAAGTTCGATGGAAAGGGCCATATTTCAACCGCTCCTTTGTTTTTCTTCTCATTTCTTTCACTCTTCTTGGTTTGCTCCACTTGCATCTACAAGCTTCCCCGAATGCCTCCACGACTGGTTCCTCCCAACATTAGCCGCCGAGCTTGCCCACAGGAGCCGCCGTCAGTTTCTTATAGTCTCCACCTATATTTCGTGTGTTACCGTTGCCCTGTTCCGTGTGTGACCTTCCTCCGATAAGAGAATGTACCTTGGTGTATGCTTTTTGCTTGAGCTATGGATGTTTTCAGTAGACATTTTCAAGAGAATGTACCTTGGTGTTTGCTTTTTGCTTTAGTTATGGATGTTCTCACTAGATATTTGCAATAGAATTTACCTTGGTGTATGCTTTTTGCTTTGGTTATGGATGTTTTAACTACACATTTGCAAGAGAATGTACCTTGGTGTAGGCCAGCTTTTTTGCTTTAGTTATGGATGTTCTCATTAGACATTTGCAAGAGAATTTACCTTGGTGTATGCTTTTTTTGCTTTAGTTATGGATATTCTAACTAGACATTTGCAAGAGAATGTACCTAGGTGTAGGCTAGCTTTTTTTCTTTAGTTATGGATGTTCTCACTAGACATTTGCAAGAGAATTTACCTTGGTAAATCCACCAGTACTATCCGTCGATAGTTGCACGAAAAATCAGGATGATGGATTATCCGCCAGTACTTTTAGTGTACAAATGTATATTTTTGTTGTTATCGACGGATTTTTTTTGCCGGTAATAGGACATTTTCCTGTAGTGAGATGGACATTAAATCTATAACCCTTAGACTTTTCAGCATATCCAATAAAATATCCACTAACAATCCTTAGGCCTAACTTTTTCTCTTGTGGATTAAAAATTCTCACTTCACATTGACAGCCCCATACACGAACATGTCTTAAACTCAATTTCTAGCCTTTCCATTACTCAAAGAGTTTTAGGAACAACCTTATATTTAATATGTACACACCACCTTGAGAGCTTCAATCCACAAGAATTAAGGTAGTTTAGAACTACCAATCAAGCTCTTAACTATGTCCATCAATGTTCTATTCCTTTTCTCAGCTACACCATTTTGATCAGGCGAGCTAGGTAAAATATATTGGGCAACAATCCCATTTTGTTGAAGGAACTTTGCAAATGTACCAAGCATTTGTCCATCCTCATTATATCTTCCTTAATGTTCACCACCTCTATCTGATCTCACAATTTTAATTTATTTTCCATATTATTTCTCTACTTTTACCTTTAAAATATTAAAGGCAGTTAATGCTTTATTTTTATTTTGAAGCAAATATAGATACATAATTCACAAATAATTGTCAATAAAGGTGATGAAATATTTTGGATTATAAAAATCCATGTCTAAACAACAAATATCTTTATGCATGATCTCTAATATGATTGTACTTTTCTTGGCACTTTTCTTTGACATGTTAGTTTGCTTACCCTTAATGCAACCTATATAAGTATCAAAATAAGAGAAATCTAAAGTATTAATTACTCCTTCATTCACTGATCCTTTAATCCTATTTATGGAGATGTTTCTTAATCTTCTGTGAGACAACATAGAGGAATTTTTATTTATAACATATCTTTTAATACTAGTTTAAGCATGCATTATATTATGAGTGTAGCTATTTTATAAATTAATATAGAAAAGACCATCAGACAAAATATAATTCCTAACAAGTTCTAATTTAAAATATAAATCACTAGAAGTTTTCGAGAAAGTTAAAGGTATAACCAAAAGGTACTGGTTTGAAAACTAAAATCAAATTCCTAGAAAAATTAAGCACATAAAAAGTATTTTTAACTCTAAAATAAAACTTCTACTAAGTACTAAATAGTATGTTCCAATAAATTCAACATATGAACTAATTTTACTTCAAGAATAAATGCGTTGTACATTTCCCACTGGCTTCCTTAGATTTTACGTACACTACAAAGTATTATAAATATATAGTGTAGATTCTGAATCAATCCATCATGTGTTATAAATAATATTAGCCATATTAGATTCATAATAGACAAATGAGATTATTTTATCATTCTTGCCAGGCCAATTTTTGAATTTGATACAGTCCTTCTTAATGTGTCCTTTTTATAAAAAAATAATAATTTGATTTCTTAAGGATGTTAGTTTGGGTGGTATTTTACCCTTTTCTTTCTTCTTGGCATGACTCCAATCCTTTTTATGTCTAGCTAAAATTGCACTCTCACCTTTTTCCATAACCAACCTTTCCTCTTGTACACATATGGTCATAATCTCATTCATTGACTCTTTATCTTTGTGAGTGTTATAAGATATTTTGAAAGGATCATATTTCTGTAGAAGTGAGTCCAGAATATAGTGCACTAAAAAGATTCAAACATATCAACCTTATGTGTCTTAAGCTGAGCTGTAATGTCTCACATTTTCATTATGCGCTCTTGCACACCTTTAATTCAATTTAGCTTCAAGGATGAAAATTGGATAATTACACTAGCAAGAGCTTTTTCTGAAGTATTGGATTGTTCATCAATTGCCTTAATTAGCTCTCTAACATTATTATACTGATCGACTGACCCACGAATAATAGCAGATATTTTGTATTTATTAACATCAAACTGAGATGATTATTTTCACTCCCAATTTTTTTAAGGAGAAATTTCATCAGGAGTATCTTTAATTGCATGTGGTTCATCTTTCCTTATAGAATAATCAATATCCATCCACCCTAAATGAAGGAGATTCTCTCCTTCCACACTTTATAATTATCACACCTTAATCAAGAAATATCACACTTAATATCAAAGATATTCGTTGATTGTATGTGTTGGTGGAAGTTCTGAAAGTGAGTTTTGAAAGATTTAACTTATTTACGGAATTTGATATTAAATTTATAGTCTCAAAATTCAAACTCCTCATTATAAATAATATATTTCCCCTTATGGCAAATATATCATTTACTAATGGGTTCAAAAGATGAAATTGAAAGTTGTCGTCCCGATTATAGAAGTTGAATGCAAATAAGAATTACAAATGATCTTGAAGGGACGAAATGAGATTCTATTAATATTCAACCAATATAATCCAAATAAGAGATCATTAAATTCATATTCCATATCACAATAGTGAATGATGTATCCCTCCAAGGAGAGAAAATATCACTCATTATCGATCGATGGAATATGATGACAATGATCATTGTTGTCTTTATTTTCCCAAAAAAGAATAATTTTGAGTTTTAAAAATAAATTTTGAAAAAGGTGGATGTGGATTTTAAATCTCGTACGAGTGCAAGTCATCGTAGTTAATTATATCATAGAAAACTAAAGTTCCCTACAAAAACTCTCCATTAAAATAACGACAAATTATTTCTAAGAGATTTTCTAGGAGTGATGTTAAAGGAGATGAAATGGAATTTCAAATGAGATTGAAGCAAAAATGAGCACTTATTTTTGTTGTCAAAGGAAGAAGAGTAAGAGGCACTTTGAGATTTTAAAAAATAATTTATAAGTACCCCAACCTAATCTAAGTGTTGGCCTTTAAATTTTAGAATAAAAGAAGATTTAGTTTGAGTTAGAACATTTTATTATAAATTTGGGATTGTATTCCCGGAGTTTTGGGGTGTATGATTCAAAATCTTCCCTAAATTCTAAATCTAAATTGGGCACCAAATAATGGTGACCCAAACCTAACTAATGCAATGCAAAAACTTGGCCTTATACTTGCATGGATTTGGGAGCCAGCTAACCACCTAGTCAATTTTAAATCCATGAGTCTGGTCATTTTTATGAAAGAGTGGTAGGGACATTTTTTATTAAGATTTTGGAGAGCTAGGACCGACGCTTAAAGATTTTCCTAAGTGGCCCCTTGACTTATGTTGGGTGAAAATGCTAAAGACAAATGCAGTTAAATTTAAACACTTTTAAATATATTTCTAATTCAATGCATGCTAATCGACTCGATTAGTACTTGAAATTAGAAAGAAGAAATTTTAAAAAGGGCAAAAAAATAATTTTTATTCTAGAGATTATACATATTCCCCATGATAGATCTGTACGCTCATAGGCCAGATGGTCTGCCAAAACCCATGCACAGGAGGGGAGCAGCCAAACAAAAGGAAGAGAAGAGTGCAATGATATGTTATGTGAACTTCCGGCGGTCCCAAACTTACTTCTTAGACCGTTAGAGTTTCTATGTTATCTTAAAATTTTAATTTAAATTTGAGTAGAAAAATTTTGACGCACCCTCATGAGCCTCTACTTATCCAGGCTAAAATAAAAATGACACACAATCGCAAAAAAGAAAAAAAGAAAAAAAAGGTAATCCTATACCCAATGAAATTATCTCAAACATATCAATATAATTAATTCATTAAAGTAAAGTCCATAAATAAAATGCCCCATTTATTACAACCTATGATCTGAAAAAAAAGTGGTCGAGCACCACTAACAACAACTCAGCTTTTAATCCTAATACAAACGTAAGTGACGTTGAGTGGGACACTCTTTGTCTTCAACTCCTCGGTCTTCTCCTCTTTAGACTCCTTAGGTTCTTTGTAACTTGATACCCAAATGAAAAAGAAAACACTTCTTCCGAAGGGGAGGTTATTCTTTTCACTTTAGGTACGAAAGTGATCCCAACTTGGGCTTCCAAATGGAAAAAGATTATCTCCTTATAGGGTGTGCTTTACTCTTGGGAATCCAACTTTAGATCTGTGTATTCCAAACTCAAAGTACAACTTTCACAATAAATACTTGAATAAATTATAATAATATAAAATAAAAATCTAGATTCACTTGTAAAGTTATCCTAAGTATTTAATAATCAAATCAATTCTGAAGCAATTATATATATGTAGAGAAAAATAAAAACACTTGGTCATGCTATTTTTTTTAATTTAGAGGGCTAAGCAGTTGAAACACCTGTAACTGTTATATTTATTATTTATTTAGCCTCCTTTACTTCCCTGTATGAGCATGACCACCTTTATAAGATTGAATTAATATAGATTGTCCATAACCTAGGGGTAAATCTAACGTATAATAAACCATCAATCCACAGAATGTAGTAAAAGTAAATAAACACTTATAATAAATATTTCAATCACAACATACAATAAAATCTCATAAATCTGACATACAACAGAAAAGTAAACACCAGCCTAGCCAAGATCTATAGTCGGTTGTTCTAGTAAATCATCTAAAGTGTGTGTAGAAAGTCGAGTGGCTATGGTAGATCCTAAATCGGGTTGTTTATTGAAGGTCCAAGGGGAGATTTACATTTGAATTTAAATATTAATGTGTTAAAGCTTGATTAATGGTATGTTTTAATTGTTAAATAATTATTACCTTTGTTGCTCACTAAAGCCGTGAAGTTTATATTACGTTTCTTGGGAATAAGTTAATAGCCTCGTAGGCTTGGGTTACCTAGTAACAATTTGGATTGGTTAAGTTAATTTAGTTGGTTAGAAATCAAGGGTTGATTAGTCTTAATTAATTTGATTAATTATTGATTTTAAAAGTTAAATTATTTTATATGTTCCATCAATAGTTTATGGCATTGTGCCACCAGGTCTCCTTAGGACAAGTAGCCCTACAGCCTGGAGTAGTCCATACTAAAAACCTTATTGAAGTAGTTAAATTATGGATTTTAATTTGTTTAAATAATTATGAGTAATTTAATTTTGATGTTTAATACTCCATTGAATCTATTCATGGTATTATGCCACTAGGCTCGAGAAACTTAGCCTCCTTATGACACTTAGCCCTGCTGCCCAGAGTAGTTCATCCAATAAACTTCATCATTGAAGTAGTTATTTTGTATTAGAATGTTGTTTAAGTGGTTTTATTTATCAAATGAAGTTTTTTGGTATTTTAACAAATTATTGATTTTTTTAGATTTATTGGGATTATTTAGAAGCATTAATTAAGGGCCCAAAAGGTGACTTTTTAAACCAAAGTTAATTTTGAAGGTTTTTTATTTTTTATAAATATTAGAACCTATGATGAGTAATTAGACTATTATTTTGCTTAATTTGGAGTTTTTTTATGAAAAGTTATGAATTTTCAAAGTTTTGACTTGATTTTGACTTAAATTTGATATGATTGTTAACGTTTTGACTGATTTTTCAAGGTTTGACATTTTTTGAAAATATTAGATTTTAATTTGAGTTGAATGCTTTTGAGGTTGATCAATTTTGAATTTTTTAGAATTAGTTTTCACTTTTAGAAGTTCGAGTATTTATTGAATTTTCAAAATTGTATGATTAAGAGTGCTTGAGTGATTTTGCTCCAAATCTGCCCCAAACCTCTTGAAATCACCCTGAAATGTTATAAATAGCCTAAGGGGATGTTTTCAAGCATTTGGAGATTTTTTTTTGGAATTTTTAATTATTCTTAATTAATTAAATTAAATAATCTCATATTTTAATTGAAATCAAATTAAATATGAATTTGTTGTCAAATCATAAAGGTTTTAATTTTTTTAAATTAAGGTTTAAATTCTGATCGATTAGAGGTACTATTTGTATTTTTATGACTTAAATTTAATTTATTTGAATTTTTAGAAGTTTTGAGGGTTAATTAAGGGTTTTAATTTAAGTAAATTAATCAGTTAGCCTAATGAATTAAAAAACGAGTAACAAATTTTCTATTGGTAGGCAATGTCACTATGTTTATGTGTTTAAAATTTAAATTCATGAGGATTTGTATCATAATTATTGAAGTTTTTCTAAGTTCTAAGTCCTTAATTATTGTCCTTAATGATGTCACTAAGTTAAGTAGGTTTGAATCAATGTTCTACTAACCCTTGGGCTTAACACATATAAATGCACAAACATCTCAGCCAAGTCCTTAGAACTAGGAGATCCTTAGCTAAATGCATTTTTGCATCCTATACATGCAATGAATAAAGATAATTAATATAAATAATAGTTTGAATAATGAATAGTTGGAACACCACTATTTACTAATGTTTCCCCATGATTTCTATTCATGTAGGCTTTAGCTATGTTTAAAATTGCAAGTTCACTCAAAGCACTCAAAATTTAATATACATATAATTTTAAAATTAATTTTATATTTGAAAATAGCTTGATTTTTAAAAACTCCTAGAAAATTTAGAATAACTCAAAATAATTTTTAAAGAAATCTAAAAATAGTTTAAGAATAATTTCAAAAAAAAAAAAATCAAAAAAGTCTTTAATAATTTAAAGACAATTCAAAATAGGGGATTTGGATTTTTAAAGAATTATTTATGTTAAATATTTATTAAACATTAATTTAAAATTAAAGTATCTTAGTAGTTTAAACTATTTGAAATATTTAGGATAATTAGAAAAAATTTTAAATCTTAAAATAATCAAATAAAGTTCTTTAATTTTAATAAAATAATATTAATTTTTTAATATTTTTAAAATATTTGAATTATTATTAAATTAAAATATATTTACTAAATCATTAATTAAATAATTATTTAAATTAATTAAATTTTAAAATATTTTATATTTAATATAATTATTTAATTACTTTAAAAAGTTTTTTTTTTTTTAAAAAAATTTAATTTTGAAAAAAAAATTTTGATTAAATATTTTAAATTAAATGATATTAATTGTTAATTAAATGTTAAATTAAATTATATAAATAAAATACATTAAATTAAAATTAATTTCAAAATAATAAATTCAATATTATTCTCTAAATTTTTTAAATACTTTGAAATAGAATATTTGAATATTTCATTAATATTTAATTAAATAATTAAATAATTACTCAATTATTTAGTATTTAAATTTACTAAAATACATTAATAATTTTAATTTGTAATTAATTTTAAATTAAAGTTTATAAAATTCTAAAAATTTTGATATAAAATATTTAAATTTTGGATTTTTATTTATTTTTTAATTAGTTTTATAAAATTCTTAATTAAAAACACTTAAAATATAATTATATTAATTAAGTTAACGGCGATGGCAGCAAGTGGAATTAGGGGTGTCAATTTCGGGTCACGGGTCGGGTTCGGGTCGAACCCGAACTGACCCGAGTTCAAACGGGTCAACCCTAACCCGACCCGGGTAGACAAACGGGTCGAAAAACCGAACCCGGACCCGACCCGGCGGGTTGCCGGGTTGACACGACCCGACCCGGTTTGGGTGGCCGGCGCCGGAACCGCGGCGGCCGACGGCGGCGGACGCGAGCGCGCGAGCGCGACGGCGCGGACACGCGCGCGCGCGGCAGCGCGGGCGCGAGGCGGGCGCGGTCGGGCGCGCGGTCGGGCGCGGGCAGTCGCGGGTTCGCGGGCGCCAGACAGGCGCGGTCGGGAGCGGGCGCGGTCCGGCGGGGGAGCGGTCGGGCGCGGGCAGTCGCGGGCACGCTGGCACTCTGGGGGGGCGCGCGGCGGGCGCGGGCACGGGGGCACGCGGGCGGCGCTGGCAGGTGCGGGCAGTCTCGCGCGGCGGGCAACGCGGGCGAGCGGCGCGGCGGGCAGTGCGGGCAGGCGCGCGGCGGGCAGGCGCGCGGAGGGCAGCGCGGCGGGCAGCGCAGGCGGGCAGCGGGCAGAGGCGGGATTTGAATTTTTTTGAATTAAACGGGTTGGCGGGTTGACCCGGCAACCCGCCGGGTCAACCCGAACCCGACCCGTTTTTTGAAACGGGTCAATTTCTGGAACCTGAACCCGACCCTTTCTGAAATCGGGTAGGGTTCAACCTGGATTTTTCGGGTCGGGTCCGGGTCGGGTTTTCGTGTCGTGTCAAATATTGACACCCCTAAGTGGAATGGTGGGCCAGACAACACAATCCAGATCGTCAGATCGATTCCATGGTAACGAGGGGCTTTAGGCATCATCCAGATCGTGGGTTCAAAACCACATTAACCGGCAAGCATTAATGGCCAATGATTGCACCGTAATAATCATTGGTCATCAATACGGGACACGGTACCGCGATGGAGCGAGCCACTTATCCGAGTCAATAGAGCTCGGAGGCTGTTGGATCTTCCACAGTTTGATTCAATGGCTCAGATCAAGCCGGACAAAAGCATTGGTTGCGGGTTTGAGTGAGCGGTCGAACGAAGTTGTAGAACAATGTGATTTGGGCCATTGATCGTACGATCAATGGCCCAAAAAAATGTATAATTAAAGGAGGTTACGAAAATGCCTTAGGATCACTATTTTGCCTCATTCTCTCTATCAAATCAATCATTTAACTTGAAATTTTAAACCTAGCTACTTGGGATGAACATAAATCATGGGGAGTAAAAAATGCGGTTTAGGATGCACTTTATAAAAAGTTATTTCAATCTAAGTGTAGTGACATAGGTCTATGAATTTTGAGTGATTTTATCGTTGAATCTTTGAGGTCTTGATACGGTTGAGCTTGTAGACTATCCACGTATGTTTTCCCTCTTGAATTCACGATCCAAAACAGATCGGATCAGGCTGGTAAGGCTTTGGATGGAAAACTCCTAAGTTCTTCAGAGATCTAGCCGCCGATGGGATTTGGCCTCAAAATGGCTTCCTCCCAGTAGCCTAGACTAAGAAAAAAAAAGGATTAGAGTTGCCTTTTGACCATTTGGAAAGGTTTGAACTTGGATAGAATTTCCTTGACTAGTCAACTGGTCAAAGGAAGTTGAGGTGGCAAGCAAGGAGTATGGGAGGCTGGTTGGGTGAAATCCAAGCTTAGAGTCAATGTATTTGAAGTCAAAGGGAAGGGTTGACCACTTTAAAGAGGGATTTAAATGAATTGTTGAATGGTTTAACTAGTCAATAAAGTCAGAGTTGCCAATGTGGCACCTAGTGAAAATATATGGTTGTTTGGAGTAAGTGTAGGAGGAGTTAAAGGATTAGAACCATAATAAGAGTGAGTGGGAGCATGTAACATGGGGTTTGACCATGAATTTTGAGTTGACTTGGTCAAATCCCATAAAATTTGCCTCTTCCATGATTGATATATATTCAAAGCATGGAGTAATATGAAAATAGGGGTTTGGAGTAAAGGGGTTGGAGTTCAGAGGAAATCCATGAAGTTGGAGAGGGTTTTGATCCCTCAAAATGGGTTGACCAAGTCAACCAAAGGGGAGTTTCACTTGTAAAGTTTCGAAAATGTCAAGGGTGTCTAGTTGAATGATTTTGAGAGGTTGATTTGATTTAAAATGGGTTGAATTATTGAATTTGAAAAGTGTTAGGTTAAGGTTTGATTTAGTCAACCTGGTCAAACCATGCATTGAGTTTAGGTCAAATAAGTTCAAATAAGTGTTTTGAGATCAATGAAGGTGGTCTCATGTATTGGTGAGATCATTTGGATTGAAATTGACATTTGAACCCTTAAGGGGCATTTTGGTCAACCTTGGTTGACTTGGTCAACCTGATCAAACCAAATCGTGGGTTTGGGTCCAATGTGTTCCTAAAGATGTTTAGGATCCATTTGAGTATGTTTTGGAGTTTGATATGGGAATGTGATGTTGAATTTTGGGGAAAAGACAAAAAAAAAATCATTTAAAGGGCATTTTGGTCATTTTGATCCATGGTCAACCCTGGGTCAAATCATGCCTAGCAAAGTGTAGGTTATCGGTCAAAAAGTTGTAGAAAAGGTCATGGATGTGTTTGGAAGGTTTGGAAGGGGTCCAAAGGTCAAATTTTACTGGATGGCATGTTCAATGGCACATGTTATAAATAACTGAAGGTTTTACAGTCTTCAAAAATCAATCAGGCCTATGGGGTTAGAGACCTCCAAATGAGCTCAAATTTGAAGAGTTGACACTAGAGACATGTCATCTCAATATGCAATTAATAGACTCTAAATTAGATGCCAATTAACTGGGTTTCATGGTGATAAGGAAATCACCTAGAAGGAGTTTCGGGACTTGGGTCCTTAACCCAAAGATTTGATTTTGGACATTAGACTTGGATTGGATTTAGGAATTTAATGGATGAAATTGGATTATCCACATCAGTGGAATTCAATTAGATAATTGAGATTGATTGGATGTGATTTGAAAGTTGATTGGAAGGTGATTGAAAGTTGATATGAAGTTGAACTTGGGATTGAATTAGAGGATGGAGTTGAGTTTGATTGAGGTTGAGTTGGGCCTTACCTAAGGACCTATATGGTTAGGCAGTAGATACTTCTCAATCATTGGGTCACCAGAAAATAACTCAAGTGGGTCTCAGTGACCTCATACAGAAATTAGGTCAACAACATGATTGCATTAAGATAAATAATATATAAATTAAACATGCTTACTAACATAAATATTGAGGTAAAGAACATATATCATGCTTCACCAATGTAAATTATGTATTTTAAAAGAATAATGAATCTATTGGCATAAAATTTTTTTGAGGATTGAAGTTTTAATTATGATAGATTCATATAATTATTTGTGATAAAATTATCAAATTATATTCATTAAGATGGGCAAATGCTCCAAATGAATAAAAAAGATGTGCAATGTGCACCACCAATAGAGAGAAAGAGGCTTCCTTCCTTTAAATCCTTAAATCTCAGAAAACCCGATCACCTTTAATTACTTGACTTTGAAAATCTTGAATCTAGATTCTTTATTATACATGAATTATCTATCAAATAGAAAAACATCATGCAAAATAATTGGAAAGATTAAATTTCTACCACCAACTTAAAACTTTTGAAATTGATCCTAATTCAAAAATATGTAAGGTAGACCCCAGTTGAGTTTCTATAAAATAGGACATCGATAAACAAAACCTAAATCCTTAAACCTTCTCAGGTTAGTTGGAGTCACCCAACTTTTCGCTGTACATATGAATTTGTTTGCATTTATCATTCTGATAGGGTCCAAATGGCTAAAGAAAATTTTCTAATAAAATGAAGAAATCTTCTACTCCTAATAAAAATTCAAATATCATCCTTGAGAAATGTGTGTGAGTCTTTGAATATTGGCATCTTTTTCTTCAAGGCATTTTCTATAAAATTACACTCTATGTTGGGTCTAAGATCAATCCCACTCCAAGAGTATTTCATAATGCTAGAAACTGCTGTTCAAGTTCAAATCACAACTGAGTAGAGTACCTGACTCCAATTTGAGGAGCTTGAGGTCTGGCAGAGCGTTGTCTCCAAGACTCAACAAAACTCAGAATTGTATAAACCCTGAATGGTTCAAGATCATGATAAGATAATGAGACTTATAACCTTCCAAGTAGGAGATTTCGTCCAAGTTCTTTGGATTCCTATCTTATCCTACTGAGAAATCAATGGGGAGTTTTGAGCCAACATAAGAACGACCTCTTGTTGTATAGACAATCTTTGAGGGAATTTCAAATGTTAATTGATCAACCCTAAAGGATGTCACATGATATTTTCAAATGTCGGGGCGGCTCTTCTGGAGGTACCATGCTGAATGAGTATCAAATTCAAATACCCTTCAAATTCAAAAAATTATTGAATTAAAAAAATCTTTTAATTCAAAATCAAACTAAAAAATCCTCAAAATTAAAAATCAAATTTCAAATTAAAAAATCCCCCAAATTTAAATTTCAAATTCAAAAATTCAAACCCGATCCTCTTTGTTGAGCAAGTTTCTTCCCCACATGATCATTCAGACCTGATCCTCTGTGTGGAGCAAGTATGAGTCCTTGTGCTTCCTTCTTCTTAGTATCTCGACTGACTAGCTATAAATTTAAGCCACTTAGACCCCATCCTAGTTAGTCACCCCCTTTTCCTTAAGGACAGGTGTGAGCCCTTGTGTTTCTTTTCCTTATTATTAGAATTAATTTGAGTTAGTTAATTTTTGCCAAAATACTTAGAGATTTAGGTAAACTATCTCCTTGGCTAGTCCCCCTGGTTAGATGTGAGTCTCCGTACTTTCTAGCTACGTTAGTCATCGAAAACTCAAAATAAATTTGATCTTTTAGGAGTAAGTGTGAGTCACCATGCTTCTTACCTCTTAGGATCTTGGATAACTATTAGTGGATTTAAGCTTGTTGGGTTCCATCATAGTTAAATCACCTTGTAGTCTTTTAAGGATAGGTATGATTCCTTGTGCTTCATTTCCTTAGGTTTAGACCCACTAGTGATGAGACATGCCCTTTACGGCACCATCCTAGTTCTAAAAATTCTAAATCCAGTTTTAATCCTCTATATGGAGCAAGTTTCCTCTCCACATTATGATCCACTAGTGATGAAGCACGCCCTCTGTGGTACCATTATAGTTTTAAAACTAAACATGATCCTATGTGTGGAGTAAGTTTTCTCCCTACATAATCACCCACTAGTGATGGAGCACACCCTATGTGGCACCATCCTAGTTTCAAAATCTAGATGTGATATTTCATATAGAGCAAGTTTCCTCTCCACAAGATCATGTATAAGTGATTGAGCACGCCCTTTATGGCACTATCCTAGTTTCAAATTCTAGATTTATCTTTCATGTAGAGCAAGTTTTTCCTCCACAAGATCATCCTTTAGTGATAGAGCACGCCCTTTGTGGCACCATTTTAAATTCAAAATACATATATGATCTTCTATGGAAGCAATGCTTCCTTCCCAAAATATCTTCTAGTTTTCTTTTCCTTAAGGTTAGATGTGAGTCATCGTGCTTTCTTTCTTTAAGATTAGATCCATTAGTGATGAAACACACCCTTTGTGATACCATCCTAGTTTTATTTTCAGCTTCAAATTCTTGAATTCACTCTTCTTTTCCTTAAGGATAGGTACTTCCTTCCCTTAGGATTAGATCTACCAGTGATAGAGTTTTCCCCTCATGACACTACCCTAGTATCATATTCCAAACTTGATCTTATATAGTTGGTAGTTCTTCCTTCCTATATGATCATTCAATCTTCTTCACCTTAAGGTTAGGTTCCATCTTTTCTTAGGATTAGATCTATCAGTGATAGAATACAATGGGCTCAAAAAATTCGGCCCTAACCTCCACCCACTTGTTTTTTTCTTCGGGGGAGTTTTAACGAATTAAGTTCCAGAGTAAATTTTGGGAAGACAGATGAGTTTGTAGATAAGACACTACCCAGAGATTTTGCCCTCATTTTGTGAGGATTTTATGATATGAGTTCTGGTTTCCTATAGGCATAAGCCCCTATAGTTAGTTACCCCCACCTGATCACAAGAGAGAACTTTCGATTATGGCTAGTTATCAATTATATATGTTGTATCCATAGATACATAGTATCAGGTATATAGTATCAGCATGGGATTAAGAAATGGAGAATTTAAATGGTTTTATGTTTTAAATAGGAAATTTTATCATCTTGCAATTAAAGCGGATGGTGAGAGAATATATGATAAACCCGATCAAGATCCAATAGTTCTATCGTCCTGGGTCATCATGGTCCCTGGTCTACTTAGTCAGAGGAGGAGTTGACCTAACCTAATAGAAGGATCCTTATTGGCAGCGATGGATTACTTCGTCCAAGGGTACCTTGTAGACCTGGGGTGATTATTTATCTAAGGGGACAAATTTGAATCCACCTTAGCTAACGGAGGGCTTTGTGCCCTATCAATCATATCCTACTGATTCATATCTCAAGGATTTAATGCCACTAAGGAACACATTGGCTCTAGCCATAACAAATATTTCATGGTGCCATTTAGTGGCAAAACCACTCGGTTAAGAGGGCCCCGGGTCATAACCATTTATCCAGCGGTATCATTTAGCGACAAAATTGCCAGTTAGAGGACACGTATCACATCCTTATTAGTAGAAGATTATTTGAGAATGAATCTTAGTGATATTTTTAACTAGGAGTAGTTTTCAATTTGTTCACCTCAACAAACTATTATTAAGGGTGGATAGATTTTTCTTTAAGTGGTTGATGATTGAATTTCAATTTTTAAAATATTTTGAATTTTGGGATTTTTGTAGATTTTAACTTTTGGGTTTTGAATCTTATGGGTATTTAAGTGGCATTTTAAATTATTTGGAATAAATCACTCTGGTTAAGATATGCATTCAACACGGCCATCATCTAGGTGAAAGGGGTTATTTCCTTTTATTGATTGGACCCTATCGACTTTGTCAGTTTACTGACAAAGGATTGGGTTTGTCATAGGCTTTGTGCTTTTATTGGTGAATTTTTCTTGTTGAAGGTCTTGAAGGCCTAATCTGAATGTATAAAATAAATATCGCTATTGACCACACGATAATATATTTATTTAATGGTTCGAGCCGTATTGACTCATATCTACTGCATAGAAGGATCGAGCTCAAACTTGAGTTTATTTTCTAATCTGCACAGCATCCCTAGACGTCACGTGTGTACCCTTATCACTCTCACCAGATCCCATGCGGGTATTTAATTGTATATGACCTTATGTGTACCTATGTGTATACAAAGTATGATGCATATGCGAGGGTATTCTTGGATTATTTATAAGCACCTTTTGTTCGCTTACATGAATATTACAGATCCAGTGACATGGCGTTATATTGTGGTCATTTTCCCATTGTGTATAGGTAGACTATCGAGCACTACTTGTTGCTCTATGCATGTGAATTGTAGTGCACTAATGAATTTCCCGCTATTTTAGAAGCTCGTAGGAACTTGCATTCGCTGTATTCATTATGCATTTCGTTGTGGTTTTGATTTTTACAACACATCCACTACTTCTACTTGTAGATCATTTATAGACCGAAATTGACTACCTGATATTGTATTACTAAAGTCTTCTGCATCTACCCATAGGTGGTATGTTGTACATACATCTGTATTTGTAGAGAGATTGTATGTTTTACAAATTTTCCATCCTTGCTTGTAGAGGTCCAATATATTTGCTTGATGTTGAATGATGGTTGACTACAAGAGCATTGCAATTTCATCGGCTCTTGTTACATAGCTTGTATGTGCTTTCATTTATCACAATTTCTTATATGTTGTACTTATGCTCCTTTGTATTCATAGCATTTCAGTAATTGTTATCTTCCCAATAGACTACACCAAGCATGATTGCCTGTAGAAAGAATGTTGCGTATTTTTTTGCAAACTAGCCAGCATTGTTTGAAAGGTAGTTACATCCTTAATGTTCCTCTTTCTTTGCTTGTAAACCTACTACATTGTGTATGATGGTTAGCAAATCATCACATTCATCATGTGTCTCTTATTATAGAATTATCATATCCATTTGTACGCCAATCTTTATTATCCATAAATGATTCATCACCAATGAAGTACCACTAGTACTATTGCTTGTAGGTAGATTTAGCACATTCACTTTGTATATTAACATTAACTGTTGAATGGATTGCATTCATCAATAATCTACACATATATATTGATTGATAACTTTTAACATTCTCATGTGTGTGTTATGATAAGAATCACAAATCCTTCAGTGTCTTTGGAAATAAACTATGACTCGCATAATGAATTTTCATCCTCAATATTCATTTATAACCAATCACATACATCTTTTATTTTTTTTGTCGTTTGTGGGTTTCACCTACTTGTTTGAACGATGATATCAACTCCCATTGCACATGTCATATGCCCTTATATATGACACAATAATCCAAGATCAATTAATTGCTTGAGTCTTCATTATCACCTGTATTCTAATGCCGATTGCAAGACATTATTACAAGCATCATTGATCTTCTCATGTATATTGAACAGTGGGTGATGGCATTCATCTCATATCAAATTTTAGTATTTGCGAGAAATTACGTATTGCCGTTCATTTGGATGATCGCTATAAATTTCTTTGTCCAAAAGTTCCTTGCAATGATTTGTAAATAAGTTGTATCCTTCAATAATTTTGACGTTAGTTGTAGACAAGTTATGATTGCGAACTCCTTGTCTCCATATGTTGTTAGCAACATGTACGATGATTCCACACAAGCCTTTCTTTATTATGAGCAAATTATATTCATTGATATTTTAACATAAATCCTTTATTATTTTCATGACCAAAACATGTAATCAACATTTATGATTGTGAGAGTCATCGTGCATTTGAAGTTTGGTTCCATATTGTTCAAGTTTTGTTGATATCCACTATGTTTGATTCAAATCAAGTCTAAGTTCACAAGTCCTTGCAAGTTCTTACATTTGGTTCAAATCAAGTTGAAGTCAAATATGAGTTTAAGTTCACTGTCAAATTTGAGTCCAGTTCTTTGTGTCAAATTCAAGTTTCATTGTAGTTCAAGTTCGAATCAAATGAGTTCAACTCAAATTCAATATCCTCTATGGTCCAAAGTCGATTCAAGTCCTTGTGATTTATTTAAGTTCATATTCATTTAGATTTGAGTTTATTGTATCAAAGTTCACAAGTCCCTTATTATCCTTTGAGTTCAATCAAGTCCAAGTACGGTCTCATATTCATCAAAAAATTTTACAGCCTCTTGGCCTCTCCTCTATTTAAAGGAAACTACAAAAAATTGGGCCTCCCGTCATGCTAGAGAAAGGATCGTATGGTAGGTGTCCTTGGAAACCACAACCGTAAAATCTTCAATCCCACCACGCAAGAGAAAGGCATGTATGGGTCTTCGGAACCTATTTCAGAAGAAAAGTAGTTGTTTCTTCACAAACACAGAGCTGCATATGGGTACTTAAGATTATCCCCACTATACTACAAAGAGCGTGTATAGTGCCTACCCGCATTATTGTAGGTGTCGCACTAGGTTCCCTTCCCACCACACTAGAGAAAAGAGTATGGGCAGTTTGCCAGCTCAACATGAATGCTGAGAATGAGATTTTAGCTTCAAGAGCCCCTTACCTACCTTGTTGTATGTTTCACATTAGGTTTCCTCTTACCACGCTAAGAAAAACTTGTATAGGTGGTTGACCGGCGCATCACACACACCGAGGTAAGATAGTAGTTTTCTTTTTTAAATTAGTTACATCTAATTAATAATAATAATAATTAATTATAATTAGATTTAATTAATTATAATTAATACATGAGTAATTAATAATTAATTATGATTAAATATAATTAATCATAATTAAACTAAATTAATTATGATTAGATTATAATTAATAATAAGTAGTTATAATTAATTATAATTAGATTAGTTAATTATAACTAACTATTGATTAATTAAAGATTAATTATATTAAACTTAATTAAACTTAATTAATTATGATTAATTAATAATTAATAAAAATTAATTTCAATTAAAGATAAGTAATTATAATTAGATTCAACTAATTAAAAATAATCTATAATTAATTAATTAATGATTATAATTAACACTAATTAAATATAATTAATAGTAATTAATAATGATTAAATAAATTCTAATTATAATTAATATAACTAATTGTAATTAAATTTAATTAATTATCATTAATCTATAATTAAAACTAAATAATCATAATTAAAAAATAATTATAACTTTATTTAAAACAAAAAACCCAAAGGGCTTTTCGAGAACAAGATTTGGTCGAAGAATCTCCCGAAAGGGATAAAGTTATCTTCACCATAAGCAACTCCTATTATAGCTTGTTGTCCAAATGCCATAACTTTGGATCTGGCAGGCAGGGAAAGTCATCCAAGGAGCATCGTTAAACATCCACGAAGGACTCGAAGATGCATGTGTAAGGCCAAAAGTTACCTTCACAGGCAATGAAGCTCACATTCTTGCTTCTGACCAAATTGACGTAGTTTTCGATCTGGACAGCAGGGAGCGTCGTCAGGGGGTGAAGCCGGAGAAGCAAGCGGGAAGGGAGAACGTTACCTCCACTACACGTGAGCACCCTCCCTTGCTTCCGATCAAAGTGTCGTAACTTTCGATCTCATAGGAAGGGAACGTCGTCGAGGGAGTGAAGTTGAACAGCAATAAAAGAGCCGAAGAAGCGCGTAGGAGGAAGAGGGAAAGCAAGGCGAATGGGAGAGGAAGACCCAAACACTTCATTTCTTCACTATTTAACACGAGCTATGACGTGTGAAGCTATGGCGGGATGTGATGTCGAACGTAGGTGAGATGACAATGACGTGCGATTTGAATGGCATGACGTGCTAGTTCAGTGCTGGACATGTACGAATGATTTTATATATATATATATATATATATATATATACATGTCAAAAAATACATCCCTCATGGCAATATCCTAGTATCAATTTAAATTTGATCCTCAATAGTTAGAATTTTTTCTTTCCTATATGATCATTCAATCTTCTCTTCCTTAGGGTTTAGGTATTCCCTACCCTTAGGACCATATCTACCAGTGGTAGAGTATGCCTCTCGTGGCACTATCCTAGTGTCAATTAAAATTCCATAATCAATCTCCTTTCCTTAGGGTTAGATATCTCCTTTTCTTAGGACTAGACCCACACTAGTCGTAGAGTATGCCCTTTGTGGCACTACCCTAGTATCAATTCAAAACTCAATCCTTTAGGGTTAGGTCTTCCATTCCCTTAGAATCAAAACCCAGTCTCAGCCCTCTGTAATTAGAAGTTCTTCCTTCATATATGATCATTCAATCTTATTTTCTTTAAATTTAGATCCATTCCTTCCTTAGGATTAAACCCACTAGTGATAGATAACTCCTTTAGTTGCACTATCATAGTTTTAATTTCAATTTCAAATCCTAAAATTGAGTTTTTCTTTCCTTAGGGTTTAGGTTTTCTTCTTGCCTTAGGATTAAATCCACTAGTGATAGAGTATACCCTTTGCGATACTACCCTAATATCAGTTCAAACCCTGATTCTTTAGAAATAACCTTCTACTTTACTTTAGAATCAAAATTCTAGACTTGACCTTTCAATTTGGTCAACTCTAATATGTGCAGTAGAACTTCATTCTACTACATATATTGGCAGTCCATTTCTTGACCTCATTTTTATATGAGGTCACTAGGATAAATCAATATCTTAGATCAACTCAGACCCTAGGATCAATCCGGTTCAAATCCAAAATTTTAATCCAAAATCTAAGGCTTAAATGCCATGCCCTAAAAGCCTTTTCTAGCGCTTTTTTAAACACTTCAAAACCTAGTCAAATTAACTATGATTCAGAGTCTATCAATTTCATGTTAACCGGACATGTATCTAGAGGTAACTCTCCAAATTTGATCCCATTCTGAGGTCTATAACCTCAGAATTTAAATCTATCTCCATAGGCTATAAAATCTTCAAATATTTATGGCTTATGACACTAGACCTACCACCCAGTTGATTTTGACCTTAGAGCCTTCTACAAACCCTTTGATTACATATAGACTCTTGATTATAATGTGTTAAGCATTAAACTGCATTTTAGTGGACCCACTTTGACCTTCAGTTGACCATGGGTCAAAATGACCAAAATGCCCCATAAGGGTAGTTTTGAAGTTTTCCATGGACTTTAATATGGTCTTTTCAATTCAAACCTCGAAACCCATTTGTTCAACCTTGACCTAGGTCCTTGGTCAACTTGGTTGACCAAGTCAACCTAGGTTGATCCAATCAACCCTTAAGCTTTTTCATATTCAATTAAGCTTTAGATCTATTCCAAATCTATTCAACTCCTTTAGGCACATTCCCTAATAATTTGGACTTGACTGAACCATTGACCCAGTCAAAAGTTGACTTGTTCAACTAAACCCAAGTCCGGTCAAATTTAATCTATTTGGATCAAATCTCTTTATACAATCAAATCAATGCATGAAGCTCTCAAATCTATTCCATTTGATTAATATTCTCTAAAATATCATAAATCAATCCATGGTTATTTTGACCAAGTCAACTCTTCATGATTTGTTCAAACTTCTTTTCATGCATATTTATACATTTAATCATTAAGCTTTTAGCTTCAATACCTTTCCAAATCCATTTAAGACTTCCCTCACTGCCACCTCAACAGTCCACTTGGCTATTGACTGGTCAACAATAATTAGCAAGCTTCAAATTGGGTTAAGAGTGGTCAAAATGATCAAAACACTTTGTTTAAACCTCCCCACTCATTATAAACCTCCAACAGTTCTAATCTCTTCTAGAGACTTCCTAAGCTAGCCCTTAACCCTTTGATCAAGATAAAATGGCCTTGATCTCTCCCATGTGCAATTGGAGATGAAGATGCCTTTCCACATAGGATGTACTATGATCCTTTGATTCTCTACCATCCCAACAACTCCAGCTCATGTGGAGCACATCAGGGACTCCAGCCAAGCCATCTCAGCAATCCATTTGGCATGGGGATGTTTGAATAGGGTAAACCACTCATTTGAACGGGCATTCTATCTGTAACCATCTCTCTCCATATTCAAGACCATCCACTGAGCTCTATGCTTATTTAAGCTTTTAACCAACTCTTGAACACTTTCCAAGCCCGACCCAACTAGTGAAAATCGACGGTGAAGAGCCTTTGGCCACCTCAAGCCTCAAATTCATCCATCCATAGCTTCTCCGCCGTGCGCTCAACAGGGAAAAGTTGCATGGACAAACAACAAATTTAGAGAGCCCTTAAATGGTCTAATCCGTCCATCAACCCAGGTGAAATCCTAAACCCTAGCTTAATGCACTTAGCAAAAATTATTATTTCATTAAGCACATTACAAGCCATCAAAATTATTCCCCACAATTTTGTTAATAGTGGCTATCTAGGTTTAAACTTTTAAGCCTTTTGATTAAACTGGTTGAGAGAACGGTTCAAAAAACTCATTCTAAGGTTTCAGTTAAGTTGTGCTTAACGGCATGTTTTTTGAGCCATTGATCTTGAGATCAACGACTCTAATCGAGCCGATCCATAGCTCTTACTAACTGTAGAATTGATCCATAAAGGAATATCTTTGTCCGACGCAATCTCCACCATCTAGCTTGAATTGCACTCGATCAAATGGCCTGCATTACAAGGTGACATAGTTAGTGAATTGAGCACATGGTTCAATAATTACCCAATCATTACTAGCGGTGCAATTGTGTTGCTAGTAATGATTGCCTTCGAATTTTGATCTAACCAATCATAACGCGCCACATGGCATTCTGACGCCGTGGTGTTACCAAACTTATTAAAATAATTTATATTATATTTTAAATTCATTTTAAAATAAAAAATTTTCAAATAGATATAAAAAATAAAAAATAAATATTTATATCAATACTTCCATAAAATTATATACTTTAATTTAAAGTTAATATTAATTATAATTTTAAATTTTTAATTATTAAATATTTGATATTTTAAATTAATAATTATTTAAAAATAATAAAAATATTTTATAAAATATTAAATTTTATTTTAAAAAGTATTCTAAAGTCATAGATAAATATTCAAGATATTTTTATTATAAAATTTAATTTAATTTAAAATATTTTATTTAAGCATTTTAAGTAATTTCAATATATTAATGTTGAATTAATATTTAATTAATATTAATTTAAATATTTCAAATATTTAATTTTTTTATTTTTTAATATTTTAAAAAAAGTAGAGAATCATTTTATAATATTTTTTAAAGTTAGATTTAATTAAAAATGTATTATTTTAAATAATTTTAACGTGTTTAAGTATTTAAATATTTAATTAAAATTAAAATTCAAATTCAAATAATTTTAAGAAAATTAATTTAAATAATTTAAAATTTTAGAAAATTTAAAATTTTAATTTAAATTAATTTAAGTATTTTTTTAAATTTTTGTTCATTTTAAATTAATTAAAATACATGTAATTTACTTACAACAACAACAACAACAACATTATGCCTTTATCCCATTACGTGGGGTCGGCTACATGAATCCTTTTTCTCCATTTTGTCCTAAATTTACTTAGAACTTTAAAAATTTAAAATAAATTACTTTTTAAATTAAAAAGTGTGCATAATGCCTTAAAATTTTTAGAATTTTAATTTTTTTAATTTAAAATTATTTTAATTAAATTATTAATTTATTTAATTTTTTTTAATTTTTTAATTATTTTAATATTTTATTGATTTTTAATTAAATATTGTAAAATTTAAAATTTTATTTTCAAATTACTTTAAATAATAAAAGGATCTCTCAATAATATTTTGAAATTATTTTGATGATATTTTTAATTATTTTTTATATTAAAAACTTATATTTTCATTTAAAAATTTTATGTTTTTAAATCTTTACATGTTGAGAGGTCCCTTGAAATTTTAAACATAGATGAGCTTACTTGAATGGAATTGGTGGGAAATGGTGATTAGTCAATGGGCAACTTTTTTAATTGAATCCCTTAGTTAATTTTGTTATGTCTTGTTATATACATATGTAAGATGCACACACTCGCACTTTTTTTAGGCTCTTCTAGATTAAGGAATTGATTATGATTGTGTGTATGCATGTTTATCTGTTCATCAAGGGTTAGTGATATTGATTTAAACATACTTAACCTAGTGACACCTTATGGACAATAATTAAAAACATGTTTAAAAAAATTATATCAATTTTAGAAATTAGGATACATATCATTTTGACATAAACTTAGTAACATTCTCTACCATATGAAAAAATTTCCATAAATTTTAAAAATCATTAAGCCACTTAATTAATTAAATCATAGTTTATTCTTTAATTAAGCCTTAAAGTTCCAAAATTTATAATAAATCAAATTTAAATAAAAATATATATTTAATACCTCAAATTGATCAGAATTTAATTTCCAACTTAAAAAAACCCCCTTTGATTTTATATCAGATTTAAACTTAATTTTAATTTTAATTAAAAATTAAGAATTAATTGATTTAATAATGTAAAAATAATTAAAATTTTCAAAAAAAAAAATTTGAACACTTGTAAATCTCTCATTAGCTCATTCTTAACCTTTGAAGTTGATTTCAAGGAATTGAAAATTTATTTGAAATAAAATCTTTAAAAAGCCCTCCAATTAAATAATTATCAAACATTAAAAAATTATAACTAATTTCAAAAAAATCAAAATCGATCAAACTCAAAGGCATTTGAATCCATTTGAGATTTAATATTATTATAAATATCAAACCATCAGAGATTATTCAAATTCAAAAAGTCATCTGTTTGGTCAAACTTAAGTCAAAACTTCAAAAATTTATACGTAATTGTAAAAAAATCCAATTATAGCAAACTCTAAGCTAAAATACTCACCTTAGGGTCTAGTATTTTATAAAAAATTAAAATTTAGAAATTAACTTTAATCTAAAAGTCATATTTTGATCTTAATCTAACTTTAAAATCAGCAACAAATCAATCTTAATTAAAATTCATTAATCGTCAAACCTTGATCAACTCAAATCACTTATTTATATCAGTTACCACTGGTAACCCAGGCCTTCGAGGCTGTTAACATAGCCCCGAGGAAGGTGAAATAAACTTCATGGTCTTAGTTTAACAAAGGTAGTAATCACCCAACCTTTAAAACATATCTTAAAATTAATCTTAAGTCATTAAAATTTAAAATTTAATTAAATATTCCCTTAAACCTTTCAACCAACCAAAACATCAAATAACTCTAATCAATTTCCTTACATAAAATATATCCTCCCCACATAGCCTACCTCACACACTTTAGATAGTTTCTTAGGACAACAAACTCTAGTCTTAAGCTAAGCCGGTGTTTACTTTTCTACTGTGTGTATAGTTTTTTGATTTTTCATTACATGTCATGTTTAAAATTTGATTGATGTGATTATTTATTTATTTTTTGCACTCTGTTATATAAATGATTATGCATTAGATTACTCCTATGTTAAGGATGATTTATGCTAATTCAATCTTATACATGTGGTCATGCTCATACATAGCATTTAAAATAAAAGGGGGCAAAATAAAAAACCTTAAATTTCTATAAGTGCTACAGTTGCGTTAAATTCCCCTTTTAAAACTAAAAGAGCATGACCAAGTGTGGATGTGATTTAAGTATTTTAAAATATTTAACTACTTGAGATTTGATGTTGATTTTAATATTACTTGCTTATGATTACCCTGTATGTTGTCAAGTCTAGATTTTTAATTTTTTAAATATAATTTAATTCAAGCATTGAGTTGTAAATATTTAATATACAATGAGATGGGATTAAGCATCCAATTTGGAATCCAAAGAGGAAGGGACATCCCTTAGGGGAGAATCCTTCTCCATTTTAAGATCCAAATTTGAATGACTTTAAAATATCCAAAAGAAAAAGATAACACCCCTTTCAAGGGGGAGTTTTTTTTTTTCATTTGAATATTATGACCCGACGATCCAAGAAGCCCCGTAGAACGATGAATAAGTGAAAAATGGAAGACCCATTCTCAAAGTCATTTGAGTCTTAAGATTATAAATATGGGCTTATTTTTAGTGGTATCAGACCACTTTTCTTCTTTTGTAGACCTTGTGTTGTAATAATAAGTGACACTTACCACATAGACTTTTAATTTGAATATCTATTTCATTGATTTTATTAATGATTGATGTGTTAATTATGATATAAGAATGCATGTTTTTTTTGCGACCTTGCTTGTCGATTTTGGTTTAGCCTGGAACCTGATTAGAGGATGGTGAGGGATTGTTAAAATTTTTTCTATTTTAATTAAATTTAAAATATTTAAACTCATATAACAACTTCAACAATTTTAAGAAGTAAGCCCAGTATAGACGAGAGTTTGCATAGCGTGTTGTTGCATCTTCTTTCCTTTGTTTGGCTCCTCCCCGCCTACGGGTTTTGGCAAACCACTTGGCCTATGAGGATGTAGATCTGCCAAGAGGAATATGTGCAATCTCTAGGATAAAATATATTTTTTAAGCCTTTTTTAAATTGCTTTATTTTGATTTTAAGCATTTATCGAGTCAACTAATATGTATTGCATTAGAAATCAATTAAAGAGTCAAATAATATTCTAATCACATTTACTTTATGTTTCATATTACCTAAAATAAGTAAAGAGCCCAAATAAGGATCGACTCTACATGTCGACCCCACTTTCCTCAAAATTAACTTAATTAATTATTCCTACCACTCTTTTAGAAGTGGTCAGATACATGATTTTGAAGCACTAGGTGGTTTAATAGCTTGATCCTCAATCTAGCCTGGGGTAAGTCCAAATCATACATCGTATTAGTTAGATTCGGGTCACTGATTTTTAGTGTCCAATTTAGATTTAAGTTCTGAGGCAGGCTGAGGCTATAAGACCTTAACCTTCTAGGAATTTAATCCCAACTTTCTAATAAAATTAACCATTCAAACTTTAATCACTTTTAATTGAAATTCAAGCCCAACACTTAAGATAGACTGGGAAGCTTTTGAATTATTTTAGAATTCCAGGGGCCTCCTACACTTCCTCCTTTGATTATAAAATAAGTGTTCAAATTTGATTCAGTCCCATTTGAAAATTTCAATCCTCACCTCCTTAAACATCAAGCTTTAAAATCTCAAAATAAAATTTTTATCACTATTTTAATCTAGAGTATTCATAGGAAACTTTGGTTTTCTTACATTTTAATTAACCACTAGGGCTTGTGCTTTCAGGAAATTTAGAATCACAAATTAAACAAATTTTTTAAAAAATCAATCTTTTCAAAACTTCAATTAATTATCTTTGGAAAAATTAAATTTGATGATCATTATCATCATATTCAAATGATTGATAGTGAATAATATATTCTTTCTATGGAAAGATATATAGTTATATTGTCATAATTTTAATTATAAAATTAATGATCTCTTTATCTAGATTAATGTAGTTAAACACTCAATTAAGTGATTCTTCCCTGAGTTTGACTACGATAATCAGGATGAATTCAAAGTTTAATAATATGAATCTATTAGGGAATGATATGTCCGCCTCCCGAGGTGATATATTATTCATAATGATGCATTCGATTTTGAAACTAAAAAGCCATAAATTAAATTCTCCAAAAGATAATTAACTTTTTCAAACAACTTTTTTAATCAAACATAATGATGGTGGCAAAAGGTGGTAGAAGGCGACAGGTGGTAGTGATAGGCGGGGTGGCTAATAAGGATTATGGGTAGTGGTGAAACCTAGGGGATATATTGCTAGTGACTATCCCAAAATTATCTTGTGCAAAAAAGAATTCGACTGCTAATGAATAAATGTAGAATACATAAAATATAAATTATGAATTAAAAAAATTATGAAAATTTTATTTTGTATTTTTCATCAAATTAAATATTTAAACTTTTAAATCTCCTTTATTTAAAATATTTTATTTACATGCCCAACACCTAAACATTATTATTTACATACATACCACTTAAATTCCATTACTCTCCTAAAAAATTCCATTATGTTTACTCCTATCAAAACCCTTCGCTCGATCCTGCCTTTTGCGATACCCTTCTTTGCTTGAGTCACTACCTTCGTGTCTGAACCTATGTGTCTTCTTCACTCGAGATGGTACTCACTCCTCTCCACGCCAAGGTTTTCTTTTGTTCTTCTCTATTTCTTCATTGTTGTCCTTCTCCATGCTTTCATTCTTGTTCTTCTCCATTTCATCATCGTGATGGGAGCTTGTCAGTTAGGGTTGATTTTTGTCTTCTCAATTTCTTCATTTATGATATTTTCCATTTCTTCATTATGATGGTAACTCACCTGTTGTTCCATTTGGTGTTAAACCATCCAGTTCAGAGGGTCCCGATTATAACCATTTAGTTACGATGCTATTTGGAAGATAAATTGTTGGTTAGAGGATACGTGACACATCCTTGCTAGCAAAAGACTATTGGAGAATGAATCCTAATGATGTTCTCGACCATACATTAGCTCTTTATGAGCTGAAGAAGTTTTTAGATTTTTCCACCTTAGTAAATTATTACGGAGGATGAATGGGTTTTGTTTTAAGTTATTGATAATTGAATTTCCATTTTAAATATTTAGATTTTAATATTTTTAATATTTTGGATTTTGTGCGCATTTGGTTGGCATTTTGAATACTTAGAATTAATCCCTCCGGTTGAGATCTATATTCAACATAGCCATCATCGAGGTGATTTTAAATAATTTTTATGTTTGTCATTTGAACCCTACTAATTATGTTCGCCCACTAACAGAAGATCAGGTTTATTGTAGGTTTTATATCTTTATTAATGAACTTTTCTTTAATAGTCCTTGAAGTCCTAATATGAACTCTAAAATAAAATATCTCAGTTGATGTGACAATCATATATTTGTTTAACGGCTCGAGCTGTGTCGACTCCTATCTATTCAAATATAAGGATCAAGCTCAAATTTAAGTTTATTCCTAGATCCGTGTAGCATCCTAAAACATCTTATTTATACCCATAACATGCTCGTTAGGGCACATGCGAGTATTTAGAGAGGTATTTTTGGTAATTATCTATTAAACCTTGTTGACTTTGTTTAATTATTGATAGAGAATTGGGTTCTTAGTAGGCTTCCAGCCTTTATTAGTGAATTTTTCTTTTTATAGACCTTGTAAGCCTAATATGAACGTAATAAACAAATGTTTTAACCCGTGTCAACTTCTATCTGCTTGTATATAAGGATTGGACTCAAACTTGGGTTTATCATTTGACCCGTGAAACATCCTTAGGCGTCATGTGTGTACCCATAACACCCTCATTAGGTCTCATGCAGGTGTATAAATTTTTGTATGTAAGGGGGGCCGTTTTGGAATGTTTGACACTAGTCAGATATGCAGGCAACTATTATTTAAACATATGTGATGCTTTATTTGGGAACTTATAGATGCCTTATGTCTGCTTGTATACATGTCATGAATCTCATGGCGTGGCATTCTACTGTGGGTTTCCCGTCACTTTATATAGGTAGACTGTCGCACACTACTTGTTGCTTTTTAGTGAGCAGATTATTGCGCACTAACAAATCTTTTGCTATGTGTTTGTAGATGCCAGCATCTATTGGAGATCTTTTGTATTTGCTCGTAAAAAGTATAGTGTATACTTGACGAGCTTTTGTTGTAACTCGTAGGAGCTTGCATCTACTGTATATTCTCCACATTTGCTTGCATGAGGGTTGGTGTGTTTTGTTGTTAAATGATGTTGATTGTTGGTTGAATTTCATTATATGTCACATTGTATGTATTTATAGGGGTACCACTGTGGTTGCAGCTTCCTTATTATCATTGCTTGTATGAGAATTTTGCATTTGCCATATGTATATTGCATATTCTTCACCATCCTTGGAAATGATCTGCAACATACATAACGAACCTGACAACATTGCTTGCTGATATTTGCATCCTAATTGGCTTGAGAACTTTCAACGTTTATAGGAGGCTTCATTTCATATTTTTCATTCATTTTTTTTTCTTGCAGGTTGATTTGATTGGAATGTTCAATGTCATTTTAATTTCATTGTTCATCATTTGTGTATTCTTAGAGTTTATCCCCTACAAGATACTTGTAGCTTGATTGCAAGTGGGTTGTCATGGGTGTCATGAGTTCATGCTCGTAGCCTTAAGAGAATCATTTTGCATACCACAAGTCCTCTACGTATGCTTATAAGAACATGTACTCAATACAGGTCCTTGACCCTTGTCTATAAATTGACTAAGGGAATGTGATATGCCATTTTAATTTCATCGCTTATAGCCAAAGTATATATGAAAGCGGCTATATTCATTGTGCATAATAACTAGTGAATCACCTATTCATTACATACATATTTATCTTCAACCTTCAGATAATTCTTTTATGTATGTTAATGATTATTCATCACATTGCTTAATGGTTCATGGTGTGGGTGATAATATTATCACTATTGCTAGCTAACGTTCCCATTTTGATTGGCCTAATCATCATAAATAAATTGTAGCATTCATTAGAGATTTCATATTTTGGCTTACAAGCAAGTTATATCACAGGTTCTTTACCATCTCATTAATGCTTATTTTTACATTTGCATCTTAATTACGATAATACATTTGTTAATTTGGAATCTGGTTCCCTATGACATATTCAACTTCAAATTTAGTTTTTCATTGTTTGTTCAATATCAAGCCCCCTGTTTAGTTCATTTAATTTCAAATCAAGTCCCTCCTCAGTATAATTTTTGGCAGCCTCCCGGCATCTTCCCAGTGTAAGGGAAAACTCAAGAGTCTTGGCCAACCCACCACGCTACGAGAGCATGTATGGTAGGATTCAGACGACATTGTGGCAATATTTCTTCAATCCTACAACGCGACGAGAACGTGTATGGGTCTTCGAGATACTTATTTAAAAATGCACAATTATTTTTCCCATCGACACTGAGGCTCGACGGGTACTTAGAAGTGTCCCCGCCATGCTATTAAAGCATGTACAGAGCCTACCCACCTCCCTGTAAGTGTCACACCAGGCTTCCTCCTATTGTGCGCATGTAGGGGGTTCTTCGTCTTGGAGGTCAGTAGCATCAATTATAAGTTAGAAGGCTTAAGATTGAAACACACAAAAAATAGAAAAAAAAACTAAATTTTCTCTAGTGTTATATATATATATATATATATATATATATATATATATATATATATATATATATATATATATATATATTATATATAATATATAATATATGATATAATATATATGAGATATTTTTACCAATAACAATGACAAATAAATGAGAATTTAACCAATAATGCAGAGAAAATAAAAGTTAAAAAAATGACAAGAAAGTCCACTTTTTTTTTTGTGTGGTAAGATAGTTGTTTGGAGTTGGGCTTGGATGAAAGGGACTGATTTTTTATAGGCTTGGGGAGGTGTTTGAAGTGGGCTTGGTCATGAATGCCTTAAGAGTAATGGGCTGAGAACCACTTAGTAACATGAAGGGATTTAGGTTTTTGTTGTTGTTGTTGTTGTTGTTGTTGTTGAATAGAGATGGCTTGATTTGGTTTTTCCTGGGTGGGTAAAGTAGGCACAAAAAGAAAATGGAATCACATGGCTGTAGGATGTCAAGTATAGGCGTAATGTGATGGAGAGTGGGGGAAAGGGGAAACATTGTTTTTTTTTTTTTTTTTTTTTTTTTGGGGGGGGGGGGGGGGGGGGGGGGGGGAATTAGAGGGCATAAAGCCCAAATTTCATTAAAATAAAGAACTAGTTACATGTGTAGTAAATAAAAAGCGTGTAGGAAAAAAACAAATCTTCCAAGAGGAAGCAAAAATATAGGGTCAAAAGAGCGGGAAGAACAAGGGGGAAAGAGCCAAAAACAGGGCTCAGGGTATTGCCAAGAGTTTAACGAAACCCCCTGGTTGCAGAGGAAGTATCACAAAGAGATCATCAAAAGGCACCCAGCAGGAAAACCACTGCCATCCAAGGGGTCAGGAATTGCACTACTGACATCATAGCCCTCAAAAACCACAAAAAAGACATCCAGGAACCATGAAAGTTCAATTGAGCATCGTAAAACGATCTTTAAGATCATTAAAATGTTTCCATTTCCTAACTTTAGGAAGTATAGCTTACCGGATAATGAAACATATTCCAGATGGGCTGCTCCAAACATTATCAAACCTCCTAGAATTTCTCTCTCACCATAGAAAGTAAATAGAGTTGTAGATGACAAGATAACAGAAGGTTTTCTCCCAACTTGAAAAATCATGTGAACCATTAATGAAGTCAAAAGTTTGCATCAAATTTGGCCTCAGAAGAAAAATATCCAGAACCGGCAAAAGACTAGTAATAACAGCAAATGAAAAATCACAGCCAAAAAATAAGTGGAAATGACTTTCACTGGCACCATCACAGAAAGAACAACTGGAGTAAACTTCAATACCCCTCATAAGTAGTAAGTCTGCTTTTTTCAATCTACCTAAAGCTGCCATCCAGGCATAGGAGGAATACCGAAGTGAAAACTTTTTATGTCAGAGATATTTATACCAATTCACCTCTTTAACATGTATACAATAATTGGAATAAAAGATAGAGAAAGTAGGATTTTGTGAGCCATCCCAAGACACAGCAGGTGGCTTACAAAAAGAAATACCCGAGAGCTCAATAAGCAACATATCCGGGATGGTTTGGGGAAGAGCCCAACAACTATTGTTAGTGTAGTAATTAACAAAAGACTGCACAAACCTAAAGGAAGGTAAAATGTCATACAAAGACTTTTTGTTGCACCAATGATCCCATTCCATAGAGTAATTGTAGTTGGGAGAGACTTTCAAGGAATTAAAACCCTTAATTAATTTAGTTGTAGCACAAATTTTCTTCCAGAATTTAGAAGCACTAGCAGTAAGAGGCTTCCAAAGGGATAAATAATTATATTTGAACAAAAAAATGTCCATGTTATCTTGAGTAAAAAATCTCCACAAGAAAGAGCAAAAGCTGGCGTGATATAACCCATCAATATAAGGGATACCGAGACCACCCAGATGCCTAGGCAAGGAAGTATTAACCCAAGCAATTAAGTGTAGTTTCTTATCAGCCTACCATGAAATAGGAATCTAGAGCAAAGCATGGATATAGATTTACAACATGATTTGGGTATTATAGAACTCCTAATCTAGTAAGCAATGGTATTAGCAAAGGTAAAATTTATGAATTGAACCCTTCATGCAAAGAAGAGAAATTTAACTTTCCTACTATCAAGTAGAGTAAGAATTTTTCTCAGTAGTGGTTGGAAGTGAGAAGAATTGAGGCGGGTGGTGGCAATAGGAATGCCCAGATATTTGAGGAAGGAGCTCTGATGTGATATGCCCAAGGAATCACAAATATGATCCTGATAGGATACATTTTTAGAAAAAATTATAGAGCTCTTGGAAGAATTGATAAAAAGACCTGAGACATTAGCAAAGTAGGAAATTGAATTGGCTAGGGTAGAAGCATTAGCAGGAGTGGCATTCCCAAAATCCAATACATCATCCGCATAGACAAGATGATTAACAAAGCAACCATTAATCTAAGGGCCAATAAAAGGTGGATTCAAATCCACCAAACAGCAAGAGAACCCATCCATGACAATGCAGAAAAACAGCGGGGATAAAGGACATCCTTGACGTAAGCCCGAGGAGGAGTTGAAGAAACCATTAAGGGAGCCATTGATACAAATGGAAAAATACATTGGAGATGCAACCTTTCATCCATTTAATAAATTTCTCCAAAAAAACCTTTCTATCTCAGCCGAAGATATAGAAAATCATGAGATACAGAATCAAAGGCCTTGAGAATATCCAAGTTGGCGTAGAAAGAATTGCTAGAAGTGTTGAAACCTTTGAGAATCTCAGAAGACAAAAGTATATTGTCAGTTGAACAACGATTCTTAATAAACTTAGCTTGACTTTTATAAATAATGAAGGGGAGCACAGCTTTCAACCTATTAGCAACCAGCTTAGCCATAATCTTATACAAAACATTGCACAAAGATATAGGCCTATAATCTGAAATGGAAGATACATGGGCCCCTTTAGGGATTAAAGCCAGAGCCATGGACTTAACACCCCTAGGTAAGTAACCAGAGGAATAAAAATCCATCAGTGCTTTACAAATGTGGGGGCTGGTAATGTGCCAAGTTCTCTTATAGAAGGCAAAAGAAAAACCATCAGGACCTGGAGTGGAAGAATCATTCCCATCAAAAACCACATTTTTAATTTTATCATAAGTTAAAGGAAGAACCAAGGAGTGAACCAAATCCGTGGGAATGCATTTACCAGGATTGATAGAGAAATTAGAAGCATTAATCGGCTTAGGAGAGTTGAAAAGACCTTTAAAATGTTGAATGAAGGCAGCTGCAATGTCTTAGTGAAAGGAAAGAGAACCATTAGCATCTAAAATTTCATAGAAATTGTTATGATTTCTTTTGGCTCAAATTTTAGCATATAAAAAATCAAGATCATCTTCTCCCTAAGACAACCATCTTTCTTTGGCCCTTTGAGAAAACCTAGAAGCCCATGAGGCTTGAAGACTAACAAGCTGAGTATTGATCTCTTTTAGAGAAGAGTTTAAATTAATATTCAAAGGAGAGATTTGAATATTATCTAAGGAGAGATTTGAATATTATCTAAGCAAAACAATTACTTGTTCTTAAGCTCTAGAATGGAGTTATAAATGTAGTTTGAAGAAGCCCAAATCCTTCTTTTCAGGACACCTTTTAGATTTTGTAAACAATTTTGGAGGAGGCAAATGGGACTTCTATAAGAGGGTTGAGAGAAAGAAGATAAAACGTCATCCCATAATCCGTCCATGAAGGTCCAGTAGTTCTTGAAAAGAAAACGATTTGGAAGGCTATGGGGAGAAGAAGTAGAGGTAATGAGGGGAGAGTGATCAGGGGGGGGGGGGTTACCTTGTAATGTGCATTAGGGTATTGGTCTAAATAATGAGAGTTAATCAACACTCTGTCAAGTTTGATATGAATTGGCTAATCATTCCTCTGATTGTATTAAGTGTAAAAAATACCAACTGAAGCAAGGTCATGGAGATCGTAGTTAAAAATGAATCTATTAAGCTCAGATAGCCTGTTAGCAGGTATAGGAGTCCCACCAGCCTTCTCATTTTCAAATCTGCTGCAATTAAGATCTCCCATAACCATTCAAGGGAGAGGAGAAGAGGGTACCAGCTCTCTAATGTTATACTAGAGAGATTTCCTTTCTTCAAAGGTGTTTGCAGCATAAATAACCTTCAAGTGGAAAGGTGGTAAGGAGCCCATAGAGATAATACCATGGATAAGTTGAGAGGAGAGGAACATAAGAGAAAAGGATATATATGAAGGATCCCATTTAATCCAAATCCTACCCGGGTTAGAAAAACCAAAATTGTGGCAATGCTGTTCATTATCAAAAACACGATGAGCATTTAAAACCCAGTCATACTCAATCGAAGAGGGAAGAATCTTAGCTTCCAGTAGACATAAGAACTTCATATTATGTGCACGAACAAGGTCCCTCCACACCATCACCTTGTCGGGTGTATTGAACCCCCTAATATTCCAACTAGCAAGATTGGGATAAAGCATTAGGATTTGGATTTAGAAGGTTTGAATTTTTTAGCTGATTTCCCTCTAGTATGCTTAGAGAGAGGGGAGGATTAGGCATTTGAGGAGGAGGGGCAAACATTAACAGGATGTTAATGTCATTGGATAAAGGCAGGGGATTGTCATCAAAAATCGAATTACTATCAATAATAATATGAGGTTCCTCCATGAGAAGATCCTTGAACTGTTGGAGGTGGTAAGGTTTGGAGGAGAGTGTGAGGAAGGAATGACATAGGGAGGTAGATGGGGGTTTCCAAAGAGGAAGAGGCTTCATTAGAAGAGTCTTCATTCAGAGAGTTTAAGTTGGGGATAAGTGGAGTCTTCTCAGGAAGGGAGATGGGTGGGGGGGGGGGGTGCGGGCGATGAAGAACTAGATTCAACACACGTCTCAAGAGGGACAGAAGAAGATCGTGGAATTGGGTTTGAGGGAACAACAGATGTGGAAGGAGGTTTAGAGGTTGTGCTGAGAGTCGGCCAAGGAGGCCGACTAGAACTCCTACCTCGTAGCAGAAAGGGGATGATGGCTACATTTGTGGGGTTGGGGTTAGAAGGGCAAAGTGAGAAGGGATGAATAAGAGAGTGGTAGCCTTCGCACGGGGTGGGTTTCCAATCGTAAACCACCTTAAGAGACATATCTTCACCATCAATCTTTAAAGAAATCTCATCGGGAAGAGGAGAATCCTTTGAGATTTGAACACAAACACAAGCAAAGGTCAGTTTGGAATATTTAGCGGTTAAGAAGTCAACAAACAGAGGAATGCCGATATAGCTAGAAATCTTGGAGATGCCATTAGGGGTCAAAAAAGCAAGTGGAAGGTCTACAATCTTAATCCAAATGGGAATCGAAGCATTCTCATCTCTTTTAAGTTTAAATTTGGGAGACCATTTCTGTAAGATGAATGGTTTCCCAAGGAGAAACCAAGGTCCACCCGACCAAATAGCATCATAATCTTCTTGTGATGTAAACTTTATGAGAAAAATCCATCAACAAGAGAGATTAGGGTGATCGCACCTTTTAAAGGCCAAACCTTTTTCATAGCGGCGAGAAGTCGCTCATGATACAAACATTGACTAATCAAGTATCCGATGAGAGAGAGAGTCCAAAGCATAGAACCTTCTAAGAGATCACCAGCAGCAAAAGAGAGCTTGGGTAACGATGGGAAGAAAGCCGCTGGAAAGGGTTCAGGGACAGAAGGGGGGGAAGCGGTGGTATCGGCATATAAAAGGCCTTGGACGGAAGTGGGAGCTGGCCTAAGAAGAGAATGGCCAGGAAGGGAGGGAAAATCCTTCGGATCCAGAGCCATCCAAAGGGGGGAGAGGTAGGACCTCTCCCGACATCGAGAACCCACGCAACGACAGAGAGGAGAAGCTAGGGTTTAAGTCATAGGGAAAAAACACACTCTACTTCATGCAACTTTAGTTGGAATCAGGAAACATTGTTCAGTGAGCTATGAAGATAGATGAGGAAGAGTTTATTTAATAATAGGTGAAAGAAGCATGGAGGTTGCGAGGAAGATGACTACAAGTGCAAGGAATCTTCTCGTGACTCAGGGGAGTCTTTTCTCTCGCTGGCGTTTGGCTTCAACCATGGAGTTTTGTCATTTCTTTCTTAGGGGAAGACTTTGAAGAGTGTTGTTGTTGGAATGAGACTTCAGGGTGGTCAAAGGGAGGTGATGTCGGCACATGAAGGCTGTGTAGGCCGGTCGGTAACGAGGCAAGGAGGAGTATTCGACTATATCAGAGTGAAGTCGAGCAAGGCATGGATCGGGTGAATATTTGTTGTTTGAGTACATGAGTAAAGGAAATGGGAGGGGTCATATGAAGTAGAAGGCTTCAGGTGAGCATGGAGCAAGTTCGTGGATAGGAGTAGAGGTATTTTGGCAGCTGATTGGGGAGGATTGATGGGTGAAGCTGGTTGTGAGGTTGGAATTAACTAGAGGTGTTTGTAGAGTATTTGGCTCTGAGGAGATTCAAAGGGAGAAAGAAAGAGTTGTGGGTTCTGTTTAGTTTAAAGTAGGTTATGAAATGCAGTAGCTGTAGGGGTTGAGAGGCTTACACAGTGAGGACATCGGGATGGGGGATGGCTGAGGCTGAAGGCTTTGTGCGTGGAGATATAAGAAAGGAAAAAAAAAGGTTAATAGGGCTTCATTTAATTTTGTTTTAAGGATGAGAGATGACATCAAGATGAGCTTTGCAGAAGCGACCACCTCGCTAGCTGTGAATGACATGTTTTAGAAGGATTTACAGGATTTTGATGGAGAAACGAGGTTCACACTTAATGCGATCTAATCTTTCATTTGACTCCAAATTATTTTTTTTATTAAATTAATAGTAATATTAATGACCGATCATTATTACTCACTAATTTAAGATGACAATAATGCATCAATCAACTAAATTTGGCCCGATTTGAGTGAGTTCTTGATTTATGTTCATTCTCCTCGAAATTCATATTGATTTTGCGCATGCAATTTTTATTGGGCAAAATTATTTTGAATTTTTGTAATGATGATATTCTGGACATAATGACAAAACTCGTTTTGCGATCGGATGTCTTTTGGGCATTGCCACATGACAATTTTCTCGATTTTGCACGTTGCCTCAAGATACGTGTTGACTTCTTCGTGTGGCTTTAATTTCTCAACTTGATTGTCACTTTTGAGTATTGACGATATTCTGGATGTAATAAAAAAAGCCCATTTTGCGATCGACCGTCGTTCGTTCGATGTTAAGTGTCAATTTCTTTTGTTTGCACATAATCCCCTCAGGATTCATGCCGTCGCCTCAGAGGACCCCAATTAAAAAGGTTGACACTAATTTTTTGGTGTTGACAACATTTCGAATGCAACGACAAAATTCATTTTGCGATCGGACATCATTTGGGTGATGTTGCTCATTAATTTTGGGTGTCGGTCATCACATTGGACCAATCTCATTAGGTTTGACTGTGAGGGGTTGCCTCTCAGGCGAACTCGATTTCTTGATTGCAATAGCACAGTTTGTTTAACAATTGAAGGTCGTTAGACCCTTCAAGTGAAATGTCGCACACTTTGCTTGATTTGTTAATTTTGCCCCTTCTGCGCGTGAGTTGATGTGTATGGGTCAACATCTACTAAAGAACTGTAGCATGTCGCCATTCATGGAGCTTGCTTGCTTAGAGTGGCTCTGTTAGTCAAATAACTATAGAAGACAAAAAGCACATCAAAGGAGAAGGAAAGCGGTAGACATGAGTACCTATTCAGGGGCCAGCGGATGGCGCTGTGCTCGCCTCGAGAGCAAAGGAGTACTTGTTTAGGGGTGAGTGGATGATGCTGTGCTCGCCTTGAGAGGAAAGGAGTACTTGTTCAGGTGTGAGTAGATGGCATTGTGCTCTCCTCGAGAGGAAAGGATTACCTAATTAGGTGCAAGTAGTTGTTGAGAGCAAAGGATAGCCTATTCATGCTTGACTGGATGGCTTTGTCCTTACCTAGATAACAAAGGAGGGGATTAGGTACGAATGGCAAGCAAGGATGAGCGAAGTAAGAGAGCTTTTACGTGCAAAAGGTAGGATTGGGTAGGCGCTTTGATGGTAGAAAATATAGTGATAATTTTGATGAACATGATGGTATTAAGCTGGTGTGTATGTAAGTATTATAATTTTAGTATTATATATGTAATTAGAATAATTTTAAAAGGTAGACAGTAAAACCCTTGGTGTATGACATTTACAAGAGGATGTACCTTGGTGTATGCTTTTTGCTAATGATATTCTTCTTGTTGATAAGACTAGAGAGGGAGTTGAAAGTAAACTTGAATTATGGAGGTCAACATTAGAGACTAAATGTTTTTGCTTGAGTAGATCTAAAACAGAATATATGGAGTGTAATTTTAGTAATAATAGACCTAGTGAGGGGATTATGACTTTGGGCGATCAAGTCAATAATAAGAGTACACATTTTAGATATCTTGGATCTATTATTCAGACTGATGGTGAAATAGATGAGGATATTATCAGCAGAATTCAAGTTGGATGGTTGAAGTGGAGGAATGTAACGGGCTTGTTGTATGATAGAAAAGTACCCCTCAAACTTAAGGGAAAATTCTATAAGATGGTAGTGAGGCCTGCAATCCTTTATGGTACTGAATGTTAGCCATTAAAAGAGAAGCGTAATGCTAAGTTAAGTGTGGCAAAGATGAGGATGCTTAGGTGGATGAGTGGCTTTATCCTTATAGATATGATACAAAATGAGCATATACGTGAAAAGGTTGGAGTAGCTCCAGTATAAGATAAGATTAGAGAGAGTCTCCTTAGATGGCTTGGTCACATAAAACGGCGGCCTTTCAATGACCTGGTTAGGAGAGTAGATATATTAGATTTGACTTATGTTAAGAAAGATAGAGGCAGACCTAAAAAGACTTGGTTAATAAATATTAAGAATGACCTTTCTTTATTAGATTTAAACGAAAATTTGACTTTTAATATGACACAATATAGAAAAATGATTCATGCAGCGGATCCCACATAGTGGGATAAAATTTTGATGTTGTTGTTGATTCATGTAGCGGATCCCACATAGTGGGATAAAAGTTTGATGTTGTTGTTGGTGGTAGACAGTACACTATATTTTCAACTTATACAAAAAATCCGCAATACACAACTCATCTTGGCTTGTTGGTTGAGAGTTTAGGCTTCCAGCTAAGAGGTCATGTGTTCAAGTCTTTATGTGCGTTGTGTTTATGAATTTCCCTTAATTGGCATAAATGTAAAAAAAAAAAAAAAAATTCCGCAAGCCGCACTTTTTGTACTTATTATGAGGAGCAGTATCCATACTGAGGGTACTCTTAAATCCTAAAATTTTCGCCGTCTGCTGCTTCCATGGGCTCACATTAGGGAAAAATTATGCGCCGTGGATGAGAGAATGGTGTGCGGTAGCTAAGCTGCTCTTCATTTAACGGTGAGGTGATCTTGAACTGTTTCTTTTTTTTTTTGGTCTACTCTCTCCTTTCTCTTTCCCAGTTTCCCTAATCTATTTTCTGTCGATTTCTTTCGTTTTCCATGTCGAACCCGATTTGTGCAGCTGGTTCTTGTCATCATACGTTGACTATATCTTTTTCCCTAGATCTGATTTCACCTGATGTCGACATCTCATAAAAAACTCGTTTTATCTTTTGTTTAAGTTTGATCCTTTTCCATGTTTGCTGAGTCCTCCCTAATTCATCGTGATATTCATGCCTTATATAACCAGACAAGTCATTTATGGTTTATTATTTGTGTTGCGCACTTGTGTTTAGCAAGAAACAAATTGCTGCAAGTTAATTTTATGATTTGTTTTTTTAGAAATCCTCTCCGGTACTGTGACTTTCTGGTACATACATGCCACATAGGACAGGAAAAAAAAGCATTTTTAACATGTAGCCCGATATTGTAGTCACTTTTTGTGCTCTTTATAGTCTTCTATGTTTCCGCATCTTGATCTGTAGTAGTGAACACATTTCTTTTTTCAACAATTTTTTTAAGAGAATATAAGAATGCGAGATCATCTAGGCTAAAAGTAGGCTAACAGGAAAATGATTGGACTATCTTAACATGAATTTATGGTTTAACCAGGAAATATCACTCCATATCTTAGGTCGTTAGGAAGAGTAATGTAATAATAAGGTAAAACAGAAGATCGGTCCATGGGCATGCATGACTGCAGCATTTGAGTGGATCTCCATTTAATCTTGTGGAGAATAATTGATAAAGAGATGTTTCTTTCATTTCATTTACCAGAGCACAGGAACGATGCAAATGCTGCTACTTTATCTCTCTACAACTTTGTAATCATTTTATGCTATTGATTGTTTTTTTAGTAGCAGGATTTGAACATTTACTCTGAGCATCCCTTATGCCCATTGTAGAAGCTAGAAGGAACTGAGACATTCGAATAATAAATGGTGTAGACTCTAGAGATTCATCACAGGTCCCACAAAAACTGCATATGCTATTGAAATTGCTTTCCAGAAATTGATAATTATCCATTGTCTTTAGCTTCCTGAAAAAGATAGCTATAACACAGAAGAATGTGCTGGTCTGCTTGGTTAATGTTGCACAAGATTGGGGAAATTCTTCTCGGAGAAGAATGCGAGCTAAACTAGTAGAAAACAATCCTTAGGATTGAGCCAATCTTTACCTCCATATATTGGAGTCAGTTTTTTTTTTCAATGGTTTATTATAGCTGAATTCGATTGCAAGGATCAGTATTATTTTAGATGATAAAAGAGTTTGGTGTGTTGGTTGGAACACCAATACGAATAGTTTATCTGTCTCCTGAATGATGATACAAGCAGTTGTCTTTCAGCCAAGGCTTTATGATAATGTAACTTTTGGTGTTTGCTTGAATTTCTTGCTTAACGTGGCCTTTTAGATCCTCCATCCAACAAAGTTTGCTTCAGAATCTTTTATATCATTGTGTTGCTTTCAATCTCTTCCATTGGACCCTTTTGCACCTAATAGTATCTTCCATAAGGAGTCTCTAGACTATCCTGAATTTTGCTGAGATAGTTTGAATTAAGAAAGCAAGTTCACCTTTGTCATGAAGAAGGCATAGAAGAAACATAAATATCCGAATTTAGGTAAAGAAATCAATTAATTTTGAATGAATTTTATTTGTCTTAAATAAATATAAGTAATATTAAATTAATTAATTGTATATGTATTTATCTGAATAGATGCTTGTAGGAATTGTTTGGAAATCAGTTTACTAGTGGGCCCCATTCTCCTCCCTTTTGATAAAGTTCACAGATGTAGACAATATAGGCAATTGGAAACATTTGGGAAGATTTCGGGTCAGAAGTCAATGAACAACACAGTGCATTGAGAGTGATTTCGGTGTAGTGCATTGGGAAGGAATTTGACACAGTGTTGAAGGTAGCGACATCTCCAGTAAAGAAGGTTTCGGCTGTGCAGTTTTTCCTGTAGCAGGATCGGCACAATTCAGCAAGCTGCAAGGGAGAAATTCACAAATTTTACTGTAGACATTTCACTACAATAACCGCGGTACTATAACACAGAAAATCTGTGCGGTTTGGGTAGCGAGTAATAACAGTGAACAGTAATTTCTATGAGGATTTGGAGGAGTAAGATTAAGAGAGAAATAAGAGAGAAAGTAAAGAAAAATATAAGGATTCTAATGTTTTCATTATCTTTTATATTCTCTAAATTCAGCACAGTTCTAAAGATGATAATCAGATTGTATTGTAGGATTCTTTGGATCTATGCAAAGGAGAGGCTAGAGGTAAATTGTGATGTTAGTATAAATAAAATTTATGCGAATTTATTTGAATACTAAATTAAAAAAAATTAGAGAATTAAAAATTATTTGGGTAGGTTACGCACAATCGAAGAAGAGTGCGTGGTGGAGGAATTGAAGAGATGAATTTTCAAGGAGGTAAGTAATGCAAAATTTTAATTAAATGTATATATTGTATCATTGTAGGCATGTATATTAATTTCTAAGGATAACTCAGAAAGATAGTCGTTAAAGAATACGATTTGTATTATGTATATGACAGTCAAGTATTCATGTATGGATAATCACTTGCAAATTTGAATGAATCAAATTTAAAGTAAAGTGTAATATATGACATACCCATTTCTTTATGCAAATGGTATAACTAAGATGATATTATGAAGGCATGTAAAAAAATAAAAACTCTGAATATTGGAAGCTTAGTGAATATCAATTTAAAGTAAAGTTTGGCTATAAAAGATATATGATTTATTCTTATAGGTGGGACAAAAAGGTTCCCATATAGGAGTTTACATTGTAAGTGGGGAAAAAAGGACATCAGAGAATATTATACATACAAACAGGCGTGATAAAAGGGACTCTTAAAGATGCAAAAGTGATCTCTATATAATTTAATGGTGATAATGGCAAGTTTATCTGAGCTCCATTAAATATTATTATGAAAGTGTAGCCAAATTTTTTATAAATTAAAATTGATATTCAGTGTAAACTTTAAAAGAATTAAAGACTAATATTAATTATAATTTTATGATGTTTTATAAGGGTAAATTTATTCAATAATAATTTTAATATTTTGATTTATTACAATTATTATAATTTAACTATTAATTAATTTGTAAAATTTATTGAGCTTCATAGCTTATCAATATCTTTCTTACTGGTTGTTATTACATGAAAAGAAGAGAAAAAGATCGTTGTAGATTAATTTGCAAGTTATTTCACATTTTATGCTAGTATTTATCTTTGTTTGTGAAATCTACATTTGAGGTACGTAAATAGTTCAATGTTATATTATTTTGGAATTGTATTAGTGGCTCTATAAGTATTGCTTTGATAAAACTTTAAGTTATTAAATATTTTCATTAATATAATAGATATATTAATGGATATTTTATATCACTTTTTCAAATGAATGAAAAATCAGATGTTCAATGATGAAAATATTATGTTTATGCCTGTCACACTCTACAGTACTGTTAAGGAGTACTATGAGGTGTTATAAAAGTGGTATCAAAGCAAAGAGTTATGTTTCTGGGGATTTAATGACAGTAGCATAAATATACAAAAGCATAAGTAAATTAAGTTCTCTAAGAGAATGTGATTGGATATGATAGATTTATTACAGAGCCTAGGAGAATATAGTATTTTTAAGTTAGTAATAAGTCTAACTTATCCTCGCTTGTATTTAAGCATATGAAAGTAACATCCAATAAGATGTACATGATTATATAAATACATAACTCATGATATAATGCATTGCAGATATAATGGCTGAAAGAATACTTGAAGGGACTGATGGTCAGTCATTTGAGCCTGATAAGATATCTGAGGGTCTTGAAAGTGTTGCACCAGTAGGAGGCAGTGCATCCAGTGTAGACCATGCACAAGTAGGACCTGATGCTAACGTAATGTCAAGGAATTTAATACAAATGCAAATGATGAGTATGATGATGTGGATAATGGAAATGATGTAATCTATGGTGGGATCTGCAGCACCTAGAGTTCCATCTATTGTTACACCAGCCACTCCTACCACTCCTAATAGTAATGCAAATGCTGAGGCAGGTGACCTTGTGGGAGCAAAAGTAGATAAGCTTCTAAAGCTTTTCCAAATACTAAAACCACCATTGTTTAAAGGTGAAGTTGATGCTAGAAGTGCAGAAGATTGGATTATTATGATTGAGAAAATTTTGAATGAAATGAGACTGAGAACCGATGTATGCCCCTAGCAATCTTTATGTTAGAAGGTGAAGCAGAAAGGTGGTGGAGGGGACAACATCTGAAAAAATTCAAAGTAAGAGAAGAGGATCAAATTATTTAGAAGGAATTTGAGTAAGTCATTAGATGTTGGTATGTTCATCCTTCAGTAAGACAGGCAATACATAAAAGCTTTGTAAATCTAAAACAAGGAGCAAAGATTGTTATTGAGTATAAAGTAGAATTTACAACTCTATCGAGGTATGCTCCGCAGCTTATCAACATTTCAGATGAAAATATTATAGATTTTTGAAAGGATTGAGGGATTCATTGAGATATCAATTAATTCCTCTTCGCATAAATGAATTTGTTGAACTGGTTGAATGTGCTAGATTGTTGGAGAATGATATAGAGCTGGTCAAACAAAAATGGTAGGCTAAAGGAAGAAAGAGACAAGATGATTTCATGAGTGGATCATTAAATAGACAGAAATTTTATCAAAAGCCACAACATCAGTCTATAAGAGTTCCTACACTATTCGTTTATGCAAATTGTGGAAAATCTCCATCCAGGAAAATGTTATTTCTGTGGGGAATTAGGACATATCAAGAGAAACTGTCTAAAGAATGTTCATAGAAGCAGACAATTTAAAGGCAATCAGAGGACAGATCAATATAGAGGTGTCAAACCACAGATGAATCAACCTGCTTTAAAGATAAAAGGAGAAGTCTCAGGTGAAGCAATCAGATTAGCACCAGCTCGAATATTTGCTTTAACTTTTCAAGAGGCTAGGAATCTTCTGATGTGATGACAGATACTTTAAAAATCTCATATTTACCAGTTAGAGTATTTTTTATTCTAGTGCATCTCATTCCTTTATATCTGAGATATTTTATGAGAAGATGTATACGAAACCTGCTATTTTTACTCCTGGGTTGAGTATTAGTTTACCTGCGAGTAACTATTTGAATGCTATTACATCATGTTCAATTAATTTTATGATAGTTGGTAGGAAGCTTCTAGCAGACTTGATGGTACTTTTATTTGTGGAGTTCAAAGTAATTTTGAGAATGAATTGGTCGGTCAAATATTTTTCCACCATTGAATATTGGAAGAAAAGGATCAGATTTGATTTGCCTGTGGAAGAGGTATTTTATTTCAAGTGTAAAAGGGGGGTAATATCATCCTTAATTGCTTCTAGTCATGTTCATAAAAGTTTAAGAGCAGGTGACTTGATTTTCTTAGCAAAGTTATAAGCAACTAAAGAAAAGGGTGATAATATAAATTCTATTCCTAAAGTGAATGAATTTTTAGTGTTTCTCAGAGGAATGAAAAGATTTACCTCTAGAAAGAGAGGTTGAATTTTCAATAAATCCTCAACCTGGAATAAATCTAATTGTGAAATCACCTTATAGAATGATAACCAAGGAATTGCAAGAATTGAAATGTCAATTGGCTGAATTGATTGAAAAGGATTTTGTCATACTCACTTCATCTCCATGGAGTGCACCGGTATTATTTGTCAAGAAGAATGATAGTTCAATGCGGCTTTGTATTAATTACAGAGAATTAAATAATGTAACAATTAAAAAATAAGTATCATCTTCTAAGAATTGATGATCTATTTGATCAATCAGTAGGTGCTTCTGTCTTCTCCAGAATTGATTTGAGATCAAGTTACTATCAGATTAGAGTGAAAGAATCTGATGTTAAGAAGACGGCTTTTGGTATCAGATATGGTATTATGAATTTTTTGTTATATCATTCGGTCTGACCAATGCCCTAATAGTATTTATGGATACGATGAATAGAATTTTCAAATCTTATTTAGATCAGTTTGTAATCATTTTTATCAATGATATTTTGATCTATTCCAAGAATGATGAAGACCATGCAAATCATTTAAAAGTTGTGCTGGAATTATTGAGGCAACATAAATTGTTTTCTAAATATTCTAAAGGTGAATTCTGGCCAAAGAAAATTTTCTTATTGGGGCACATTGTCAGTGGAGAAAGTATTTTAAAAAAGATAAAAATAGTAGTAGAATTGCCTAGACCAACTAATGTGATAGAGGGCAGAAGTTTCTTGGGATTGGCAGGATATTACAGAAGATTTATTAAAGGCTTTTCTCAAATTGCTTTTCCTGTATCTAAAGTTAATCAGGAAGGACATTAAATTTGAATGGAATGATAATTATGAACAAAGTTATCAAGAATTAAAACAATATTTAACAACTGCATCAGTGTTGACATTTCCTTTTAGAATTGAGGGATTTCAATTGTTCAGCAATACTTCTCTAAAAGGATTGGGTTGTGTGTTGATGCAAAATAAAAAGATGATTGCCTATATTTTCAGACAGTTGAAGCATCATAAAAAAAATTATCCAACTCATGATCTAGAACTAATTGCAGTTGTGTTTGCATTAAAAATTTAGAGATACTACTTGTATGGAGGAAGATGTGAAATTTTTAGATATCACAAAAGTTCGAAATATATTTTCACTCAGAAGGAATCAAATTTGAGACAGAGGAGATGGTTAGAATTTATAAAGGATTATGATCTTGTTACCCAGTACTGTTCAGACAAAGTTAATATAGTTGCTGATGCATTAAGTAGAAAGTCTAGAGCACAATTGAATTGTATGTTTACTATGGAAGAAGAGATGATTAAAGAAATGAAAGTCTTACAATTGGAAGTTAGAATGTAGGGAGGTCAATATTCAGTTAGCCTTAATCAGATGTCAGTTTATCCTTCTTTAGAAGAAGGAATCATTGAAGCTCAGAAGACTAGTACAAAATATCAGAAACTAGCAGTGGTAGTCAGGAAAAAGAAAGGATTTCAATATAAATGACTAGGGAAGAATCATGAGCAGTGGGCATTTATGGATATCAAAGGAATCGGGTCTTATTTTAGAGATTTTATATGAAGCTCATAATTCGGGTTATTCAATCCATCCTGAAAGCACAAAAATGTATAAAGATTTAAAGGCCTTATTTTTGTGGCTAGGAATGAGAAGAGATGTAGCTAAATATGTGATTAAATGTGAAAAGTGTCAAGTCGTTAAGGCTAAGTATCATAAACCTCATGGAATGTTACAATATCTATCAATTCTAGAATAGAAGTGGGAAGAAATAGCTTTGGATTTTGTTACAGGATTTCTCAGATCAAGGAAAGAGCATGATTGTATATGGGTTGTGATTGACAAACTAACAAAGTCAGTCCATTTTCTACCTATTCGTCACACTGATTCAGTGGATAAATTGGCTAGGTTATTTGTGAGGAAAATCATCAGATTGCATGGAATTCTTAAGGTTATTGTGCAGATAGAGATGTATATTTTACATCCAAATTATGGAAGAATATTCATAAAAGTTTGGACACAAAATTGAAATTCAGTATTGTATTTCATTCACAAATAGATAGTCAATCAGAAAAACTGATTCAAGTGCTGGAAGGTTTGTTAAGATTGTATATTTTAGAGGTAGCTGGGAAGATCATATTCCATTGATAGAGTTCACTTATAATAGTATCTACTAATCCAATATTAAGATGGCTCCATATGAAGTTTTATATAGCAAAAAATGCATAATTCCCTTGAGTTGGTTTGAAGTTGGTGAAAGACAATTATTGGGTCCATAGTTAGTGGATCAAGCTACTGAAAATTGTTTGATTAATTAGAGATAGATTAAAAGTAGCTCAAGATCGCCAATAAGAATACTATAATCCTAAGGATGAAATGATAGAATTTGAAGTGGGAGATTTTGTATTCTTGAAAGTGCAACCAATGAAGGGTGTTACTAAATTTGGACGAGGTGGAAAACTTAGTCCTAGATACATTGGTCCATTTGAGATTATTGAAAGAGTGGGATAAGTTGCTTACAAGTTAGTATTACCTGCACACATGTCTGATGTTCACAATATTTTCATGTATCAATACTTAGAAAATGGGTTACATATGAAATTCAGAGAGCTCCTCATAATTAAATTGAACTTCAAAAAGATTTGATGTATATTGAAGAACTTGAAATGAAGATGAAAAGGGATATTCGTAAATTGAGAAATAGAAAGATTCATATTATAAAAGTAAAATGGAATCACAGATCATTGGAGAATGTTACATGGGAAAAAAAATTGACATGAAACTAAAGTATCTTCACCTGTTTGATAAAATATGAAAAGTCGAATGTCGGGGACGAAATTCTATTGAGAGGGAAGATTTGTAATATCTGAATTCAGGTAAAAAAAAATCAATTAATTTTAAATTAATTTTATTTATCTTATCAATTACTATTAAATAAATATAAGTAATATTAAATTATTTAATTGTATATGCATTTATACGAATAGATGCTTGTGGGAATTGTTTGGAAATCAGTTTATTGTTGGGCCCCATTCTCCTCCCTTCTGAGAAGGTTCACGCATATAGCCAGTATTGGTAATTAGAAACATTTGGGAAGATTTCAAGTGAGAAGTCAATGAACGTACAGTGCATTGAGAGGGATTTTGGTATAGTGCATTGAGAGGGAATTCTGCACAATGCTGAAGAGAGAGACATTTCCAGTAAAGAAGGTTTCGACTATGTAGTTTTTCCTCTAGCAAGATCGGCACAGTTACGCAAAGCACAAGGGAGAAATTCACAAAATTTATTATAGCCAGTTCGCCACAGTAATCGCGGTACTATAAAAAAAAATAAAAATAAAAAAAAAAAAAAAATAAAATAAAAATAATAATAAAAAAAAAATCGCGGTACTATAGTACAAAGAAAATCCGTGCGGTTTGGGTAGCCGAGTAATAACAGTGAACAGTCATTTGTGAGGATTTGGAGTAAGATTAAGAGAAAAAAGATAGAATTTAAGAAAAAGTTAAGGATTCTAATGTTGTCATTGTCTTTTATATTCTCTAAATTTAGCAAAGTTTTAAAGATGATAATCATATTGTATTGTGTGATTCTTTGGATCTATGCAAAGGGGAGGTTACGAGGTAAATTATAATGCTAGTATAAATGAAATTTATGCGAATTTATTTGAATAATAAATTATAGAAATTAGAGAGAATTAAAAATAATTTGTGTAGCTTACTTATAATTGAACAAGAGTGTGTTGTGGATGAATTGAAGAGACGAATATTCAAGTAGGTAAGTAATGTAAAGTTTTAATTAAAAGAATATTTTCTATTATTGTAGACATATGTATATATATATATATATGATTTTTAAGGATAACTTAGAAAATTAGTCGTTAAATGATACAATTTATATTATGTATATGACAGTCAAGTATTCATGTGTGGGTAATCACTTGTAAATTTGAATGAATCAAATTTAAAGTAAAGTATAATATATGTCATACATATTTCTTTATACAAATGGTAAAACAAAGATGGTATTATGATGACCTGTAAAAAAATAAGAACTTTGAATATAAGAAGCTTAGTGAATATCAATTTAAAATAAAGTTTGGTTATAAAGGATGTATGACTTACAAGTGTAGGTGGGATAAAAGGGTTTCCATAATGAGACTATATTGTAAGTGGGATCAAAGGGACCCCAGAGAATATTATACCTACATAGTAGGTGGGGCAAAAGGGATCCTTAAAGAGGTAAATGAGACTTCTATATAATTTAATAGCGATAATGTCAGGTTTATTTGAGCTCAATTGAATATTGTTATGAAAGTGTAGCCAAATCTTATACATATTAAATTGATATTCAGTGTAAACTTTAGAAGAAGTAAAGACTAATGTTAAATATGATTTTATGATGTTTTACAAGTAAGGATAAGTTTATTTAATGATAATTTGAATATTTTAATTTATTATAATAATTTTATTTTAACTGTTAATTAATTTGCAAAGCTTATTGAGCCTCATAGCTCACCAGTATATTTTTTACTGGCTGTTGTTACAGGAAAGGGAAAGGAAAATATCGTTACAGATTAATTTACAAGTTATTTCATATTTTATACTAGTATTTATCTTTGTTTGTGAAGTTTATATTTGAGGTATGTAAATATTTCAGTGATGTATTACTTTGGAGTTATATTAGTGACTCTATAAGTTTGTTTTGATGTTTCCATTTATATAATGAAAATATTAGTGGATATTTTATATGATTTTCCAAATGAATGAAAAGTATTAGATGTTTAATGATTAAAATATTATATTTATGCTTGTTACACTCTACAGTACTGTTAATATGTATTGTGAGGTGTTAGAAGAACTTCCTGTGAAAAAGTTGTAATGCCATATCTCAGAAGAATTTTCCATGGATATAGTACTTATATGCTTGGAGCATATGGATTTATTTCTGATAGCTGCATAATAAGCATGTGAGATATATTTACCTTTCTGCATCTCATTCAAAAGCTCTGAAGCTTTATAAAGATCATTTTCTTATTCAGTTCTTTTAATACTGCGGTTTCTTTACTCAATTTAAATTAAAAAATGTAAGCTTTGTATGGGGTCTGATTGTGTGTATGTTTCACAGAGAAATTGAGAAGTCCGGCAAAGAGCAAAGGTTCTTCAAGGCACATGGGGGACACAGGTGGCCAACAAGACAGCGACACCAATGAAGAATCTCAAAAATCCAAAAAATTTCAGAAAGTCTCCATTATCCCTCTTATTTTCTTAATCTTCTACGAGGTCTCTGGTGGGCCTTTTGGAATAGAAGACAGTGTTCATGCCGCCGGCCCTCTTCTTTCAATTCTTGGATTTTTAATACTTCCATTAATATGGAGCATTCCAGAAGCACTGATTACTGCCGAATTGGGCACAATGTTTCCAGAGAATGGTGGTTATGTTCTCTGGGTGTCTTCTTCTTTGGGTCCTTTCTGGGGTTTCCAACAAGGTTGGATGAAATGGCTAAGTGGTGTCATAGATAATGCTCTGTATCCTGTTCTTTTTTTAGACTATCTGAAGTCTGGAATTCCAGCTCTAGGAGGGGGACTTATGAGAACATTGGCAGTGTTGATTCTTACTGTAGGTTTGACTTACATGAACTACAGAGGGCTTGCTATAGTTGGATGGGTAGCTGTATTTCTTGGAGTTTTCTCAATTCTTCCTTTCATTGTAATGGGGTTCATAGCCATTCCAAGGCTAGATGTTTCACGATGGTTGATAGCTGATTTTAACAATGTTGATTGGGGTCTATATTTGAATACCCTTTTTTGGAATTTGAATTATTGGGACTCAATAAGCACTTTGGCAGGAGAGGTCCACAATCCAAAGAAGACTCTACCAAAGGCACTATTTTACGCTTTAATACTAGTTGTCTTTGTGTATGTTTATCCTCTTTTGACTGGCACAGGAGCCATTCCACTGGAGAGGGAGCTCTGGACTGACGGCTACTTTTCTGAAATTGCCAAAATACTCGGTGGTGTTTGGCTGAGATTGTGGCTACAAGGTGCATCAGCGTTGTCAAACATGGGGATGTTTGTTGCTGAAATGAGCAGCGACTCTTATCAACTTCTTGGTATGGCTGAGAAAGGGATGCTACCTGATTTCTTTGCCAAGAGGTCTCAATATGGAACACCATTTGTAGGGATTCTTTTTTCTGCATCTGGTGTGCTATTGCTCTCATGGATGAGCTTCCAAGAAATAGTTGCTGCTGAGAATTTTCTCTACTGTTTTGGAATGATTTTGGAGTTTATAGCCTTCATAAAGCTACGAATAAAGTGCCCATCAGCACCTCGTCCATATAAGGTCCCTTTGGATACTCTTGGTTGCACTTTGATGCTCATCCCTCCTACCGTTTTGATACTAGTGGTTTTAACTTTTTCTTCTTTCAAAGTCATGATTGTTAGCCTCTTTGCCATGCTTGTTGGGTTTATATTACATCCTTGTCTGATTTATACTGAAAAGAATCGATGGTTGAAGTTCTCAACGAGCTCTGATCTCCATTACGGTCAAGGTTCGGAGCATGAGGATGCTGAAAATTTGATCAGTTAAATCTAGTTACATTGGATGCGTTACCATTGTTGCTGCATGAGAGGCTTGTTGTGCTTCGAATATCAGGTTGGATTCAGTTCATGTTGTGGCTGGATTTTGTTCATTGAGAATTCGTCATTAACATGTAAAGGCCATACTTTTTGAAAATAAATGGCATGTGAGGTCACTTGGGACTCCAAGGCTTGAAAATTTGTGAAACTAAAATTCAGCAAGCAAGTCTCATCTCCTGTTTTCACTTCTTATCTTCATGGCTTACCCCTAGTGCTTCTATTGTATTTTATTTTGTTCACATGTCCCTAGAACTCTGCATGCTTGTTAAGGGCACTCCCAATAGAGGGAGGCCGCAGACATATCTGCTCAAGATTGGAAAACGCTCGTAAGGAGATACTTCCTCTATGTCCACTGACAAAGAAACATAACCAAGCAAGATTAAGGCTTCGTTTGGAAATGGCTTTTTTACTGTTTCTTTAAGTAACTTTTTAGTACAAAATTTAAATTTTTTACTAAAATGTTGTTTTAAGAAGTAGTAAGAAAACTCTCCCAAATGAAATCTAAGGCCCCGTTTGGACGGTTTTCTTACTGTTTCTTAAAGCAGCTTTCTAGTACTAGAAAGATGCTTTAAGAAGCAGTAAGAAAGCCGCTCCAAATGAAGTTTAAGCATAACCTTATGTAGGACGTGATAGGGTTTATGGTGTCTTAATGTAGGTCTATTGTTGATATGCTCAAAATCATGTATACTTGTTCCCTTAGATGAAAATCAAGAAATCAAAGAATCTAATTTTATAATCATAAAGCAACTCATTTGATTGAAAATCACCATATAGATGAAAATGACATTGCATCGATTTGTCAAAACTAATCACACGTGCAAACGATGAAAATCAGATGTTAGAGAATAGGACAAAAATAGAAATAAAAGTTATTAAATAGCATAATTATATCTCCTGACTATACATGCAGATAACTTTTACAAAAAAAAAAAAAAAGGGGAAAATTTTGGCTTAGTCATATATTAAAATATGAAATAACTAACAATTACAAGTAAAAACAAAACCCAAAAAATCAGGCTCCAAAAAGAAGAGCATGCCCAACATAGCAACAAAAAACCTGCTCAAAGAAAACACAACAAGCAATAAAAAATACATATTAGAAGCTCAAAAAATTAGAAAATAAAGCTCCCTAAGTCAAAAAGAGCTTGGACTCAGGAATGTGAACCAACAGAACATCATAAAACTCAATCCCTTGGTTGCCCGTAGACCATCCAAAGGGAACCTGTAAAGGGAGCATCATCATTGTTCAAGGCATAGGCATAACTGGCATTGAAGTCAGAGCAAGCAAACATAGATAAGCTTTGAAACATAAGCACCCAGTGACGGCCAAAAGGAAAAGCAATCTATTCCGTTCCAACAACGAGAGAGGCAAAACAATATAAACCAAGAGATCAGCAACCATATGAACATCCAGAGAAGTAATTTAGAAGCAACTTAATATTTGCGAAAAACGATTTCCACTTGCTAACTCTATCAAAAACAGCTCTTTTGATAATAGTAGAGGTAGTACTACTGCTATTCATGATGTTCCCAAAACGTCTACTATTCCTTTCTCTCCAAATGAAGTTGAGGGAGCAGCTCACAAAAAGAAGGTATAAATTTTGACATTCTTATGAGAATTAAATTCTGCATCAAACCACTCACATAGATGAAGAATCGATGGTCTTAGAAGCAGACGATTAGATGAGGGTATAAGATTTATAATGACAACATGTTAGTATGAGCATTCAAAAAATAGATGTGTCACACTTTCAGAGTGACCATGACATAAGTTGCATATTGATGGAACAGTAATATTTCTTTTTTGCAAAGCATCGGCAGTTTTCAAACCCCCTACAACAGCAATCCAAGAGTAACACGAATATCTTAAAGAATGATAGGGATGCCATATCAGATTATACCAATTGCACCCATGCAGATGTGAGTAAAACTCGATTAAATAACTATTGAACATGCTGTTATCCCGATTATCCCAAAGTAAGCAAGAGTTATGTTGTCATATATTTGAATCCCATTGATAGCATTATATAATGCAGGTGGTAGGTGTTCAGGGAGGACCCATACCCCATCTAATATGTATTGTCCAACAAGATCGTTGGAATGTGAAACATTCAGCCAATATTGACCCTCAGCAGTATCTCCAATCTTACAATATTAAAACTAGTGGTCCCAGTGTAATGAAATGGGGGTTTGTGAGTTAATTTTAAAGGTGAATTTGGGCTTAACAACAACAGCAGTGGTACAGACAGATTTCCAAAATGAGATGCATAGCTCGGAGCAGGCTTCCATGGGCAGGAATATCTTTAAACAAGCCAATTAGACAAAATCAATTTGTTGTTATACATCCTGAGTATAACAGAACAGTTGCAAGCAAATTGTAAAGCCTGAATAGAGGGGCAATCCCAGACCCCCATAAAGTTTGGGCCTGCAAACAGAGTCCCATAAGATCATGTGGGTTTTTTTTCTTTTACAAAATTTTCAATCTCCACTTGCACTAAAGGCTAGCTTTTTTTTTTTTTTTTTTTAAATCTTAATTTTAGAAATTAGTGACATGGACATCTATTTCTTTTTATAAACTCACTTTTTTTTTATTTGGTTGAGTAGTTGTAGTTTCTTTTTTAGTTATCATATTAATTTTATATTATTTTGTTATTATTTTAACAAAATAATATAATATTGATCAATTATCATATATCAACCTACCACGATCATCCTACTATAATAATATTTGATTGAACATTAATGTAATACAACTGATATGATGTGAAAGGTCTTTATTTGTTGTTGCATCAAATAAATAACAATGTTCAATTATCATACACTAGCTGTGAAATCCTATGCTATCAATAATATTTCATCTACTTAGGATTGCTACATACATAGAAAAACTTATTAAACAATAAATACGTAGACACTAAAAAATAACTTGAAATAAATCAAGTTTACTAGAAAAAACTCATTTTTAGATCATCTAAAATGCTATATTAATATGTATTATAGAACAAATTAAAAAATTAGTAATAATCACACAATTACAAATAAATGCGATATTTAATATGTTATTTAAATTTAGATAGGCCTGAATTTTTATTCGGTGCTGTCTCCGAACATAGCTCTACGTACGAAATCCAGTAAAATTGTGCCACGTGGATCCTGCTGACCCCACCATTTCTATTCAGCACATTTTTTCCACTTAGCGCGCCCGACGACCCGACCTGAACTAGATGCAAAAAATTACTTTTTACCGAGCATTTCAGTTTTTCAAAATCACCCAAGCATTTCAGTTTTGCAAAATCGACCGAGCATTTCAGTTTAAAAAAGTTGCAGGAAATCTTCTTCTTCGTCTGAAGCTCGTTACGTTTACTCCACATTTTTCATTGCAGAAATTGAAGGCATGACTATGGTCAGCTTTTTTCATTCCAGGATAACTTATATTTGTTCATGTTTATTGTTTAGGGTTAGGGTTTTTTGTATATTATGTACCAGTGGGTACCGGTTTGTACATGTGCATATCGGTGTTCATAGGGGTGTATAGCTGGGTACCCCATCTAGGTAACGTACCGCTGTGTACCTCTATAAGGTGCAAAAACAAAAGGCATGGCTACCAATTTTTTTTACTAGAGAATAAGTTTAATTTCTTTAAATGTCATGTTTTATAGTTTATGGTTAGGGTTTTTTTTTGTATATTTTGTAGTATGTATCATATGGGAATCGCTCGGTACCCACCTAGGTATTCCGTCTAGGTATCCCTTATGTTTACCCTGTCTGGGTACTGTTGGGTACCACTCGGAATCACATCTGGGTACTTTTGGTGGGTACTGCTAGGTACTTTTTGCTGATCAACTTCAACTAACTCGTAGGGATATGTTCCAAAGATTAGTTTATGTTGTAGAACTTCGACATTTAGAGAAGTATGTGATCATTTGGTTGAAACATTCGGCTAAGATTTTGTGGATAGGCATGTTCAACTACATCAATTTATGTCGATGCAACGCTTCGTTCATAATGTTCCATTCGTTTACAAGTTTTTGTCATTCTGGGATATCAAAAAGTAATGCTTCATCATTAAGAAAAGGAAGTTAGCATTCACTGTCGAAGAAGTTTCCTTGATCTTAGGTCTGCCGAATAAAGGAAATCATTTTGACTTGGGAAGTTCCTGAATCACCGAGAAATTCGGAAATGACATGAAGAAGGAGGTGTTGACGACTCAACTCCACTTCCCGAGCTTGTGAAGAAATTCATCATTTATTTATTGTCCAACCTTTTATTTCATCTGCGTAACTACCGAACACCAGCTACTATCCTTAGTGCAGCTCGTGCTACATAGTAGTTTTTATCTTACAATTAGCTAGAATCGATTAGAGATTTCCTTGTGGGAGAGTTCAACCCAATTATGAAGAAGTTTGTGAAAGGCCAACCACTTGGTTACATGAATGGCTCTATATGAAAGTACGAGATGCGCCAAGAGGGAGGGGGGGGTGAATTAGAAATTTGTTGCAATAAAAAGAAAAATCTAAATAGGAGTTCTAATTTTTTTTGTGTGTTTTTAAATTGTAAACAAAAATATTAAGTTGATGTGAAAGCGAATGCTTAAAACATGATTGCAACACTAAGTGGTGAAATTTTAACTTATTCAACAAAGAATTCCACTATGATTTTTATCAAGCAATTTTGATGAAAGTAAAATGCAAAACATAAATAAAGTGCAGTAAAGGAAAAATCACACCATAGAATTTATAGTGATTCGGTCACTTGACCTACGTCCACTCCCCGGAGTCCTCCACTCAGGAAATTTTACAGCTAAATAGCAATTCTCATTTTGCCCAAACAGAAAGGAGGATAAGCCTTTACAAACCTCACTTTCACCACCATGGTGTGTCGGAGTACTAAGCGTTATATCACTCTCCCGATGACGGCAAGCGAACCTTCTCATTTTTCTCCCTCCTGGAGAAAGCAGAGTACCTTAGAGTATACGGACCTTGAAAGATCTCCCCCTTAGAAAGCCTCCCATAAGATCTTCTCGGGCCACAGGAGGAGCAACATGCAGCAAGCTAGGAGCAACAGTGTTATCTCCCTCACACTCCTCCCTCACAAAGTTCACCTTCTCCTTCCTCTCACAAACCCCAAAATCTTCTCAAGAGCTCTCTCCCATGAAATCCCCTTCTAGTCACGTTCCTCTCTCACACACACTTCTCAAAAAATAGAAGTTTAGATATTTAAATCAGGCTATAAGAAACCCTAATTTTCAATATAATCGTTTCTATTTGTACAGTACAATCCAAGATCGTACAATATGATCAGTTCAAAAAAGCCTTCATCCTGGTACAAAGGAGTATGAATAGGCAATTTTTTTTTAACAATTTCGTACAGTACAATATAACATCGTCCAGTACGATATGTTAAATTCCTTATGTTTGTACAGTACAATATAACTTCATACTATATGAACCATATCATACAATATGATTACCAATCAATAATTAATCCTTGATTAGATTTACTAATCACGGGGTTAATTTAAGTAAGTATTCAAAAACTCGTATTATATGATAGGATCGTACAATATGATCAGTTCAAAATTTAAGAATAAAAAACTTACTTAAATTAATCTAGCGGCTAGGATTTTTAATTAGAAACACATCGTACAATACGATGCATATCTTATAGTACAATTTGTTCATAAATAGCCATTGAACCAGAGTGGATCATACATATGAATAAACTCGTACAGTACGATCGATAGAAAAAAAATTTCTTCATTTTTTAAAAAAATCTCTCGTACAGTGTATATGCGATCGAATAGAAAAAAAAATAATAATAATAATTCATTTTTTATAGACTCCAAATCTCTCTACCCCTCTTGAGCCTTCTTGTTGTCCTGAGTAATTTGTGATCTCCCTGAAATGTTATCATAGACAAGGTAGAATTTAAAGCTTCAATGAATTTTGCATCATAATCTTAGTATGGGTATTGGACTGTACATTATACATTTTTATTTGTGAGTACATATAAAAGATGCGATCGATAATATTATATTTATAGAAAAAATTTAAAGAAAAAGGTTATAGACTCCCAAATTTTGATGATGCCCTACTCTACCTGTCTTGATTTGTTCTTGTTCCTCCTGAAGTAATTGACTGTGATCTCAAGACTGATTAGGAGTATGAATCAAACATTGTATTTTCCATTTATTGTACTTTTTACTTTATTGAGACAAAATGAGTAAGAGTAAGAGCAACCATCAAACACAAGAGAGTTCAATGAATATATAAAATTCTTCTCTGGATCGTACTACGACTTTATTTGTACCGTACGATCCAAAAAATCTGTGAATAGTCGTACTGTATGAAGTATTGGACTATGTTCAGATCCAAAAACCTAGCCGTGTTTTATACGAACATGTTCGTACTGTACGATATGTGAGTACTTACTTAAATTAACCCGTGATTAGTGCATGTAATCCGGGCCTAATGAACATCGTACTCGATAGATCCACGATGAACAGAGACGAAGTATTCCCGGATATCGTCCTGGACGATTTTTTTTTGTCTCATCGTACTGTACGATGTCAATCGTACCATACGATGAACAGAGAGACATCCGATCGTTTCGTCCTGTACAAATAGTATCTTGTTGAATCGTACCGTACGATATTATATCGTATAGTACGAATTGTTTTTGTACTGTTTGTATTATGATTCGTACTGTACGATTTCGTACTGTACGAAAACGGCTACTTTTGAATTCAGAGGTTTTTGGAGCCTTTTTTTGAGATATCAATCAAGTTCTTTTTGGGTAAGATTACAGAGGGGGTGAACGTGATTAGGAGAGAGATTCCAAGGGAGAAAACTCTAGAGAAATTCTTGAAGGTTGAGAGGAAGGAGGAGGTGAGCGTTGTGAGGGATAAGAGGTGTGAGGGAGATCACACGGTTGCTCCAAGCTTGCTGCATCTTGATTCCACCATCAAAAACTCACAAAAAATGTTGTGCTCTCTTGTGGCCCGAGAAAGGGAGGATCTCCAAGGGAAAGGCTCGTCTGCAAAAGGGAGAAAACGATAATTTCTGAGGTGAGGGAAAAAAAACGAGAAAGGGAGGTTTTGTTTGCCAAGGGGGGCAAAAGGAGAAACTATTTTTTATAGTGAAAATCCCGGAGTGGAGGACTCCGGGGAGTGGGACGTAGGTCATTTTTGACCCGAAAGGTATAAAATTTCAGATCATTGTTTACTTTTTGCTTGCACTTTAATCTTGTCATATCTATTGCATGTGGTTTTTTTGTGAAAGAAAATTTGCATAAATCTTTGTTTTATATTCAAAAACAACAAAAAAAAGTAGAACTCTTGTTTAGGGTTAATTTTTATTAATCGAAAAGACTTTTACAATTACACTTGTCATCTTTCGAGCAATTTCAATTGTATCTACAATTTCACTTGAGGCATGGTATCACCCACACCCTTGAAGCAATTCTCTATCTAGCAATTTTGCTTCATATTGGTATCAAAATAATTAGTTATACAACTTGTTGAGCCACTTGAGATGATCTATGTCCACATTCATTTGTTCCTGATTTTGTAAAGCTCACCATCCTTCTATAAGAACTCAAACAATGAATATAATTTTCGTGAATAAAATCGGGCATTTTGCTTTGATATTGGACTACTTTTAATTAAAGGTATAATTTTAGACGTGGAAATTTCGCATATTTATTCCGTTGATAAATCTTTATACTAAGGTTAAAATAACTGTGGCTTAGAAATGCCATGACGACACACCATGTTCGTGGATTCGCTACATGTTGTAGATCATTTTGTTCCTATATTTGTTCCTGATTTTATAAAGCTCATTCAACAAGTCATGGTTGTGGAGGTCCTCTTCATTGATCATTTCTACCCAGGTTCTCTCAAACTCCTTCTCGGAAACACACTTGCTTAAACATTTATAAAAAGACCTCTTACTTTATTGTTGCTATTGAAGCACTACACCTTGGACGACATCTTTTTTTTGATGTGCCGTTGGCACAGCCTACGACATGTTTGAGGTAATGCAATTTCAATTTCCATAACCATTGTCTGGTATTGATCAGTAAATATTATAATGAGATACTTATCACCCATTATTCACAAAAAAATTTTAAATAATAATGTAAATGATTCAATTATTTCCTCCGATATAAATACCACCCCTAAAAGAATATTATGTCAATGATTATTAACTCCAACAAATGGTGCACATGCTAGATTATACTTGTTAAGCCTATAACTAGTATAAAAAATCATCAAATCTCCAAATCAGTCATAATATATTCTCCCCAACCCATGAACAAAAAAAAATCAACAATCTATCATCCTTATCAGTTTGGATGTCCCATTCAAACATGTTATCAACAATTAGTCAATCTTTTAAAAGTTCAATTAGGAAATTGATGTTCCCATTCTCAATTTTTGCTCTTTTCTCTTTCTGAATGTAGTTATATGCATCCCTTTTAGAGAATCAAATATTTTCTGTACATCTTACATCATCAGTTAGGTATGTAAAAGCATAAACAGTTCTTATCCCGGCTTCTGTCATTGATTTAAGAACATATAGTTTCTCATCACTAATATTTCTATATGTTCTAAGCAAATGTTGATCTTCACACCTAGCTAATTCGTGATTGTGGCTCTCTATGCATTTTTGCACCATCCATACTCCATCTAGGTCCACTAAAAATCTAATCATTTTTAACAACCTAGCCTAAAAGGTTACGAAAAATAGTTCCAGTGGCATCGAGACACCCGCGATTAAATCTTGTTTGTTTTTTTTTTAACATCGTATTGGATTTTTCTATATTTTGATTTGGAGGTTAAGTCAATATCTTTCTTAAATCTAGCTTTCGAACATACAAAGTCCTTGAATTTTATTATTCTCGAATTAGGCCAGTAACTGTGTTGTTCTTTGTGAACACTAAAACCAACATTATGAGTGTAATGGAAATACATCTCATATGCTTCCTTCTCACAGTTATAAACATCTTGCGAACAAGAAAAACTTATTAAACACTTCGATTTGAACATGGAAATGAAAAAACACACCAGCGGTACCCACCAATACACAGCATCTTTACCCAGCATCGTAACCTAGCAGTACAAAGCGGCGGCACACTAGTGATATTACACAATAAAAAAACATTTCATCATTCAAGTAAGATTTCACACATAAACATCTTCAGAGTATTAAACGAAACACCCTAAAAAAAGAAATTAAACAAAATTGTAGCTTCTTCAAGGAGAAAGAGTAAAACCTCTTCAAAGTATTATATTTATTGATAATATCTCCGTCTTATCTTCCATAGTTGATACCAAATTGTTGTGTGAAACCTTGAGCGATAAGGCGAGCTTTGTATCGTTCTACTTGACCATTCAGATGAACTTTGGTTTGAAAGTCCATTTACAGCCTAATATGGGCGTGTTGGAGAATAATGGACCAAGTACCTTGCTGTTGGAGAGCAAGGAATTCAGAAGACATAGCAGCACGCCAGTGTTGAAATTTGGTGGCTTGGGAGTAAGTGGTGGGAGTAGGTTGAGGTGTAGTGGTGACCCAGAGATAAAAAATGGGCTTGGGTCAAGAGATACCAGATTTAATCCTTATTTGCATGGGATGGTTTGATAAAATCGATGGGGAATTGCAATGGAGGCTGATGAATTACGATATAGTTGAATGTGGGAAGGGGTGAGGAAGTAGTGTTGAAAGAGGAAGGAATTGATTGTAGGGAATGGCATATGAGTGCTGGGTGAAGATGTGATCATCGAGATCGAAGGAAGAAGAAGTGGAGAGATGTTAGGGGAGATGGGGGCCATCGTAGTGAGGGTGGAAGATGATTTGTAGGGAAAGGTTTGCTCATAAAAAACCACCTGTCTTGATATGGAGATGGTGGGAGTGGAGATTGAGACATCGGTAGCCTTTGTGAGATGAGTACCCGAGAAATACACATTCTTGGGAGCGAGGAGTGAATTTGTTTGGAGAATATGATCGGAGCCATGGGAAGCATAGACTCCGAAAATGCGCAGATGAGTGTAGGAAGGGATTTTATCGTGGAGTTTTTGATATAGAGTGTGAGGGTTGAGAACTTTGGATGATAATCGATTAATTAGATAATTTGCTGTGGAGACGGTTTTAACCCAAAAAGATATGGGAAGGTGTGAGGCATGAAGAAGAGTTCTAGTTAAGTCTAAAAGATAACGATGCTTGCGTTCTGCTAATCCATTTTGTTCGGGAGTGTGCAGACAACTTATTTGATGAGTAATGCCATGCACATGTAGGTACTCAGTGAACGAGGTGCTTGTGAATTTGCTGCCTCCATCATATCAAAAAATGCGAGGATGAGAGGAAAAAATATTCTTATTTAAGGAGAAGAAGTGTTTAAATTTGGCGAACGTTTCTTGTTTTGAGTGCATAAGATAGAGCCAGGAGAATCGAGTAAAATCATCTATAAATATTACATAATATTTGTATCTAGTTAGAGAAGTATTGAGGAACCGGGCCCCAAACATTAGCAAAATGTATAAGGGAAAAAGGTTTAGAGGAAACAATAGTACTTTTGTTGAATGGTAGCTTGTGGCTTTTAGCCACATTACATGAAGTACAAACAAAAGAAGATGTGATACATAAATCTGGTATGTGTTGAGCTAAGTTGGAGAGGAGGTGGTGATGAGGCCTTGCGTGCCAGAGAAGAGTAGATGAAGTGCTGGCCTTAAGAGCCGTAGTAAGGGGACGATGCGATATGCTAATATGATATAGACCATCACGAAGATGACCATGAGGAAGAGGGCGGTGGTCCTGCAAATCCTTAATAATTAATATGTTAGCATCAAAGCAAATAGAGACATGATTATCAGAAGTTAATATGGAAATAGAAATTAGATTTCGGGATAAAGATGGGTCATGAAGGAGTTTATGAAGATATAGCTTACGAGCCGAATCTGGTAAAGGAAGTAAGCCTTTGCCATTGCTCTAAATTGGGAGAGAGCTACCATTTGCAATTGATACAGATTCAGTTCCTTGGTAAGAAGCAGTGTGCTGTAGGTTTGCAAGATCTGGTGTTAGGTGAATCGATGCGCCCGAATCTTGTACCTATTCAGTGGAAGGGGGAGAGGATGACTGAGTGAGTAGGGCACGGGACGTGGAAGAGGTGGTTGAAGCGTATTTGAAATTACATCGGTGCCAATAGTTGATGGCAGAGTGCCCTGGTTTTCTTGCAGTTCTGACAGGTGATTCTATTGGAGCTATTGGGAATGGATTGTGAGCTAGACGAGGGAGTGTGGGGAGGACGATTCGATGAGTTCTTGGTTCTTGAATACTGAGAGTTGCCCTGACTACGAGCTGTGGATGTGTGATTAGTGTAGAATGCCATAGTGCCTGATTAAGCGGTAGAATCTTTTTGTTGTTCATTCTAGAGGTTGATTTCCTCACTGCACAGGAGAGAGTAGAGAATGTCCAGATCTATCGGGTGGAGGGATGTACAGATGGCAGCTTTGAAGGAATTATAGGTTGATGGAAGGACCTTAAGGATATATAAGATGATATCTTCGGTGTCGAGCTTGGAACCATCCATGACGATGTTGTCGACAAGAATCTTTGATTTGTGTGAGGTATTATTGCATGGGCCGATCACGCATCTGAACAAGACGGAGCTCGTTCTTGAGTTGAATAACTTGAGAGAGGTTCGTCGGCTGTAAGCGACATTCAAGAATCGTCCATATTTCGTGGGTGGTAGAGGCGGAAATGACGTAGGGAAGAATAGATGGAGAAAGTGTAGATAGAAGTGCAGAGATGAGGTTCTGGTCTATCAGTCGCCAAAGAGCACAGTCGGGAGAAAGAGCATGGGTGAGGCTGGAGGTTTCGCATGAAAGATGACCGGCAAAGTCATTTGCGGTGAAATGTTTGGAAAAGTTGAAGCTTCCAGATCGTATAGATGTCGTTCGTGAGTTGGGTGGGAACAAGGTTCTTGAGATTAAAGGTGCAGAATGACGAATTCAGAGGGGGGTGGAGAGATTGGAGGTGGGCGGGAAGGTTTTCGCTGAATCTTGATCCGCCATTTAGGCACTCTGATACTACGAAGACCCTACTGGCTAGGAGAATGGCAAATAACAGAGAGAAGGGGAAGATGAGTTTATTATTATTATGTATGTAAAGATGTACAGGAGAAAGCTATATATAGACAAATGTACAAGAGTTATAAGTAGGTGAGATGACACGTAAGGTGTTGACGTGTACAATGTCCTAACAAATAGTTGAGAGAAGTTTAAATACACATGTGCATAGGGTTGGAAACTAAAGAATAATCAATGAGGTATTTATCATCTTGGCCTTTCTAACATCCTACTTTGGGCATAAAGGGTTTCTGCAAGGAATCCTAGGGTATTTCTAAGGGATGACCTGTCTTTTCCTGCCTCCTGGAAAGCTGCCATTGGTGGAGATGGATTTGCATACCTTGAAGATGAATTATTTATGTCTTGGGAGGTGCTGCAACAGCTGCATACCCCATTGAAGGATCTTCAATATAACAACATCATTACCAAATAGAATGAACCCCTAATTAAGCTTCAGGGAAGTCAATAGCAAGCATCCCTAAGAAATAGAAAAGGACTCTTCAAAATTTTGATAATGCTAAAGCATGATAAGTCAGCTTAAAATTTAGGGATCCTATTCTTGCAAAAGGTTCAAATTGTTAGCAACTATTCCTGCTCAAAATCATAAATACCCAAATGTGGTAACTGTATCAAGATTTCCAATTTACATTCATTATTTCTCTTCATTGCACTTCCGCTAATCTATTGAACTTCCGCATACTTTTCATACTTTCAGAAGGAGGGAGCATAATAGTTTGTTTGCATGAATAGAATTCTTCCTTTAACAATTGTCTATTTTACTGAATCAAGCTTTGTGTTTGAAGCGGGATCTCAGTTGTGGGAAGAAGTAAGGGTGTTGAGGGCAATAAGGTATTATTCAGCCACGTCTAATGGATGAAGAAGAACCACTTAGCAAAAAGAATATCACTGTCAATTGATGAGTCTTTTAAAGCCATCTTTTTTCCAATATAATAATAGGCTTTCTGTGACATACATTTTGCTTTTACATTATGTGATATTTGTTTCGTAGAGGCACTCCATTAAACTTTTCACAACATTTCACTCTATTTTGATGGGCAGATTAAGTTAAAAAATAGGATATTAGCTTAAGAATTTAAAAACTAAGGATCACCTCCCTGTTCTTTGCATAAAGGTTTGCAAAAGTATGTTACATTTGAAATAATCTATGATTATAACCCAAAAAACTGATTAATCTTACTAATATACCTTCACATTCAGCTTTTGATTCATCATTCACTTTTGCAAAAGATTTTTAAAGCCCAATATTGGCTTGACACTAACTATCAAGATTTAAAATTTACATTCAAAATTTCTAAAACTTTATTGCACTTTGGAGATCATAATGTATTGAACTCAACCGCATACTTTTACACTTTAAGAAATTATAAGGAGCATAATATTTGTTTTAGGAAATTTTACACAATGCATATGTTCATGAATATTTAAAAGATACATTTATAAGCACTATTTTTATTATAGAGGAATTGATATTATATAATGATGTTAGCAAATCTTAAATATGTAGGATGATTCTTTCGTAGGAGGACAAAATCATCTTTTGTAGGTGCATACCCAACATATCTTATTTGAGGCAAATCATATTATCGCGAACGAGATGTCAACAAATAAAGATGATGAGTAAGGATAAACTGGTTTATTAGAGATGACTTGAAAAAAAAAAAACGCTCATGAAGGGACTACATTAAGGACGTGTGTTATGGTAATAAAAGAATGATAAGCAGACCAACAACTAGAGTCCAAACCAAGAAGAAAGCTAAAAATAATCAAGGTCCGATGACAAGGTTGTTGCGTCCAGGAGTATTCGCGGCGGTAGAGAAATATAAAGTTTATCGTCTTACCATTGTAATCGGCACGCAAGTCCGGCATTTATGAGGATACGTGGAAAACCCCTAAAAAGGCAAAAACCACGGGGCCTAGCCCAGTTTGAATGAATCCACTAGTATTGTAGTCGATTACAAATGAGGCCCTTCCTTTGAGGAAGGCATGTGTTTGATGAGATATGAAGTACATTACTTGTTGGGAATACATCATTTGACGTATTAGCTTTGTTGGAAGGACTGTAGTCGGCGGGCGACATAAGTTAGGAAGACCGGTCAACTGGCGACGGAGGTCGTTTAGTTATTGGGGCGACGTAATTTAGAAGAACTGTAGTCGGCTGGCGATGGAACCGTTCGGTGGGCGACGGAGATCGAATCGTTGTCTTGCGAGGATCTGGAAGGACTGTGTTTGACGATGAAGGTCAGAAGGACGGTGTTAGGTAGAAGTCCAACAATGGAAAGAAATCCATCTTCGGATATACGTCAAGTGAAAGTCCGATAACCGGTGGAAGTCCGGCATCGGGTAGAAACTTGACGAAGAGTGAAGGTCCGACGTTTGTTGGTGGCTTAGGAGAACTCTTGCATCATTTGAGCGGAGTTTTGGCATCAGGAGGGAACTTTGTCGTTAATTGGGAAGAATTTCAAAAATTCATGGAACTTGGGCAGAATTCTAGCGTCCCGTGGAAGTCGGGCAGAATTCCGGCGTTCTCCTGAATATCCGGTAAAATCCCGGCATGTTCGGGCCAAGTAAGAACTTAGTGATGTCGGATTTAGTGACTCTCCTGGGTTCTTCTTCACTTCTTATTCTTCCTTCTTACTTGAGTCCTCTTGTGAAGAATGAGGGCTCTATTTATAGTTTTTCTGAAGTGGCATGGCTTATAAATAGGCGCGAGATCAGGGGCAAATAGGGAGTGGTTGAATGGACGGCTAATATTGGATCCTTCGATCATGCACCGTTTGTTGGACATTTGAAGGCCTTAGTGATGTCGGAATTTGGCGATCTTGGGTTCTTTGGATTTGTCTCGTCGAGCCGCTCGATTCGACTATAAGCTCGTCAAAATTGGAAACCGTTTGGAAACTCAAATTGTGGTACGAACTTTCCAATACTGCTTCGGGTGCTTGATTTGGGCTCATTTGGGCTCAGATTGAGTTGAATTTGGTGTCGTTGGGTTTGTATTTGAGGCACTCAGTTTGACTATAAGCTCACTAAAATCGGAAAAGGAGATTGTAATGACCATGGTCGATGGTTAAGTGGAGATCAGAAAGACCTTTGTTGAGTGGAAGTCCACCAATAGCTGTAAGCTGGGTGGAAATCCAACGTTAGTTGGTGGCCAGGCGGAATTCCATCATCAGTTGGTTGCCGGACAGAATTCCAACATCGATCAGTGGCCGGGTAGAATTCCGGCATCAGTTGGTGGCCGGGCAAAAATTTGACGTACATTGGTGGTCCGGGCTGAAGTCTGGTGAAGTCAGTGTTTGGGCTGATGTCCGGCGGTGGTCGAGGAAGAGTCTGGTGGCAAGAGAACTCTTCCTTCTCTTCTTTTCTTTCCTTCCTTCCCCTTCCATGGGGAATGAGAGATCTATTTGTAGTTTTTTTAGAGTGGCATGGCAAGCAAATAAGAGGGAGATCAAGGGTAATTTGGGAGTGGTTTGAATGGACGTCCGATGTGGATTCCCTCAATCATGGACCTTTTATTTGGTATTTGAATGTCTTGATGATATAAGAATTTTGATGATCTTGAGCTTGTTGGATTCGTCTAATCGAGCGGCTCGATTCGACAATAAGCATGTCACATTTGGAAACCGTTTGGTCATTCAAATTATGGGTTGAACCTTCCAAATGTGCTTTGGGTCTTCGATTTAGACCCATTTGGGCTCAGATTGAGCCGGATTTGGTGTCGTTGGGTTCGTATTTCTGAGACGTTTAGTTCGACTATAAGTTTGTTGAAATCGGAGTTCAAATGGTCTTGGATTTAATTTCTGAAGTTTCCAACTTGATTTTTTCTTTGAGATTCATGCCCGATCAAGACAATTTTTTATGATATATCAAGTATTAAATAAGGTCACATTTATTCTAGCAAGGTTGCAAATGTTAACCTATTAAGTTCCTAGTACATGGTCATGAAGCTAGTGAGAAGTTGCACTTTAAGTGAAGTTGATGAATAGCTTTACCAATTGTCTGCTAAAAACTACCTAATTGATTATGCATTTTGAGATATCACAACAATTTGGGCCAAGTGTGGATTTGGATAAGCCCGGCCCATGACTTACATGAGTTTTTCGTGGGTTTGGGTACAGCAAAATGGTAAGGTTGGATTATGTATTAGAAATTTTATATCCGATCCTTCAAGTGTGTGGGAGAGTAGAACTGTATTCAAGCTAACCTAAGAAGGATTATTTTTTCAAATTTATTGATCTTGGCATTAATATGCTAAATCTATTAAGTTATTATATTGAAAAGATGAAATATAGAAAAAAGGATGAAAAAGGTCCCTCATTGCTTTGTGAGGGACCAAAATGTTGGAGTTAATAATGTTAAATCTAAAAGTATTTTGATCAATTTTTAATTAAAATTTATTAAATATAATTTTTAAGTAATTATAAATTTTCTAAACAATTTTATTAAATATTTCTTTAATAAAGTAATAATAATAATAATAATATTGATTTTAATTTTAATAATTTTAATCATATTTTATAAAATATGATTGGTAAAAATATGTGACTAAGTTGAAAATGACATCTATTTGTATTTGATTTCTCTAAATCAATAAATATCATATTTTATAAAATGTGAAGAAAAAATTTGAAATTAAAACTATTTTTTAATTATTTAAGAAATGTTTATTTTTTTAATTATAATTACTTAAAAATTATGCCAAAAAGCCCCTAGTTGCTACTGTCTCATTTTCTACAATATTCCAATTGCAACAGTGTTATGCATTTCTTGTTTTTTTTATAACCTGAATTTGTTGTCGCTAAAATTGAGAAACTAAACTTCTCCACGCTACTATTGTCAAACTCCCCCAGTTTTGCTCTAAATTTAGAAACTCCAATAAAACCACATACAAGAAAACAAGATTTTCACAAATCCCTCAAAATTGATAGCCTGATTCTCGAGTTATTCCCTTCCCATAAATGGCCCAAAATCAAATCTCAATTTAGGCTTTATAATAATGAGGATATTGCATCACATATTAAGAGATTTTTAAATTAGGAAACAAATTATCTCCATATCACTTGGATATCTCTCCCTTCTAAAAGCTCCCAATGTATTAGCTTAGTGGTTAGTAATCAAATACCTCTCCATACAACACTCCAAAGAATGTCTTTAAACTCTTAGAGCCTCAAAGGGCCAATCATTGCTAAATTTTACCTTATCTGTCAAACACTTAATGCAAGATCTCATAAGCGCACTTGTTGCACATGAAGATGAATCCATCAATATTGAATGCATTGTTGCTGCTAAATTTTTGCAACCCTATATTGGTTCTCTATTCAATCTCATTGTTGCACGTACACGACGTAGCACTAAGGTAGATAATGCAACACAAATTTGGTATGCTTGGTCATCTCAAACAACCTCCTCCTTGTGCCTATTTTTATTCTATAAGCTAACACTGGTTTGCTTCACAAAATCATGATGCTTCACCAAAATTATTAAGCTCAACATATCATCACTCAATGTTGCACTATGTAACACGAATTCCATCAACTCTATTTTTCTTCAAGACAATCGAAACACTCTTACAGGCCTTAAGAGCACGAAAATCTTCAAAGAATCTACATTCTGTAACACTGAGGGCACTTAAGGATGTTAGATTATTTCTCATAATTGATCCATATTCTACTCCATTCAACAAGACAAGCACACCATCATATGCCATTAACTTCACAATGCCAGAACCTCCAATCTTGCACATAGCTTTGTTTACTATATAGAAGAAGCTATCGGAACTTGGCTCATATGTGAAAATTATCTCCAAATTATAACACATGTGACTAGAATAAGTCTGGAATTCAGTTTTCCTTGCACCTATCTCCATCAATCACCAGAAGAGAATTAATAGAATCAGACCAATCTGCAATTGAACTTGTATATGTAAACTTATACTTATATTTGTCATTCTTTTCTTTTCTTTGAGGCTAAGGTGTTTAATAAAAAGAAATTCACGGAAGCATCCCTTTGAAAAAAATGTTGGATGCAAGAACTATAATTGGAAAGGTCATTATAAGTTAAGCTTCCCATGTCATTTTCCAGGGATCGAAGCTTCACACATCCTCATTGGAAAGCTCATTAAAATTTTAAAAGGTGAAATCGGGAATCGAAGCGTTTTTTCTAAGTGAGGCGAGGCATAAGCCTCGAGGCGGATCGAGGCGTAAGCCTCAAAATGATTAAAATAAATTAATTTAAAATTATAAATAATGACAAAAAATAATAAAATATTACGTCAACTATGAAAATAAATATTAACATTAAAATTATAAATACACAAACTATAAACATACCAGGTCGTGTTTTGTAGCATGCTTGTACTGCTCTAAATCAAAACATTCCCTTCTTCAAATGAAAGTCATCAAGTTGATCATTCACTTTGAGGTAGTCTTCTTCAGAAATGAGTCTGTCCATACATGCATACAAACCAGTTTTCATCTCTTTGTCAACATGAAAATCCTTATCACAATGAAATTGGGGGTTTAAATAGTACTCAGCAGCATGTAAGTGTTGGTGTAATTGTTGATCCCACTTTTCATCTATAATACCCCATATTTCTTTGTAGGCACTTTCTTGACCTCCCAATTCTTTGGCAATGTCTTCTTTAGCTCTATACATTGCTTCCAGTACTAGAACCTTCATGTTGTGATCCATAGTAACAAGAGTTTCCTATCATCTCTTCCATATTTCTTTGTGTGACCTCCTTTGTGGTGGCAAACTTCTTTAAATAATCTGTACATTCCTTTTTCACCTCATCAGGTACTTTTGTATATGGTCCCACATTGACATGAGTGCAGGCTAGATGATTCTTCAACCTCTTGAAGCCACCAGTTATGCGTTTCTCACAGAAATTACATTTCATGTAAACATATCCCTTATTTGCACCTTCGCCTGACACTTCAACTTGAGTTTCATATTTCCATGCAGGATCTTTCCTTCTTGTGCCACTAGTTATGCTAATAATTTATAGAAATATTAAATAATCAACATAAAAAATCAACAATAGGACAACATGAATACAACAATATATAGGTCAGCCAGGGGTCCAAGGGGGCGTTGCCCCCTAGCGGAACAAAATTTTATTGTTAGAGTAATTTTGAAATTCTGCTTGTTTTTAAAGTTCGTAAATTATTTGTATGGAAAGATATCGAGCGGTACCGAGCATGTACCTAACAATACTGAGCATGTATCGGTCGGTACCGAGCATATACTGCTCAGTACCGAGCGATACTGGCTCGATACCGAGCATGTACCTAGTGGTACCGAGCATGTACCGCTCGGCACCGAGCATATACTTGCTAGGTACTGGCTCGATAACGAGCATGTACCGCTCAGTACCGAGCATATATTTGCTCGGTACCGACCAGTACCTAGCGATATCTAGCAGTATCGAGCATGTACTAAGCGGACGAATGAAAGGAAGTCGAATCAGGAGTTATTCAAGCTTTCGTTACTGCACGTCAAAGTCAAGGCCCACAACACCGCTCACCTGGTCTTCCAACCTAATCAAAGCCTGAACGTTTCCTGCATTCACAACTTCTGCTTCGTTTCCTACTTTCAGAACCGTTATTGCTTTCGGCTTCATTTCCTGCGTCGTCACCTTTCGACTTCGTCTCCTACACTCACGGCTTCGTCTCCTTCTCCCACGGCTTAGTCTCTTTCCCTCACGGCTTCGCCTCCAGTTCGCCTTTCAATTCTCACAGGAAGCCCTAATCCTATACGCGAACACAAATCGGCTGCATCGTATTTACATATATACCGAAGAAAAAATTTTGAAGCGGTGCCTCATACTGCCTCGAGGCATTACGCTATGATGTGTACGCCTCGTGCGAAAAAATCATAAGCTTCGCTGCATGGTTCAAGGCGTAAGCCACGATACGCATGACTTTCCGCCTCGACTTGAGGCGCGACTCAATGCGGACGCCTCATCTGCTTTTTTAATGGTTGCCGCACTTCATATTGTCTATCTTGAATACTCTCAAATTGTGTTGGGGCTGTTAGCAATTAGTATTTAGTTTCAATCTCTGTAATTTGAAAATATAGTTGTATACATGGATACATCTGATAATTCTTATTGATTAAGGCATCATTCTGGACGGCTTTCTTATCACTTATTAAACCAGCTTTCTATTATAAAAAATAATTTTTTTGTATTAGAAAGCTGCTTTAAGAAGCAATAAGAAAACTGTCCTAACCGAAGCCTAAGAATGAAGTAGCAATTTAATAAATTGGCTTTCATTGCTTTTATTGATGCCAACAGCCAACCTAATCTCTTCTCACGTGCATTGAATTGCAATGGACAGGGCAGATCCGACAAAGAAAAGAAGGGTTGAACGATCTCGCAAGTATTTGTGCCAAAACTTGTATACAAGATTTGTCTTATATTTTTTATGTAGGTACAATGAATGGAGTTAAACAACATAATTGGAGTGCATTATGCTTTCTGATTCTCTTATCAAATGTATGGCTAAACAAGATGCAAATATAGTAAAAAAAGAGGTAGCTCTGACTTGAAAATTCTTTCACCAACCATTTTATTTACTTTAATCATGAAAAGGGGATGCCTTGACCTTTCAAGTTTGTTGGCTTAAGATGTGGAATGAACTGTATTTTTTAATTGTTGTGAAGTTTCTACTCTAGGCAATGCCCCATTGTATTTTTTGGTTAAGCAGTATTTAGTGTGCCTTAAGGAGTTATTTGGTAATACTGAGCTGCAGGCAGGACAATTTTCCTAGATTGTTCTTTGACAAGCTAAAAACTACCACAGTGTAACAATAATTTATTGTTCAGTTCCATAGTTGAAGTTGTATCTGATGGGATGAATGATCCTTTTCTTGGATGTCTTAACTTCTACCTCCTTTTTGAACTGTAAAGTTTGTTGTTCGTTCCTATCTTTTTACTTGTACGTGAAATGTCTTGTTATTCTGTAACATTGCCATCTTTGTACTTAAATGATTGTAAGTTCTAGGTTTCCTTCTTTGGTAATTGCATTCTTCCTTAGTTGCAGAATGTAAAATACTGCTATTTCTCTTGATGTTTTAGGATGGCCAAGGCGAAGGAACGGAATTATGCACCATCGGTACCTTCAAATATGCATGCGGTTCTGAAGCAATTTGATACTCTAGAGAAGGAAGTGCGGTCTCTCAAATTAAATATTTCTTTCAAGAACAGGTAATAGCATTTGTTGTACATGTACTTAAATTGATCATCATTCACCACATCGCAGACAGGAACATGTCTTTGTGTACTACCCTTTGTACTTAATTTATCTTAGGCTTCATTTGAGATGGCTTTATTAATGCTTCTTAAAGTGGCCTTCTAGTTAAAAATTTAAATTTTTGTACTAGAAAGCAACTTTAAGAAGTAGGGAAGGAAGCAATCCCAAACGAAGCCTTAGCATCTTACTCCAGTCATTAAACAAAAACAATTCTGCAATTTTGACCGACCACACACTTGTTTTGTAACTCATTCTTTCTATAAATTAATACAAGACTTTGACTGTATTTCCTCTATATAGTAATAGAAGGCTTCTAATCATGAGGACATGGACTCTATCCATACTCCTCACATTGTTGCTCATTTCTTGAAAAAAATGGGATTGCATTTTATTTGACTCTTGTATTAAAGATTTAGGCTTCGTTTGGTGCTGCTTTCTACTTCTTAAAACATTTTTTTAATACAAAAATTATAATTCATTTAATTTTTTACTAAAAAATTGTTTTAAAAATCAATAAGAAAACCTTCCCAAACAAAACCTTATTCCCTTATTCACTTTGGTTCCTTTCTATAATTTCTAGCTGACTTTTTCTTTCTATATTTTCTAACCAACCTGTTGCCTACTTTACAAAATTTTTGAGAATGATTTATATAATTTAAATAAAAATGTGATGGCAAGTGCTTGCTACTTGCAAATTAATTCGTTGAGCACTAATCAACAAATTCTTGACCAAATGGCAGGAAGGATTCTGAACAAACCAAACAAATAGAAACAAAACGATGAATTGGTGAATGAAAAGGAGCGAGTCTCAGAAGAAATTGAGCGTATCATCTCTGATTCTGACAAGATGTGAGATAATGTTCATCTTGCACAGAACACTATTCAGCCCTCATCATTTGACTGGTTACATGGCAATTGTGGACACTACATTCTATGATTAAAAAATTTTCTTTGCTCGATGATCTCATGATATGGATCGTCTCAATATGATAATGGTTGAAACAATCACTAATATAGGTTAAATGCATCCAACAAATGCACAAGAAATACAAAATAGCTGCTAAAGGTGAATGGCAATAGTGAATTTGCATTTGCTACTGAGCAAGGTCTTCTCAGTGACCACATTACTAGTTTATTTCCATTTATGCAAAAAATATATCATGTTTAAAGGGTAGACTCAATTTATGAGATTCTGGATATTACAAGCTTTGGAAATAAGTTATGACTAGTAAAGTTACCATTACTATCTATAGAAAATATGCTCATGATTCAAATAAGTCATTTTTTATGAAACAATAGAGATGCTTGATTAGAAGATCTGGGATCAATTCAATTGCATAAGAGTTTGCTCCAAACCCTAATTAGGAAATAGATATCTTATTAGAAGATCTAGGATCAATTCAATTGCCTAAAGGTTTGCTCCAAACCCTAATTAGGAATTAATTCATGAATTGCCCTCCCTTAAATTCTTGTCGGGCTAAAGAAGATTGAAATTCAATTTCACATGTGAAACGAAAATATAGAGGGTTTTGAATGTTTCACTTTAACCTTTGCATTTCTAAATTTTTGCTTCTTTATTTTTTACACAATTTGTAGTGAGTGAAATCTCCAAATCGCTATCAATTTTTGAATTGATCCAAAATATAAAGCGTGCAAAATATGTTTTGAAAGAGAAGAAACAGAGAATTTCATAATATTATATTAGAATTTCCAGATGTAATACAATTACAAGAAAAAAAAAAAGAAACGCATCTCCAGCCCAAAAGACTGGAGGATTAATCTGCAAACAGCAACTTCGCTAATAGCAACTGCTCTTAAAAATCATCTGATTAAACAATTGAGACATAAAAGAGAAAAGAAACGAACTCAAGCCATCAACCTCCTCGGCGAAATGCGACGAACAGCAGTGCTGGTAGCACTACTACCGGCGTTTCCCTTCTTCCCAACTGGCGACCTCCGGCTACGGGTACGAGAGGAAACGCCAACCACAGCCTCCTCATTCCCCTTCTTTGGAGAAACGCTATCTATTGCATCTTTTTCTACACTCCTTCGGCCCTTCTCCTCGGTGGCAACCATCTCAAATTCGTCAATCAACTTCCTCGCCCTTTTCTTCTTAGGCGGCGGTGTTGGCGTGACAGGAGCGATCTCTTCTGAAGACTCAGAGGGCTCCGAATCGAGTAGTTTAAGTGAGGCTGGCTTCACGCCGGAGCTCCTGATCTTAGCCGCCTCCTTCTTCATTCTATGAGAACGATCTTGCTGCACTCTGAGCTTTTTGATGGATCCCTCTATGCGGCCCTGGAGGCGATGGCGCTGGAAGCTGAGCCCTGCCCATGGACCAGTGCGCTTCGTTGGCCCAGGATAGGAGAGGATCCAAGACAGGAGCCGGAGGATCCACGCGCTCGTCGTTGAGCTTGACGTCGGCGAAGAAACGCGGTCGTGGGAGACTGCTCCCATAGAACCTCCCGGGCCCCAAAGCTACGACCATTTAGACCGGATGGTGATTCGAAAAGCAAGAGAACGAAAGAGAATCAAAAGAGAGGTTTGGATCTTGCGATCGGAGTTATGTGGGATTTATGCAGAAGATTGGAGATTTGGCGGGAAAAGATTTGGCGCCAGGGTTTTGGCGGTAAACGGGTACAAAATTGAAGTAATTGGCGCGGGCTGAGGATGGGTTATATTCCCGCCCTTTCTTTACTGAGTATTACTTCCGTGATATAGCTTAAAAATTAATAATAAAATATTTAAATTTATAAGAAGAGGTGGACCACCTCCTATTGCCAAATTTGATTATTAATTATTATATGCTTAATGCTTCTTCAAACGAAACAATGGGAGCGTTGGGAATTAAAATCAAGATTAAAGATCACCAAATTAAACTTAGCTAATAGTATAAGAGATGAGATGGAAACTAAGACGTCGTTTGAGATGGCTTCTTTATTGCTTCTTAATATTGAATTTTAGTAAACATTTTGTACTAAAGCTTTGTTTTAAAAATCAATAAAAATGCCGTCACAAACGAAACCTAAGTTTTGAAACCTAAGTTTTGATTAGTCTTTTGTTGAATTGATATGAAAAAGATTTAGTCAAAATTTTTTGAGAGAGAAACGTGAGTAGAATAAAGTCACATAGAGAGACAATTTTGGGATAGAGGGGATTATGAAAGAAAATTTAATATGATAAAAATTATGGTTAAATTAATATTGCATGATAATTTGCATGACAAGAGAGAGCTATATATAGGTGTGAATTAAGATCATTGTAACATAATTGGTTACTTATTGTGATTATATAGAAAGGACAGAAATTAAACTCAATGTGGTCAACTCTGTTGATAGTGAGCCTAGCTTGTAATTTGTTGTTAATTAAGAACTTTGAACAAGTTTTGAATTTAGGTTGAGCATTCTTGGTGAGTTCTTTTAGTGAGAATCCTAGTTGGTTGGTAGGTAGCTAAGTTCCTTAAAAGACCAGCCTTAATGATTGGTTAACTTTGTTAGTCCCTCGGACAAGTTTGTTAACTCAATATTTGGAGTTGAGTAAGAGTTGATTCTTAGACAACTTAATGAGATTCAATTTTGGGCAACTCAAGGCCTTTTTGTGACTTTAGACTTTACAATTTTCAAGTTATAGATGGTTTAAGTTAATTCAAAATCAACGACTTATTGAAATGATTAAAGTTCACACAATGACATGATTTACTTAACCAAGTTAATATAGATGTACATCAATTTACCAATTTTCTTACCTATCTAAGAAGCCAAGAAGGATAACATAATGGAAGTTCTAATTATGCCTAGGCTATGCAAATTTAATTTAGAGAATTGGCTCTATAATAATATATATATATATCTTTTACACATGGTTGATGCATCCACATCAATGTCTACAAATGTGTGGATCATTATTCACTTTTAAGATCTTCTATTTTCTCTTCGTTCATCATTCTTGATCTTAATTTCTTATGGGATATAATTATTTATAATGATGAAGATGTTTAAACACTTTTCAAGCTCTATATTCATTGAGTTTAGGAGAAAATTCATGAAGGCTATCAAACCTTTTTCTAATGTGGAGTTTATATCAACATAAATTTCTCCAACAAAGAAGTTGAAAATCAAACACAATGAAAAAAGTTAGGATGAGTTGGGTTATTAACCTTGCTATTTTACTACTAAGGAAGCCTTTGGACTAATGATGTGAATGTTTAGAATGCTTCTAGTTATGTAGAAGTTGTCACTGATTGATTGAGCACTTTGATGCAGGTCTTTAAAGGTGGCTTGGAAGGTATTCCATCGACAAAGTTTAGAGTTGAAATTCCTTATGATGTAGGGATTATTGGAGGCTTTCCAGAGTCCTCTTTCAAATAAAAGATAAATAGATTCCTTTTGGCTTTTGAGTTTGACAATCATCGAAGTAAGGTCATGGCCTATCAGATGATCTCTAATATCCTCAAGCAAACTATTAACTTCTTTTTTAACCTTTTGAAGATTGGTGGATTAGACCACTGTCTTTAGGCACCCAAAAGGAGTATTTTATTGATGAAGACATGGCATGATAATAACTCTGCCCACAATTGAAAGGAGCTAGTCGATTAGCTTATCATCATTTTTAAGGCATTCCACATTAATGATGTGATTATACCACATGGTAGAGGATAAATTAATATATCAATTGGTTTCCTCTAGCAAGGATCCCTCATAGATAACCTAAATATAAGGCCAATACTTTAATATGTAATGTAAATCAACTTTTCCTTATTCAAGGAGAATCGAGTGAAAAAACCCTAGATTTATTAAACAATTTTATGCATATTAGGAAATTAAAACTAACACTTTTGCACTACAGGAAAATCACCCACTTCCGGCGGCTTTTTCCGGCGGAATTTGAGCAGTTTCCGGCGTTTTTTTAATTTTCCGGCGGTTTTTCGGCAGCTTTCGTGCCGCCGGAAAAAACGGCGTAGGAAAATAATTTCCGACGGCGTTTTCCGGCGACAAATAAATCCGGCGGTTTGCCGGCGGTCAAAAACCGCCGGTTGAAATAAAAAAAAACACACACACAACCCGCTCCCGCTGAAACCGCTCCCCGGCGGCTCCGGCGGCACACCAGCTGTAATATCAAAAATCTGCTCCAGGATCGTCCAGGACGATCTGGATCGTCCTGGGACGATCAGTGGAAATTCTGCTCCAGAATGTGCCCAGATTTGCTCCAGGTGATTTTCTGTACGCATCGTCCAGACCGATTGAGGACATCGTCCAGGCCGATTGGCACTGTAGAAAATGTCGGCCTGAGAATAGTTCTGGGAACTGTCCAGGACGATCCAGATTGGTCTGATCGTCCTGGGACGATCTGGCGATCGGCCGGGCCGATCTGAAGATTATAAAGCTGATTTCAAGTCATTTTGAGGAGAGAGAAAATCATTAAAAACGAAAATATCAGCCGAGGAGAGAGAAAGTCAAGAGATTTTGGAGAAAAGTTGATTTTCGGACGACGCGGAGTCGTTTTCGTCCGAAGAGACTATTCAGGAATTTGCTGTACGCAAGGTAAGGCACATTCCGCCTTTCTCAATTTTCAGAACCGTCGTGTTTGGCGGTATTTTCTGTCCGGATTTCGTTTCCGTTAATGATTTTCGTCCGTATCTTTTGATTGGTTCAGTTTTTACCGCGTAACTTTCTGTATATTGTTGACGTGCCGGGTGTGCACATTTTGGTTATTTTCCGAAGATTTTTGTCCGGGTATTTTTGATTCGGCGGTGTTTTTAGTCGACTGCATTTTTCTGTGAAATTGGAAATTATCTGTGCAGTAGAATAAATGTTCTGAAATGTGATTATCTACATTCTAGGCGAATTTGGTGAATTTTGATTTTCAGAAAAATCTGTGTAAATTTCGTATACTGCCGTTGTGCTGCCCGATTTTTGTCTGATTTCTGATTTGTCCGGATTTCTTCTGAATTGATATGCTATATGTATATGCTATAAACAGGGAGCTATAAGGGGCCTGGATCCTATGAGATTCAGTTAGTGTCTGGGAAAAACTTAGATGAGCTCAAGTTGGAGAAATATCTGTTATATTCCGGATCCGATGAATTCTATTATTCTGGTGCCGTGAGCACATTTAGCTTAGCTATTAATTATTCAGCGAATTTCTGGTGCCGTGAGCACAAGGGAGACATAAGGGTCAGAATCCGTAGTGATTCTATTTAGTTTAGTTTAGCTATTAATTAAGTATCTGATATCTGATTTCTGATATGATTCTGATTTTCGTATCTGTTCTATAAGCAAATCTGATTCTGATTTTCGTACGATATAAATCTGATTCTGATCTGTGTACTATGATTCTGATATGATTCTGATACAATTCTGTTCTGTTCCGATATGATCTGAACTTCTGATTTCTGTACGATTCCGTTTCTGATTTGAATTGACTTCTGTTTCCGTTCAGTTCTGTCTGATTTGATCTGTTTCGTTCTGATCTGTCCGATTTGATATTTGTCCGATTCTGTTCCGATTTCTAATTGGATTCTGGATCTGATGTGTGTGGTTTTGGATTCTGAGAATTTTGATTGGAGGTTTGTTGCTTTGCTGAGCTGTTGAGCTCACTCTTGTTTTCTGGTGGTTTTCAGGTTCTGGGAAAGGGAAGGAAGTCCAGGACTAGAGTTCAGAGTCTGATCAGTATAGGTACTTTTGTACTTTTGATTTTTGTACGGTCATGGCTTTTCTTCTGTATTTCTTCTGCTAGCCATGTACCGTATTTGTAGATGATTGTTTTGAGGAAAAGAAAGAAAAATATAGATGTTTTGTTCCGCTGTGTTTGATGATTCATAGTAGCTCTGTGTTTGTGTGTCTGTTGAGTTTGATTAATTTGGAAGAATCAGTTCAGTAACCAAATTCCAAAGCCAGATCCTGGATAAAAAGGTTTTGTCGCGGCCCGGTGCGAGCGGGGTCCGTCCCGGATCGGGTCGGGTCGTGACACCAGCAACCCGCTCCGGCGGGCGGTCGCGCCAGGCCTTGGGTCGCGCCGGACTAGACCGCGTCGCGTCGCGTGCGTCGGATCGCTCTCACTATGAGAGCCAGGCGAGCCCGAGTGCGCCAACAAGATTTCTCTTTGAAAGTCGCTGAGTTTCGAACCGTGGACCTCCTCACCGCAGCCCCGATCCCTGACCAATGCGCCGATTCTGCAAAATGATTAAAACTAAGTATTTTTTTTATTTATATTAAAATAGTCTGAATATTATAATTAAACATTATTAATTCAAAATTTTTATTTTAATTGATAATTAAAATAAACTAGTTAAGTAAAGCCGCCGGTAATCCGTCGGAAAGCCGTCGGAAAATTCCGCGGGATAATTTTGCGGGAAATTAGACGGCGCAAAATTTTGCGGGGAAATTAGCCGTCGGAAAGCCGCCGGAAAGCCGTCGGAAATCCGCTGGAAAATTCCGCGGGATAATTTTGCGGGAAATTAGCCGTCGCAAAATTTTGCGGGGAAATTAGCCGTCGGAAAGCCGCCGGAAATTTTTGTAGGAAATAAGCCGTCAAAAACCGCCGAAAAGCCGCCGGAAAATTCCGCCAGTAATAAGTGATTTTCCTGTAGTGTTGTATGACTAAGTGTGAACAACCAAGAGAGAAGAATTACCAGATAATCATCATCTATTGAGGTCATGGAGCTTTGGTCAAACCTTGCTCTATTACGAGAGAAAAACAAGGGCTATCAAAATTGGGTCATAGGTTGGGTTCGGGTCCAACCCGGAACTGACCTGACACTATTCGACCAAACCCGACTTGTTTTTCAAACGGGTCGATTTTTTGGACCCTAACCCGACATGCTCTAGGTAAGTTTTATTAAAATTTTTTATTTAATTCAATTTATTTAAACCTAAATCAAATTAAGTTAAGATCTACTTCAATCAATTTAAAATAAATCAAGCTTATTTGAATTTGAGCAATATGGTTTATTATTTTTTTGATTACTTATTTCATAACAATCTTTTAAAATCCTCATAAATTAATTAAAAAACGGGTCAAACCGAGTTTCTTTTGAGTTTCCAGGTTAACCCGAACTAATTTTACAAACGGGTTGAAATCCCTAACTCGAACCCAAAATTTTTTGGGTCGGGTTTGGAACGGGTTTTTTTGTCGTGTCAAATATTGACACCCCTAAGAAAAACTAAGTAAAAATGACCTTGTATAAGACGGATTTAGATAAAGAGATGGGGTTCTTTAAATCCTTACTAGGGACAAGATGGGCTCACTTATATAAATTTATGAGTGATCCTCTATCTAGGTTGCACCTGAGATATACAAAATGACTAAGTCAAATGAAGGAATGAGGTATTATAGTGAACCTTACCTATAAATGAACTAGGACATGAAAATTACTCAAATTAATGCAAACCACTAGCAGCCTTCACCTATTCCTCATGTGAATTGTTTGACACCACCTTTATACTAATTAAAACACAAATTATGTAATTATCTCACCTCCAACTGCCTCTATTTATGATATAAGAGCTTGAGAGATAGGGCATCACTTGCACTTTGCTTGTAGTTGCCAAACATCTTTCTCATTGTGATTGATAAGAAGACGACAACATATAACTTCCTTCCTCATACCATGCACTTTTCCCCTCATCTTTTTTCTTTGACTAGAAGACAATCTCAAGCCTTACTCATCTCCTTTATCTTCCTCCCTGTCTTCCTTATCTACTCTGTTTTCTCATATTTAAATGTTTAAAGCATATATTTAACTAATTGATAGTCCTTTTAATATCATCATTTAAATAATTATTTTTTAACTTTTTATTTAGGTTAGTTGAGATTGTATTTATATTTTTGTATTTGGTGTTTTTAATCCTTTTAACCTTGGATTTATGCTTTATTTAGTTTATTTTAAGCTTGAATTACATGGTTAAATTCAAAGGTTTGGGGGATCTATTACATTATAACTTTGCATTCTACTTGATCTTTAGGGTAGCATAGGTTGATCATATCAAATTCTAGTAGTTTTAATGCCTTTATTGCATGTATAAATAATTGTGAGTTGTATAGGGCTTTGGAGTTGAGTTTCACTTAATAATGTTGGTTAGATCTCAAATAAATATTAAGTTTCAGACTGCTAATTTATTGAAGGATAAATATATCCTTCTTTATTAACTATGTTATCCTTAATAATTATACTAAATTTTAAGATATTTATTGATTGTCAGTCCTACCCTCATTATTCAATTATTTATTATATATATGATCATAATTATCTTTTAATATTCATAATGTAATAGCAAGTTGCATAAATAGTTTTGTGTTGAATTATTTTTGTGCAAATTTGTATAGATTGAATTGATTTATGTAGTAGCATTATCTAATTTTCATGTATATTATCACAGTTAAATGTAATAATTTGTATTCTATAAATCATGTTTTGTTATGAAACCAACACTAGTCATATCGATATAAAATGCTTGTTAAATACTTATTTTTAATGTAAATAATGTGTATGCCTCCTTGTAATGTATGAGTCATAAGTATTATCCTTTTAGATATTAATAGTCAAGCCCATGGGCATACAAAGCCAATGTTGCATTATATATATATATATATATATATATATATATATATATATATATATATATATATATATATAGGAATGATAACTCAGTCATATTTAGATATGTATGATTATAATTTATATAGTTGCATATATATAATAGTGTTAGAATATAAATGCATTGTTTACAATTTATCATATAAATGATTATGAATTTCAACATACAAAAAATCACATTACACTCCTATTATATATTAATATTGTGCTTTTTCATTATTTAATTATGCATGCCCTAATACTTTGTTGTTTATGCACTGATAAATAGGAGTTGCTTTTTGGGTTTGATGCATCAAATTAACTTATTGTAAATTTTTTTTTATATAATAGGGTCGCTTGGTGTATCATCACTATAGGAATAGACTATTTAATAATAAGATTTCATTTGAAAGGCCTATTTATATTTGTGTTGAATTTGGAAAATTTTATTTAGGAAATTATTTTTTCTAGTTTCTTTTCTATTAGTCATTATTTTTACTTTGTTATACTTTTATTATAGACTCTATTTATGAAATATAATATTAACCTATTTTATTTGTTTACTCTTACTATTTATAATTACTTGGACATAAACTTTCTCAAGCGAGTGTGAAATAAGTTTTAAGTGAAATTTGCTCTTAATAATTATTCCAAAATTTGAGGTCAATCCTTCATCACATTCTATACTGCCGATTTGTAAAGCCTTTTGAACCTAGGGTGTGATATAGTGGCATCAGAGCCATCTATTTTATATTCAATATGCTTTATGTTTTTGGACTTATTAATGGGATATTCAATCATTTATTCTTAATATTATTATTTATCTAATGTATATAATAGTTTCTTTTTTATTTTGCATTGGTTTTTTTTATGTAGAATGGCACTAAAAAGAAAATGTGTTGCCACTTGAACAACTAATGGCTTGAAAGATAATGAATTTATACTTGTTGAGATTAGATTTATTGGTCATATATTGCAACACCTTTTATCTTCTTCTCAAATCATCTACATGAGAAAACACAATCATATCATCATCCTTTCCTCCTTTCCACAATGATATATGAAAGTGTGTGCAATCTAATTGAAGCATAATAATGTTAATATATTATTCAAGTATAACTACACAAATTTATATTCAATTAAACTAATTCTACATATTAGCTATTTATAGTCTTATAATGATAGTGAATGAAAATGATTATAAGATAAATTATTTGAATTGTTAATTGTATATGAACTTATAAAGATATTCTTACAAACACCAAGACACAAGTGACCAAGATAAAATATGATTGTAATATAAAGATAACTAAGCATAAGAGAGAGAGAGAGAGAGAGAGAGAGAGAGAGAGAGAGAGAGAGAGAGAGAGAGAGAGAGAGAGAGAGTAATTATATTAGTTAAATATAAAGTTTGTTTTTTACAAAAGAATTTATAGATAATGTTTATTATTTATAATTTTTTAATATTAAAGAGGGTACATGAATTGCTATGAAAAGTATATTAAAACCCCATTGGATTTAGTTTTTTATTTTTGATACGTCACCGTAAAATCTATCTAATCAAGTAAAATTAATCTATCTAATCTAATATGAATCTCGATGAAATATTTGAATTGAAAACTTCTTGAATTAAATTCAAGACCATCCAAGCTCTCATTTTGGCAAACATAAATTTAAACAAAATATTTAAATAAGAAGAACCCAATGACATCAAATGTATTCGATCCAAATCCAAATGAGCCCCAATCAAGACCTTGAAGAATAACTAGAACTTTTGCGACATTAATAGAAGGACATGATACTCATTTGATCTTGTGTGTTATTAGTCAGATCAGGCATTTTGAAGAGTGGAATCCAAGTTTAAAGTCACTTAATTTTGATGTCACTTAGATTTTTAAATATTGAAAGAATAGTCTATGATTAAAGGAATCAACATGGGTTTGATGATACAATATTTTGAAATTTTGCTAGCAAAATGCCACTCAAGAAAATTATATTTGGCAACATTCTTCACATGAAAGGAAGGAGGTCCTTAAGTTAAATTTAGAGAGCTTAGAGCTCCACCCAATGTTTGATGATGACGATCACCATTAGTAACCACAATCACCTGACCACTAATGCCTTACTATCATTGCTCACCCATCATCACTCACCTGACTATTATGGTCCAACTCTCTCTCACGTGACTACAATCTCTTGACCATCATCATCCAAATATAGTCTCTTACATATTATCATTTGATTATTATCACTGATGACCATAGATCTGTCATCTATCATCATGGATAATGATAGCATGCATATGCCATCACTTATGAAGCGGATGCACACCATCACTTATTAGGTCAATGCACATCATTAATACATGCCATCACTAATAAAGTTAATACACATCGTTGACACCAAGGATGATGCCTACCAACTTTATCACCTATCATCACACATATTGTTGTTGCACACCGTCACCAATAAAGTTAATGCATGCTATTAATTCTAACTATGATTCGTGGCATTAATAGTAAGACTATATTAGTATTTAGTCTTCTCTTCTTAAAGGAGAATAATTAAACATAATATAAATGGTCACCTAAAGATAACTTCAATGCTTCAAGTCACTTCAAATTTCCACCATAATCCAACTTCAATTATTCACACATATTATGTTATATCATCAATACTTTCCTAAATTAAGGAGAAGAGCATGATTTATAACCTATGTCACATAATAGTAGATCATTTCAACTAGGTCTGGCCCTATAGTTTTTTTCATTTTTTTTTTCAATTTTTTGAAAAAAATGTTAGTGTCTTTTATAATCTTATTTTACCTATGTATTATATATTACTATAAAGCAAAGATGTTAATTTTACTCTCATTCTACTACTGTGAATATTTTAGCATGCAACAATTTGGTGCCACATGCCAGAAACAATTTAGTATTCTACAACCCCTCATCTAATTGTTGATAAGCTTAGTGCTCATTATAATGGAGTTTCCCACTCTAGAATTTACCAATTTGGAAATTAATCTCTCAATCAAGGGCAACATAATCCAATTAGTGGAATTCACCCAATCTCACTTTGGAGGATCGTCTTTGTAATATGGAGGAATAATAAACTCAAATTCTGTAGTTCTCACAAGAATTAACTCGATAAATAATTTAATCACGACATTGAAGTTTTCCACTCTCGTAATTAGCAAGATGTCAAGGTTGAATGCCTCCTCCCTTTTATATTAAAGTTCCTCAACCATAATAAAATCTAAATCTTCATGATACTGCTAGTTTAAACTACCCTTTACATGATGTTTGATCGGCTCATAATCCCTCAATAGTCGTAACATAAATTATGCAAACTAACTATAATGAAATCATTGTTGTTGTCATGCAAAAGAAATTTGACACATTGTCCAATGATTCCCTTTGAGAGAAAAAAATTAACACACTTCATTATAATTTTCAACATTCTTCACCTTTAATAGAGGCAAGTCTCCAAAAAAATATATTAGTATGATTTAAGTTATTCATTATTGATCCCTATGAAGGGACTTCTGATTCCTATGAGCATGTCAACTACTATATAACCATCACACACATTTAATAGGCCTTCGATACACTCAATTGACAAGTTTTTTTCTGCCATTTTAAAGGGTTAATCCTATATTTGATTCTGCTTTCTTTCTAACAGAACTATCAACAATTTTGTTAATCATATTGAGCTTTTTAAGAAATAGTTTATTATAAATCGAAGGATTATCAATGATGTTAGTTTTACAAGTGTCTATTTGTCACCTATAGTGTGTGGCACGCAATCATCTATGAGACTAATACACATTGTTGAAACATATCATAGAGTATAAGGTTGTTGCATGCTATCAACATATGACATCTCTTATAAGTTCGATGTACACTATTGGCATTAAGGTGTATGACCACTAACTTTGTCGCTTGTCGTTGCGCCCAAAGTTGATACACACTACCACAAATAAGGGTAATACACATTGTCGACACCAACTTTGATTTTTAACATCAACATCATGACTATTATGGGTTTCATGGTCTTTGTTATTCTCTCCACAAAAGGGAAATATTAAATAGATTACAAATAATCACTTTAAGATAACTCCAATGCTTTAAGACTCTTCCAACTTCCATCATAAAATTCATCATTAATAGTTAATGTCAACTTTTTTGTATCAATTTTAAATTAAGGAAAATATCATTATTTGTGACCTACGATATATATAAGTGGTGCCATTTCAACTGAGTTGAGAATTATAATTTTTTTTTCTTTTTGAGACTTTCATGTAAAAAAAGTATATTTTAATAACTTTATTTTACCTTTGTGCATGCTGAATATTTGTACAAAATTAAATGCTAAACACCCACTAGTCAACCATCTCAAATTTCTAGAAAGCAACAATATTTATTATTTTTTATTTTTCATAATGTAGTTTAGTCCTTAGGGGCTTTGTTGTTTGTACATATAAAATATAGTTTAAAATGAAAATTATTTTTAATTAATTTTATACGAGTGAATTAAATTATTTGAGAAAATTTAAAAATAAATTTATTATTAATTTTTAAATATATTTATCTAAGACTAAAAATATAATAATCAATAAATTTATTATTTTAAAATTTTATAAATTTCACTAAAATCAACTCTACGATGACCTTGAGGCTAAACTAAAGAAATAATAAATGCTGTAAATACCGCCCCCATGTCCCAAATCCCTAGTCCAAGCAGCCTCCGAATCCTAACAAATCCCCACGAGTTTTTTTTTTCCAAATCCTCCTCTTTTATAATATCCCCTGCGGTGCACGCTAACGTCATTACCTAATATCTGCCATTATTGCGATCCCGGTTAAGCAGAATTGTTCCGTGGGCATGTCTTATCCGAGTATTGTAATACTATAAATCTGAAGCCTCCCCGAAGTCACCGCTTAACTTCTTCTTTATTTCTTCTCGTGTTTGTTCTGGGGACGCTTCGGCCCTGGAGTCGAAATCAGCTGGTTGCCGGAGGCGAGGGAGGTTATGCAGGAAGGCGTCGAGGTATCGCTTTCAATACTCTTTTTACTTCGAATTATTTATTATGTATTCCGTTTTATCTGGATCGGAAACGGCGATCGGCCTGGTGGAGTTTAGGGTTCTTATGCAGGGCTCGTAGGGTTTGTAGTGACAGATTATCACTAGTAGATGTCTTGAATTAGGGTTTCCAATTGTTTTTGTGGTATGGATTTTTTCGTTATCACTTTGGTGCGTGATTTAACATGTGTGTTATTGCGTTTGCGATGTACAAGTCTAAAGCTTTGGGAAAATTGGACTTCTAATTGCGAATAATAGGGGGATTGACTGATTTTTCAAACTATTGATGTGTGTAATTTGGATGATAATAACTTTGAAGCTAATTGGCATGGTAAAATTCCAATTCTATATGGAGGATGAAAAGAGAGGTGTAAAACTCTACATCGTAAAAGAAATAGGATGGTAAATGCGACTATCTGAAATGATGTTGATACGTATCTGAAAATTTGAGTTGAGCATCTTGCTCGTTGTAGGATGGCCATGAAATAGGATGGTAAATGATATAAACGTTACTGATTATGGATTACAGAACTATTATACAAGAGAATATAAAATTTATTGATCATGGAATCCAGAACTATTATAAGCAGCAAATGCTTAATCCACAGTTGAACATGCTTGAAGCTGTATGGGATTTGAGATTTGAGATTCACAGTGCATTTGCAGGGGAAATGGATAGATGAACCTTAATAGAAAATAGTAGTGTTAGTCGATTTGGCTATAGCAAATTAGTATGGTTACGTCTCACATCAAGAATCTCAGTAATACTGCAATTCAAGAACGCTTTGAGCTTCTTTTACCTTCATTGAAGGAAGTTTTAAGTGTAGAATCTTTAAGATGTGAAATGAAAGACATTTGTTTCTTTATTTCATCATAATGGTGGCAAGTCAGTTTTAGTGAACAGTATTTTGTTAATATCTTGAAAGGCATTTGTTTCTATCTTTTTACTTATCTTTATTAGTTCTATTCCAGGGCCTCTCTCTTATAATCATTTTTTACTCTTCTTTTTTAGTTTTGCAATGTATTCATCTTAATTCTTTCATTGTTTCCATATTAAACTTGGCTATTAGTAGGTTTTTTTTTTATCGTCTATCACTTATATCCTTATTATGAACCTAGTTTCCAATAATTATGTAAAACTTACCTCAAACCTCCATGATAATCTCTTATAACAAAGTATGTTTAAGGTACTTCTTAATTTTAACGACCAAATATTAATGTTTAAAAGGCAAAGACAAAAGACAAGTTATTTTATTTGTTAGTGGACAGTGCTTAAGCCCCATTAATTTATGTTTTTAACATTTAATAAATATAACATATTATTGCCAAAATCAAATTGAGGAAAAGCATGTGAGAGAACTAGAGAAGTATAAAAGTAAATATATATATTCTTTTAGATTAAAGGATAAAGAAATATTATGGGAGAGAACTAGTGAACTAGAGAAGTAAATAGATACAAAGAAGAACCAATTTTCATTATATGATATCCAATGAACTATTGCAAATCTTTCTCTTGATGAAACATAGTTGGAAGCAATGATATTTAATGATGATGATATTAAAGGCCAAAAGCAAACCTCTGAAGCTAATCATAGTAGTTGAAGCTTGAATGTTTGATGTTATAGCAAGTGGTTATTTGCTTATATTTTTGTGGTTGTACTAGACATTTTGTACTAAATATTTTATATTATAAGTTAGACAAGTTATCATGCCATTCATTTATTATTGTTTATCATTTTTAATATGATCTTACATTAATATCTATGCATTATATAAAAACATGTAATGCCATGTCCGTGCCTTACTCATGTCCTATATTTTTTTAAAAAAGACGTGTCCCGTATCCGTGTCGTGTCCGTGTCGCTGTGTCCGTGCAACATAGCTCTCATAATAGTTCATTCGATATCATCTATTTATAATTAAAATAATTTTATCATAAAAAATTAGGACACGTGTATCAACTGTGTCCGACACGTGTCCCAGTCGTGTCCGAAACGTGTCCCAGCTGTGTTGTGTTAAATTTAAATATTATTTTAATCTGACACGTGTCTGCAGTGTCCGACACGTGTCCCAGTCATGTCGGGCACGTGTCCGTGTCCGACACGTGTCTGACACTGTATTCTCTCTTCAAGAGGTGTGTCGGTGCATCATAGATTAAATTATTATCTTAATCACATGCTCAGTATATCATGTGCTTAGTATGTCACTTGCTTAGTATTGATACAGTGAATTAGTAGTAGTGATGTAGAACTAAATGCTTAAAATGAATGAAATAAGAATTTGCATGATTTCTTGAATTAAGCACGTAAGATTACCACTATTAACAATCAAAACGACGATAGAAAACAAAAGAGGGGTGCCTACGTTTAGGCTAAGACACATGCCAAACACTTGGAGATTCAAAACAAGTAGCAATTCAATAACATGCAAAGTAAATAGCTTTCAACAAAATCCCTAATCTAACAATTAGATTAGAAGCATAGAAAGTGTATTTAATCCTACGTTTACTAAGCTTAGGCAAAGGTGAAGCTCAGCTCCTTGTGAATCGTCATCATTTACAAGATTAGGAGATAAGGAAAGTAATCAAAAAAAGGGGGAAGAAGTTCACCCTTTTCACAACCCGGTAGCAAGTAGTGAGATGTTGAAGAAGTTTGTCTTAGCTCCCTTGAAGGTTTAACTTTGTCGAAACCCGACAACAAGTATTCAAGATCTACAGACGTCGTCGTTGCTCCCCTTGAAGACTACTCTTGAGAGGGAGGAGATTATCTTGAGAAGTCAAGAGGGGAAGAGGGATGGAGGTGGCCGGCTAGGGATGAGGGCACGGGAGAGAAATTTGGTTCAAATTTTGGAAGAGGAGATGGAGGGAAATCAAGTATTTGTTTTCCCTAATTAATCCCTTTACTTTGAGAGAGGATTAGGGTTTAATTAGGGAAGGGTGGGGTGGATAAGGAGGGGGTTAGGAGGTTTGAATTATTTCCAATAGGGGAGAGAGGCTTATGGAAATAATTCCATGGGAGACCATGAAGGGGCCGACGGCTTCAATGGATGGGAGGGAATTTGTGGAGAGGGATTTGAGTTTCAAATTTTGGAGGTAGGAATTAGGAAAGACTCAATTAAATCCCATCTAATTTGAAATTCAAATAGGACTTAAATTTAGTTACTTTCCTAATATAGGATCTCTTAATTATGAAAGAAATTTTCAAATTCCAATAACTTGAAAAATTTGAAATTATGATTTCCTAAATTAAGAACTTTCATTTTTGGTAAGTAGTCAAAGGAGATTTGAGGTTGTGGAGGAAGGATGGGGGTAGTAGGGCCGACCAAAGGGGATGGAGGGAGAAATAATTTAATCATTTCCAAAGAGGGGGCTTGGGATTTAGGAAATAATTTCCTAAATCCACCTATAGGGGCCGACGGCTTGAGGAGGTTGGAAGGCTTGAATTAATGAGGCATTAATGCCTACTTAAATTAATAAATTAAGTTTGGAAAGAAAATATCTAATCCTCACTTAATTTAAAATTTAAATAGGACTCAATTTAGCCAGTTTCCTAAAATATGATTTTGTAAATTAGGCAACTCTTTCAAATTCAAATTAATTTGAATTTGAGCATGAAGGGAGTTACAAAAATCATAAAACCTATTTTTGGAAAGTTGTGGGCCGGTGTAGATTGGGAGGAGCCACGGGTGGCCGGTAGTGAGGGAGTTTGGCCGTGGGGAGGGGATGGGGTGGGGGCATAGGTGGCAGGAGTTGGTGGGACTAGATGGCCGGTGGCTTAGGGACCCGGGAGAACCCTTGGCTGGCGGCTATGAGATGAAGAAAGGTTAAGTAGGTGGTTAGGAGGTGAGGAGAAAGAAAAATAGATAACGAAGAAAACTACGAACCCGGCCGTCTCCAAGGTTGGTGGGTGATCTGAATTCCCTCTCCTAGGGATCTCGCTCTCTCTCCAAGCACTCTCAAGATCTCTCAAGAACTCAAGCAATAACACAAAATTTTTAATCATTCAATCATTAACTTTAGAAAAAGAACATGAGGACTATAAATAGCCTCGTACATAAGACTCAAAATAAAAAAGACGACAATGCCCTTAGGGCTTACATATGACTTCCCTTAAGCAAGGGGTAAAATGGGAAAAACAAATACAACATAAATAACAAATAACATAATAAAATAAATACATGAAATAACTCAAAAATACATCGACGCGATCGTGGCCTTAGATCGACGACCACGCCTCTGATATACGATTCATGCTCTGATGTTTCCATCAAGTAGTATCAAACAATATTGGTGTCATATCAGTAACAGTAAAATCAGTGGCAAGAGCAGTAAAATATTGCAGTAATATTAAATCCGTGTTGCAATAATAAATCCTTACATTAATAAGAATAATGTCTCAATAACATGTATTTTAGTAGCACTAAATTTAGTTGTCAAAATAAATTTTTGATTTGATAAAAATCATTGTTTTTTTTAATCATTTATCAGAAAATTTCAAATAAATATTCAAAATATTCATAATCTTAATCTCTATAATATATAAAAAGTTATGCAGAGAAAGTTTTATCAATACAAAATTATCTTTGGTTTTCGATAACAGAAATGCAAATTTGATCTTAAAAATCTCAAAAGCACTAAATTATTGAAATTAAAAATAGGACAGTTTCTTACAATGATATGAGCAAATCTCCCAATGGAGTTGATGGACAAAAATTGCTTTACGGCCTCCTAAGCCAACCTTATCTTTTCTCTCTCCTCTTTTTTCTCTCTAATTCCTATTACATTTCTTTGTTTGCCAAAATTAGAAGAGAAAAGGGATTTTAATGGCTTTAGTGGCTTAGGGTATTAATTATAATAGAATAATAATGATATAATAATATAATAATATAATTTAATCAATTTTCAGTATAAAGTTCATATAAATCCTTTTGGGGCTTAAAAAATTATAGAAAATATCCATAAAATAGCCAAATTTTTAGCCAAAAATTTTTTTTTTCAAAAATTTTGGTGAAATCTGTTTGTAAACTAACGGTTCCAAAATCTCCACTTGTATCGAAAGTTGTTAATTTCTTAAGGATTTGCACCAATATACAAAAATTATGGAAAAAATTTATGTAATTAAATCAGTACAATATCTATGTTATGACGAAGACGGTTTATGATTTGGATTTTTGATGGCTCCTGAAAAAAATGATTTGATTGGGTTAAAATATAGGCTATTACACATACTTAAGACTATGATGTCTCTTACAAGCTTGTAAGAGAGGAGTCTTTGCCAAGTCTTAGGAAATTAAATGAGTAGGAAAGTTATTTATAATAGGCTAAAATTTGGTAGTTTGATGTTTTAAATGTAATATGACTCTTATATCATGGGGCAACGTCTTGCTAATGGGGTGCAAAAGTTGCCCTAGGCACTTGGGGCAATACCTTGGCTCTTGGGCATAACACTTCGTAGGTTGAACACCTCCTTTGAATGCCTTGGGGCAAATTTGCTGTGTCTTGCCTTGAGGCTTGCCTGAGTCAATTCCTAAAAATGTTGTTTGAAATACTACCCAGCATTAACTTGTAAGTCTCATTCTTATTTGTATCTCCATTATAGGCATCACTTCTAGTTTTTCAATATTAAATCATAGTTATCATTTTTGCACACTCTAAAATTGCATATCATAATTTTATTTTATATTGTTCATCCCAAGCTCCTTATCTTTAGAAGTTTCTCCATTATTCTAACTTCCCACATGGTTATAGAGGTTTTGTTGATTAGAACTATGGCCATTCTTAAATGTAATATAGAATGGTGTGAATATTATTTGTAAATATCTCCACCATCAATACAAAGATATACTAATTTATGTTGATCCTTAACGTAATCATATCTTATTTGGTAACTTGTTAGTCATTGCGGCAATACTATTAATAATAATTAATGCTCTATCATAGACATCTTAAGTAACTTTAACATATATTATAAGTTTTTCTTCTCCCAAATGAACGCCAAATAAATTATTGTGAACTCAGTTCTATACCCTCTCAAGGTTAAAAAAAAAATCATGTGCAAACTCTATTTGTGCTCTTTGTATTTCTTTATTAATTTCCTTATCATAAAATGCTTCTTCATAATGGAACTTCCTGGCAAAACTTAAGTTAATTTTTATGATAATGTGAATATTTAAGTTAATATTCTATTACACGCCTCCATGACTAATAAGCTTGATTGTATTTAATATATCATTATCTTAAATGTCCCATTTATTTTTAAATATTTGTGAAGATATTTCTTCTTTAATCATTTGATGTTCTTGTAATCTTTAAAGTTTCATTAAAAAACATTGTTACCTAAACTCTATATTATCTTCCACAACTCTTCAAATCTTAAGAGAGATCTCATATGAACCAAATACTTTTACCTTTATGCATCTTGTTAGTTTCATTGTTTTAAATAAGTTCATAGTAACTTCTATAGTTTTTTTAGTATGCTCTTTTAAAGAATTTTTTCCTTGAATGCCTTATTTTATTAAATTCTAAAAATAATTTTTTTATCTTTCATTGATTCTATTTGCTTTACTTCTCGATAAATTCCTCAAGCAAAGTTTCTAGGTCTTTATTCTTTGCCTTGTCTATTTTTTGTGTCTTATCTCCTCCATAGAGCTTGGCCTATGTAAGTGAAAAACATGATACCTTTTGCTTTAATCAGTCATTATGAATAAGACTTCTAATTTCTTATAGCAGTTGTAAGCCTAAGTATTATTTATTTTTGGTTGCTTTTAAAGAAAAATTCTTTCCCTTAATAACGTTTTGCATTTTCTCGCCCTATTAATAGATCTCCTTGCATGTAATTAATTTCTAGAGCATCTTAAAACTTCTATGCCAACCTTCTTAGTCTAATTAACTATCTTATACCGCATCAAGTTTGCTTTAATTAGAGATTTTTGTGGTCTATCTAGCTAAACGACCTATCTTTGTTTCTTTATTCCTCTAAGATAAATATTATTAAGTATTACTCTATATTATGTGGTTAATTATCTTATAGTCTTTGCTAACAGATTTATCTTTCCTTCTATATGAAAATATTATATTTTTGATTTTGTACTACACCTTTGAAAGTGATAAAAATGATCTTTTTGTTTATTAGAGTATGTGTTTATTTTTTGCAAGATTATATGCTACTATAATATCGTGGATAACTTCTTCCATTATGCTTCTATTTCACACTGCTTTCCCAAAAATTTATCTCATGAACCATTTTATAGGAATCTATATGTTTATTGAAGTGGAACCCAATAATTTCTCTTTTTTGAAGGCATACATTTCAATAGCATCCGTCAAATTTTTTTCAACTATCTTTTGATTCAACTTAAGAAGCATAAACAATAGCCAATTTTTAAAAAACACTCAATCGCTAGCTTATTCATCTTAATGATTTTATCTGTTAACTGTTTTTACAATTCATACATCTGTAGACTTATTAGCTTTCCAACATTTTGCTTAGAGCCTTCTCGAAAGTTTTTGGATTTCTTCTCTTAATAGATATTATGATTCATAGGAAGTTAAATATTTTGTGCATTCAGGAAACTAAATGGGTTGGAGAGAAGGCTAAGGAAATTGATAGTTTAGGATTTAAACTTTGGTATTCGGGTAAGAGTCGTACTAGAAATGGTGTAGGTGTTATTATAGATAAGAGTTTAAAGGATAATGTTATAAAAATTAATAGGATTGGAGATAGAATTTTAGCGTTAAAGATTGTTGTTGATGATAAGATTGTTAATATTATAAGTGCTTATGCTCCTCAAGTAGGTTTGGATATGAGTTCTAAATTAAATTTTTGGAATGACTTAGAAGAATTAATACAAAATATACCTCTTGAAGAAAGAGTTTTTATTGGAGGAGATTTAAATGGACATATTGGTAGAGAGGTCGATGATTTTAAAAGCATTCATGGAGGCCATGGATTTGGAACGACGAATGAAGGTGGCAAGACCATATTGGATTTTTGTTTAGCTTATGATTTTTCAATTGCTAATACCTTATTTAAGAAAAGGAATGAGCATCTCATCACTTATAAAAATGGATATAGTACAACCCAGATTGACTATTTTCTTATTAGAAAATTAAATCGTTTAGATTGCAAAGATTGTAAAGTTATTCCGAGTGAAAATTTATGTACCCAACATCGATTATTAGTTTTGGACTTTAAGATAAAGGGGCATAAAATAAAAAATAAAGTAAAACAATTTTCTAGGATTAGATGGGGGCATTTAAAGAATATTAACAAAAATATTTTTGGAGATAAGATTTTAGATCGTAAGATTTTGTCTGTGCATGAGGATGCTAATATTATGTGGGAAAAAGTGGCTAGTGATCTTAAGAATATTGCAAAAGATGTCCTTGGAGTATCAAAGGGAAAAGCTCCTAATAGTAAAAAAATAGTTGGTGGTGGAATCCTAATGTGCAAGAAAAGATAAAAAATAAGAAGCTTTGTTATAAAAAATTGGTTTAATTTTAAAAATTCCGATAATTGGGAAATATATAAAGTTGCTCGTAAGGATGCTAAGAAAGCCATATGCGATGCAAAGACATTAGCTTTTAGTGATTTATATAATAGATTAGATACTAAAGAAGGAGAAAAGATATATGTATAAGTTAGCCAAACAAAGAGATAGGAGTAGTAAGGATTTAGTTCAAGTGAAGTGTATTAAAGATGAAGATCAAAAAATACTTTTCTTAGAAGATGATATTCAACAAAGATGGATGAGATATTTTGCTAACCTTTTTAATGAAGATTGTGAAAATAAGATTGACTGTAGTGACCTTAGCACCCTAAATGAAAATAAAGATTTCTATTTTTTATCGGCGTATTAGTAAAACTGAAGTTAGAGAGGCTTTAAAGAAAATGAAGGGTGGAAAAGCTGTTGGACCTGATGATATCCCAATAGAGGTGTGGAAATGCTTAGGAGATGAAGGAATTTCATGGCTTACTAAACTTTTTAATACTATTTTGAAGACTAAAAAGATGCCAGATGAGTGGAGAATGAGTATGTTAATTCCTATTTTTAAGAATAAAGGTGATGCACAAGATTGTGCGAATTATAGAGGTATTAAGTTAATGTGTCATACTTTAAAACTATGGGAGCGAGTTATGGAGCATAGGTTGCGGCGTGATACTAATGTTTTTCTCAAATCAATTTGGATTCATGCCGGGTAGGTCGACTATGGAAGCCATACATTTATTAAGAGGTTTGATGGAGAAATATAGAGAAAATAAGGAGGATCTACATATGATATTTATTGATTTAGAAAAAGCATATGATAAAGTTCCAAGAGAAGTGCTATGGAGAGTTCTTGAAAAGAAAGGAGTCAATAATGCTTATATTCAAATCATTAAAGATATGTATGCAGGAGCTATTACTTGTGTTCAAACACAAGGTGGATTGACCAAGTATTTCCCTATTTCGGTTGGGTTACATCAAGGATCAGCCTTAAGCCCATATCTTTTTGCTTTAGTCTTGGATGTTCTCACTAGACATTTGCAAGAGGATGTACCTTGGTGTATGCTTTTTGCTGATGATATTCTTCTTGTTGATAAGACTAGAGAGGGAGTTGAAGGTAAACTTGAATTATGGAGGTCAACCTTAGAGTCTAAAGGTTTTCGCTTGAGTAGATCTAAAACGGAATATATGGAGTGTAATTTTAGTAGTAATAGACCTACTGAAGGGATTGTGACTTTGGGCGATCAAGTCATTAATAAGAGTACACGTTTTAGATATCTTGGATCAATTGTTCAAAGTGATGGTGAAATAGATGGGGATATTATCAGCAGAATTCAAGTTGGATGGTTGAAGTGGAGGAATGCATCGGGCTTGTTATGTGATAGAAATGTACCCCTCAAACTTAAAGGAAAATTCTATAAGATGGTAGTGAGGCCTGCAATGCTTTATGGTGCCGAATGTTGGCCATTAAAAGAGAAGCATAATACTAAGTTAAGTGTGGCAGAGATGAGAATGCTCAGGTGGATGAGTGGCTTTACCCTTAGAGATAGGATACGAAATGAGCATATACGTGAAAAGGTTGGAGTAGCTCCAGTAGAAGATAAAATTAGAGAGAGTCGCCTTAGATGGTTTGGTCACATAAAACGACGGCCTTTCGATGACCCGGTTAGGAGAGTAGAGGTATTAGATTTGACTTATGTTAAGAAAGGTAGGGGTAGACCTAAAAAGACTTGGTTAGAAAATATTAGGAATGACCTTTCTTTATTAGGTTTAAATGAGAATTTGACTTTTAATAGAACACAATGGAGAAAAAGGATTCATGTAGCCGACCCCACGTAGTGGGATAAAGGCTTGATGTTGTTGTTGTTGTTGTTGTCATTTAGGTGTAATCTGGTTCAATTTGGAATGCAAAAGAAAGTAAATGCGTGTAAAGTTTGATGAATTTTGATGTATTTTCTTTTCTTAAATTCATAAAGGAAAAGATGTAAAGTTACTTCACTAACTTTAAATAAAACAACAAAAATCTTACTTTGCATGCAAGTAACTTCACATCAAATTTTCACTCAATCGAATAGTCCCTTAGTTCCTCACAAATGCAAGCTATTTATTCATTTTTCTAATTACCCATTGTCATAACCGTCATTATTATCTTTATCCCTACTATATGATGCGAACTTTTTGCATCATTATTTTTCATCGTCCTTGTTAATTTTAGTTGTATGAAGTCTATACATCTTTCTATACTTCTATTAAAATTACTTAAACTTTAACCCTTTCCTAATTCATCAATACTAATTTTATGTACCAGTCCAATGGGTGCATTTTTCACTATATGCATTTAAATAACTCAAATTTATTTTCAACTGTCTTATTTTCAATAGATGCTATTCCAACTATCTTATATAATCATTTCTTTAATTTATCCTTTCTAATGTTGTTTTATATTCATCTTAACATTTTTAATTTTATGTAGTTCAACTTGGCTATCAATGCCATCTTTATTGCACAACATTCAAATCTATGTAACATAGCTGATCTTATTCAAGTATTTTTGAACTTATCTTTAAATTCTTAAGATAGTCACTTGCCACATAATCTTCTTCAAATCATTACATTCGGTATTTGTCCTTCCATTTAATCCCAAGTTCCATCTAAAAATTCTGACCTTAATTGAATCTTTTCACATTTTTAATCACAATTGGATCTTGTGTTGCATCACATGCAGGTGACAGCTAAGCCAATCATTGCCAGCTTACTAGCTATATTAGATTAAATTGTGCTGCATCATTTACTATTGATGTCCTAACAAACCCTTAATTTTCCTTGCAATCAGGTTTTGTATTGATGTACCTCTTTTGCGGATCACCCTTTTACTGAAAAATTCAAATTTGGATTCATTTCTTGGGGTTTGGAATAGTTGTACGATGTATTGTTGACATAACACAACCCTAAATCTTTCTTATTCTGGCTTGGGACTTAAATCATTTTTGTATGCTTGGGCCTAAGTTGTTTTAAGCTGTTGAAATAATTGCTTTAACAAATTTTACACTTTTGTGGATGCCAACTTTGAAATGCTTGCTTTAACAAATTGTATACGGTAAATTGTATATGTTTGATAAACTGCACTTTAACTATTTATATTCTTTATGGCATTATTAAAAAATGACCCTTGAATTTGGAAAGTCACTGTTAGATTAAGCATCTTAGCTCTAAGTTAAGGGTATTGGAAACGTTTTGGATTTGTATACATCTCATTAGATGTGAATAATTATTTTTATTTGAGTATTGTGTTATTTTTATATGTGAGCTCCCCGCAGGTTAAACTTTTTTGGGTCTAGATTAAGCTAATTAGGTTTAGGAAGTCGACTTTTTTTTTTAAAATTAGTATATGTATTAGACCGTAGCAACACCAGCAGTGCTTTCATTTTGTTGAATTTCATTTTGCAGGTTAAACTTTTGTAGAATTTTGTTGATTTTCATTGTGTAATAAGAATTACTAAGAGACTGTTTGTATATCATTTGAATAATGCAAGTAAATCACTAAATCCCTTGAAAGAAATGCTGCAAATTTACTTTGCAATAGTTTTTGAGGAAAATGAATTATGAAGTAATTTAGTTCCACCAAATTTTTATTCAAATCAAATACAGAACAGTTACTTTGAATGCAAATACTATGAATAAGATTCTAACAAACCCAAAGCCCCCTAAATCTGGCTACCAATGTTGAGTATCCTAAAATACATTTAATGTTCAGCGCATATTACACTCTTTTAATTTACCTTTTTGTTAATGTGGAGCTAGGGCATCTTTTATTATTTTCCATGCTTTCAGACTCTTGTTTAACGTATATCCATTTCTGTTTCTTTTGGTATATGAAGCTACTTTATTATTAGAAGCTTTGTGTCCATGTCAGTATAATCTTTTATTATGCTTGTCAATTGCTGGGGTCTGAAATCTTATTTTTGAGTCATCTGCTTTGATTTTACACCTCATTTGGTAATGCTTTTTAGTAGCTTTGTTTATCAAAGAGGCATCACAAATTAATTTTGCAACAATAAAATGTCATTACGAAATGAAGTGTTAATTCTCCTTTGTTTTGTGATGCAGCCCCACTTTTCTCAGATCCTTCTGCGGGTGTATGGGACTCATCTTTTGCATGTTTTTTTTTAAATTAAGTTGTTTATTAGCATATTTTTAATAGCATTTTCTCCTTTGTTTTCTAGGTTGTGCCTGTTTGTTCCGTGGGCTTGACTGTCTGGAGCAGGATATGGGGCAAATGCAACTTGGGTCAAGCTACTGTCAGTGTGAAACCTTTTTCATACAGAAAGTTCCTATTTGGCGTCTTCTCGTTCTCGGAAACTTCCTTCTCCTCTCATTCGTTAACTGCACTTAGGGGTCATTTCCTGTTCCATGACCACCACGGGCATCAAGATTCTATCTTTTCTCAAGTTATTTGGTCCTAAGTGCTATAAAGGATTCCACTACAAGTAATCCTCTTTAAGTGTGTTTCTGTTGCTGTCAACATGATCTGCCTATTATCTTGTATCAGTGTCCAATTTCAGTTTGCTTGTCAAGTTTTAGGAGTATTTTTACCAGAAATATGAACCTGTCTGTTATGGTTCAGGTAATGCATATTTCAAGTGATTGAAGATGTAAGTAATGATTGATATTTTCTTTCTTTTGTGATTTAAGGTTTATTGTTCCTTTGATCCAGGTTAACTGCTACAAATATTCTCTCTTCGCTCTTTAGTCTTTAATAAATGCAAAATTGCTTCAAGCCAACATGCTCAATTTTCACAAGTATGGGAACATGTGCAGACTACCGACCTAAGGATGCTGGATTGGTTGTTTCTTGTGGTTTGGTGATAGGTGGTGTTTAGTCTGTGCGGCATCTCAAATAAAGTGGGTTCTAGAGTTGGAATTTATCTGTATAAGGTGTAGTGGCATCTGCTAAATTACATCTGGAAGTGGGCTTCTATAGACGAGTTTTTTCTGTCAGTAAATTGGAATCTTTTTGTTAGGCACTGTGGTGCTTCGCATTTCTAAATAAGAGCTTGGGGTGTAATTATTTCTTCAATTGAGAAGAATGGAACGGTAAGGTGTCTATGCTGTTTTGTTAATTAACTTTAGTTTTTCAAAAAGATTTCACTGTTATACCATATTGTTGTTTTTTTATTGCAGCTATCTGGTGATCAAGGAAGTTGGATTTGGAACATTTGGTAATGTCTGGAGAGCTGTTAATAAAGAGAGTGGTGAAATTGTATGTTGTCTGAATTTAGTTTGAGTATGATTTAATTTATCATATTTAATGAAAGTCAAGTATTTTATTTTTTATTTTTTGCATCATTCCATGTATGCTTTGCATCACAGGTTGCCATAAAGAAAATGAAGAAAAAGTATTATTGCTGGGAGGAGTGCATGAATCTTCGGGAAGTCAAGGTAATATTTTTGTTGAATGAATCTCTTCAGTGGCTGGATCTCATTTTCAAAGAAGATAAACCTTTGTTTTACAGTCCCTTCGAAAAATGAACCATCCTAATGTTGTGAAGCTTAAAGAGGTCATTAGAGAGCACGATGTGCTATACTTTATCTTTGAATATATGGTATGCTGCTTTTGTACTTAAGCTTGTTTTTAATTTGTCAGAGAATGCTTAATTTTGTTGAGCTCTTTGATTTCTTTAGGAGTGCAATCTTTATCAGTTTATGAATGATAGAGACAAGCCTTTTTTAGAGTCTGAAATTCGAAATTGGTGCTTTCAAGTGTTCCAAGCCCTTGCATACATGCATCAGCAAGGCTATTTTCACCGTGACCTTAAGCCTGGTATGACTATTTTGTGTTTGTTGTTTAAGACAATATATTATTGTGGTACTTTTTTTTTGGTCGCTTTTCTCATACTTCTTAATTTTCAACTTTTTCATGTTAACATACTTGCTATTGCTGTTAATTTGACTAATTCATTTATTGGTCTCATTTATTCTGTCTCTATTTACAAAAGATAAGAACCTTCTTTAATAGTAAAAATGATACAAATATCGAATATGCGCCATCACAACTAATTCATTCAGAAGTCAGATATTATTTAATTTGATTGCCCATACCGTTGTAGAGTGATGCAGATGTAAAAAGTGAGGAGAGTTTCTATTAAGAGAGGGACCTTCGAGAGGGGTATATAGAGAGGAAGATTCAGTTTTAATTCATTTATCAATTGATTTTATTATAATTCATGAAAGATCTGTTTAAAGAAATAGAATTTAGAAGATAATATCAGTCAAATTGAGTTCAAATATTATGATATCTAAACCTACTTAATTCAAATTTCAAACTAAATATTATACGAAGAGATAATTTAAATCTATTTTCAATTAAAATGAAGACAAATAATTATAATTTAATTGAAATGTTTGAAAAAATAATTAACCTAATTTCTTGTGTTGCATCAATTCTCTTAGGCATTTAAAAAAAAAAATTCTAAAGATGTACCTAAAAGCTCCTTTTCTAAAAGTGGCCAATGTGGAGTCGGAGGAAGAACTTCTTGAAATATCATTTGAATGTGTAATGTACGACATGAAAACATAAACAAAATCTGAAGGCTTTGGATTTGGATGCTTCAATGCATCTTAACATCTCCCTCGAAGCAATCTTATAGAAGTCCCAAAATCATATGGTGATAGCAAAAATGGTAGCACAAACCAAACAGTTTGGCACTGACTATAACAGATTGTTGATAGAAAAGATCAATATGTGAAGTAACTGGGAGTGATCTAGAAAGTTGGGAATTAACTTGCAGCTCCTTCTTTAGTGCTTGGGAAGTAATAATGACCTCTGAAAAAATCTTAGTCAAGCTCTATATTAAGCTTAACTTTAGGAATATAATCAATAGGCCTCTTGCGCAACTTCAACCACATTATCATGCTTACACTCAAATGCTTAAGAGGAGACGAGAGATGAAATTGTTAGCGTTTGTGGAACATTGGGAGTTGAAGCGGTTGGACAGCCAGGTGAAATGAATTCATCTAGCTTTTCTTTCAATAAATATAGGCTCTGTCATATTTCTTCATAAATTTAGTAAAAGGTTTGGGTGGGTTGGAAACCCACCCAAAATATTGTAGAATTTTAAGTTTGAAGAGATCTAGGACAAGCATTTTCTTAACCTTGTAAGATTTATAAACATATTTGAATATTTTTCTCGATTCTAGGAATATATTCATCAAGTTTTCTTTCAATTAAATACTCTGTCGTTTCTTTTCACAACAAATATATTGCAAAATTTGAAGCTGGAAGAGATCTAGGGGAAGTGTAAGATTTATAGATATAATTGAATGCATTCTCAGTTTTCATCATCTAGAATCTTTTGGTAATATTTTGTTTTATAATTTCTAGTCAAATCTAATTAATATGCAAATAATCTTCAGCCTTATGGAGATGCTGACTACCGTAATGTAACATGGCAACAAAATAATAACTTTGATTTCATAACAAATATTGATAACTTTGGAATTCCATAGACATGCTTTGAGGTTTTTCATATTCATTTACATATAAAAACCATACAGTTTGAACATTCCGTTTTCTTTGGCAGAACTGAAGTCATGATAACATGGGAAGAAATTCAAAATTTTTGAATCCATTCTTTAAGAAATTGATATAGCAATCTGATATATTTGATGTAGACCATTTGATATAAGATAAGTAGTTGACTATGTAAGGAATCATAAGAGTGGCTTGATGTTGAAATTGAAGTCATCTGTTTAGGTTTTGCATTGTATGGGATCTAAAGTTTGGCAATGAATGGAATAGCGTGTGATTCGTAGAGGGGTTGTAAGCAAGTGAACATGCAAGCAAGTGAACTTGATTTGACAAGATGCATTAGTGGAGGAATCACAATGATAATGCAATTGGATGCACATAAAAGTACTGAAGTTGTTGGTTGTGAATGAGTGTGTCTAGAAATATAAAAGTTAGAAACTCACATCTTGCATGATTGCATGTGGAGTGTTAGTAGGTCAACGGAGGCCTTAGGAACCATGTGGTGTGGGGATGGGGCCTTGTGTATAGATTGTGTCTTGACACATCGAAAGTGTGCAAGATATGATTGTTGATGTTACGAATGGGGTTAGACGCGGTTAAAAGCTTGTGGTGATTGATAGGGCATAATCGAGTGTCACATTCCTAATCACAATTGAGGAAGACTTATAACAAATGATGCAAATGATAAAAGCAAGAAGAAGAGTCAGTGTTAAAAGAAAAAAACACCTGAAAGAGGGGTGATAGCGGATAGAAGAGGTATATTCAACTTATTCATTATCAGTTGATTCAATTGCAGGCCATGAATACCCTATCTTATAGAAGCAAATCAAATAGAATTCAAATGTAATTTTATCTTAAATCTATTTCATGCAAATTTCAAACAAACTAACATCCAAAAGGATAATTTAATATAATTTCAATTAAATTAAAACAGTAATTTCTAATTTAAATGAAATGATTGAAAAATACCTTAAACATGTTTTTATGTCTGCATCTTGGGGTACCTCTAAAACTTGGGCCCTTTATTTCATGACACCTAGAACTTTTTTGTTATACTTTTATAACCCCATACTATTCACATTGTCCATTTGATAGGTTGAACTTTAAAAATACTAATGTTTGGTTTATTTTTGAACTGGTTTTGGTTTAAAGATTGATCTATATGTTATTAGTTTTTTTTTTTAAACTTATTTATGTAGGCAGGAGTTTGGCATTTCCAACGGATTAGGTGGTTCATTTAGCTCATAATATGGACCTTTTTAAGGCCTATGGCCAACCAATTTTAATGGGCCATAGCTAGCCCATGAACCCATTAGTCATGCAATTGTCGGCCACAGTAGCAAAACTCAAATTAAAATGATAATAAAGTTGATGGAAATATTGAATACACTACCTCTAATAAGAAGCTAAAATTCATTCCATTCTACTAACCAATCTCTAAATATATATATATATATATATATATCAATTATGTCGGTTGAAATCTAATTTTGATCAAGCTATCATAAACTCGAAATGAGTTTCAAACCTAACAACATTGTCTCTATCTTGTTTGATCTGACTAAAAAATCATACGAAGTTTGAATTTTGATTGTTTTTGTCAACTCTACATGGTCAAGTTGGTTTGGTCTTTTGATTGTTGATCTAAATTTGTTGTAAATTTTTTATATTCTAAACGAGCCTAAATTGGCCTTCTTAGCACAAAACCCATCATATATCCAGGCTTATGAAAGCACATGATGGGCATTGGGGGCTTAAGTTAAATTGGCTTAAACGAGGTTGAATTGCCTTCTTGACACCCTTAGTACAAGCAGCTATTTTAGTTATTGAAAAAAATAAGAAGAAATTAATTTATGCATCGAAGAAGAGAATTATGAAGAAATTCATAAACATTTTCCAGAAGAAGTGAGAGTGTGGTGGGGGATGTATTGGAATGCAAAAATAGGCAGCAAGTAGGGTTTGGCTGCTGTTCTTAGTTCATGGGATCATTCACTAGTCACTATTATGCTTCTACATCTTGTACTATCTGCAATTAACATATCCATGGCATCCTAAAAGTGGGTATGATGAAAGCATACCCTTCTAATTGCATTAGGCATGAAGCTTTTGAATGCTAGTTGTTGCAGCCGATTAGTTTTGACTAGGCAATTTTCAAGTCAGTATCATGCATCGTTGCTGCTGAATATTGCTAATTTATAGCCCCAACCATTAGGTTGAGTATTGTTATCTTTGGGATCATCTGTATGGTGGTGGTCAGAGGTTTGAATTTGCCAAAAAAAAAAAAAAAAAAAAAAAAAATCTCTTGCTGAACTTAAAAAATGCTCTTTCCTTTCAGAAAATTTATTGGTGTCTGAAGATGTGATCAAAGTGGCGGACTTTGGCCTAGCTCGTGAAATTTCGTCAAGGCCACCATTTACAGAATATGTCTCCACTCGTTGGTAATTGTTTCTGACTAAACATTAATTTTGTAATGCTTTTCTTCTTTGATTTTCACTAAATGTGGCAATTTTTTAATTCTGAAACATCTATCAGAGTTCTAGATTGCACGTGCACCTCCATGGTTTTATGCCCATAGCATTGCACTAGTGGAGCATGTTGTCTCCCTTAGTGAGAGTAGCAGTATCTCTATTTAATATAAAACTACAGATAACATTATCTAACGAAGCCAATGTTAGATTATTTTGTATATTTACGCAAATTACAATCCGATGCATCTTTGTACAGGTACCGAGCCCCTGAAGTTTTGCTGCAGTCTTCTGTATATGGCCCTGCAGTTGGTTAGTCTGTTGCTTTAGTGTATTCTGATGGGTCTACGTTCTTTTTGACACTCTTTTTTTGTAACTACAGATATATGGGCCATGGGTGCAATAATGGCAGAGCTGTTTAATCTCCGCCCTCTTTTTCCTGGCACAAAGTACTAAGTTTGTTCTTCCTTCAATTTTTCTGTATTTGTCAATAACTTTTTTTTTTTTTAATTTTTTCATGAAGAATGATATCTTGTTTTAAGCTGGTATTCATTGTTTCTATGCTTGTAGGGATATCTGTATAAGCTGGAGTCCATTCTCTTAGCTAGATTTGTATGTTTTTACATGTGATCCAATGCTTCTGTGCTTTGATTTGAGAGTTCCAGATTGCTATATTTTTTTTTCTCTCCTTTGATTTCTGATAAAGTTAGAATTTAAAGGATTTTGGCATCAACTGTTTTGACTTGCCCCCTCATGCTCATTTTTAAAATTTTTGTCATGAAGAATGATATCTTGTTTTAAGCTGGTATTCATTGTTTCTATGCTTGTAGAGATATCTGTATAAGCTGGAGTCCATTCTCTTAGCTAGATTTGTATGTTTTTACATGTGATCCAATGCTTCTGTGCTTTGATTTGAGAGCTCCAGATTAATATATTTTTGTTTCTCTCCTTTGATTTCTGATAAAGTTAGAATTTAAAGGATTTTGGCTTCAACTGTTTTAACTTGCCCTCTCATGCTCACATTATTCAATATGTGCCATAATATTTGTGGCTTTGCAAATAAAGTTTTGTGAGTGTTTGTTGACTACGCAGCTTGCTGTTGTAGCCTGTTTTCATTTTCCACCTCATTGATTTTATTTGTAATGCATGGCAGGTGTGTCTTAGGCTTCGTTTGGGATGGCTTTTTTACTATTTTCTAAAACAACTTTCTAATGCAAAAAGATCTAGTTTAAGAAATTTTTGTGCGAAAAAGCTGATTTAGGAAGCAATAAGAAAGCCGTCTCAAACGAAGCCTTAGTTTTTTAGCAGCTATTTGCCTTTTCTCCACCATTCTGACATTTTTAAACTTTAGATTTAGATTGAATAATATTATCATTACTAATATCTTCTTGCTACATCCATGCTCAATTATCCCAATATTTGTCCACATTTACCATGATTTTACTGCCTTTCGGATTGCACTAGTTAAGGTTTTGCTTAAGGCCCTCTTGATATGCCATCTTTTGCTTATTGAAATAGTCATTGATGTTATATGAACCGTTGGTATCGTATTCTCTTTGCACCATGCAGTGAAGCAGATGAAATTCAAAAAATCTGCAGTGTGATTGGCTCTCCTTGTCAAAATTCCTGGGCTGAGGGACTACGCCTCGCAGATACAATAAAGTTTCAGTTTCCACAGGTATGTAAAAGGATCTGCTATGTTCATGGTTATATGCCCTATCCTTGTTTGAGTTGAATGAATTTTGTTCTTGGTACCTATTACATTCAGGAGCTGTAGTCCTGTTATTTTATGTGTTATACTGTTAAATTTAATCATGAAAGTTATAGCTTCTCAGCTTTGTAGAAGCTATAGGAGTGCAATTCTGGCATGGGATGCAGCTTGTGTAGGGTGGAATCTTATTTAGGAGTTGAGTATATCTTGGTAATGGAGATTTTTATGAAATTTTTGTTATAACGATCAAGCGGATGGTGCAAGCTATAGTTTACTACCAATATAAGATTCTTGAATGAAGTTTTAAGTTTATGACGAGATAAGGTAGTGGATGTTGTTTTTGTTTTGTAGTAATAGGGAGAACTTGACCTTAATATTTCATTTTGATAGCAGATTTATTTTGTTTTCCTTCATTGTAAACATTGCCAGACTAATTCATGATGCTTTCTGTAATTTTTGGGTTGCATTATATTGGTCGACTTGAAATTTTTTTATTTTTATTGAATTAATCTTAATGGATCTTGGCCTTATCTACTATTAATTCATGTTAATCGTTGCATCTTCATGTATGTGTTAGGATTGGTATTCTGTTTTGCAATTAATTTTTGTGAGCATTTGAGTATATTTAGATATTTTTTCAAGTATTAGACTTTATTTCCTTGTATTACTTCATCTTATGTTGTACCTCATTGTGCTGATGTTTCTTTTATTTTGGTTCGGTCCAAGTATACGGGCATCCACCTCTCGATGTTGATCCCATCCGCCAGTGACTGTGCTATCAACCTCATCTCAGTATGTTTATTTTGGAGTATTTCTGTTCCTTTTCACAAAAGAAAAAAATAAACTGCAAATTGTGTAGCTAACTGTTTATCTAATATACTCCCATTAGCCCTAGCTTGACATTGTGTGCAAATGCAGTCACTTTGTTCATGGGATCCTCTCCGAAGGCCTACCGCTGCAAAGGCTCTTCAGCATCCGTTCTTTAAGGTAAGTAATATCAGGGTGTTCTCATTTTTTTATTTGCATGCCGTTACCATTTTACTGACGTTGGTTTGGTTGTCTTGATTCTTTTATGGAGCCATGCTACTACATCCCACCATCTCTTCGTCTGCTTGACTCTGGAAATTCTAAGACACTTGTGTCCGGTTTGTTGCCTTTCTTATACCTCTTTCTAATTATTTTCAAAAGCCAGCTACTGGAATTTCTAACAGACGTCATAAACGGTTCTCTTTTCGTTATGAGAGCAGCTCCAGAACATTTGAGTGCGAGAAGGTGCTCTGTTGGAGCTTTAAACAATAAGCCTCCAAGTAATGTGCCATCACCAACTGCATGCACCTCTTTGAAGACGGGTATTTGTTTATTTTCTTGTCTACATAGTCGTGAAAATTTAATGTATTATTGATGTGCTTTCCTTGCAAATTCTCTTAATGTATATATTTTTTTCGTTCATATTTATTTGTATTATGTTTCTCAGTCCTTAATACAGTTTTTTGATTTGGGCGAATTCTTTTCTGGCTTTTGTCTGTAGGTGCTGCCCATAGGAAGATAGATATCCATCTGTATCAGGTGAGGGAGTTCAATCATTTATCTTGCAGTAGTTTGCTTACTGTAGGTTATATTTCTTATTCGATGATTGTCAAATTCCAGGATTATATTCCTTACGAAAATCGTGCAGTGCAACCACTGTATAGGCGACCAGCTTGGAATAATCCAGGTAAGTACATCAAACTATCAAGATACAAGTATTTGCAACTGATGAAGATTGGACCAAAATGTTGATGAAATTTGCTGGAATCAGTTGCAGATCTAAACTTTTAGATATCTGAAATGGTGTATCAATCTTTTGCTTTTGTGCTGATCACATTTAACTTTTTTGCTCTTGGCTGTTGCAGGACACCTCGGCACAGTGGCACATGGGGCCTGGGATTTTAATGAGAACTTGGTGCATCCTATGGTAAGCACAAGGTGGAGTTGATGATATGACAGATAAGCTGGCAAAACTTGCCATGAATTCTGGTTCCCAGTCAGTGAGGCCGTCACCACCAGCATTGAAAGCTGGCAGATGGCATTCCAACACACGCTATCTTAACCGATCTTATGAGATACCCCCTGTTAGAGTTTATCCACGCAATGCTGTTGGCTGAAGAAACCTCCCCATTATTATGTTCAGATGTCGCACACCCTTCGGTATCAGGCACTGGTTGCTATAATAAGTGAGACTTTTATAATGCTGTTTGAAGAATTTAATACTTTAATCTGCCCTGCTCTCTATGAGCTCCTTTTAAATAAGGAGAAGACAAAACTGTTTGTAGTAAGAGGATATTGTTGTGTCCTAGTTGTTTTTTATCAATTCACTCTGCTTTATTTTCGATGCTAAAAGCTGTCATGCAAATATTAAATTAATTGCAGTGTACATGTGGCATGCTTCATGTGTTGGTAACTTGGTATTATATCTTTAATCTTGTTGCACTCGAGGAAACGGTGCCCGCTGTCGGAGCTGGTGTCACAACTTGACTAGGGTTATTGGGGTCTTGAAATGGTATCAAATTTATGTAAGAAAATTTAAACATTGAATTTCTTAGCAAAAGTTTTTTCAATTGAAAGGAGCCAATTAAAACATTTATTTATGGACTTTTGTCTTCTTTTCTTTTGTAATTATAAAATATATAATTTCACAAATTAAAAAAAAAATTATGCACTTTTAATATAATATATAATTTTTTAGATTATCCTTCCATTTCACACGAATTGTTTCTTCTCATTCATTTACATGAAAGGATTTATTTTTTGAAATCAGTTGCCAATTAAAAAATAAGCTAAATAATCGAAAGACTAATTATATTTGTAAATTATAATAATTTAAGAATAAAAAAAATAGTATTCATCAGAGTTTTAAATAATTATAAATTTTTATTAATAATCAGATAATGTAGCCATTAATAACTGCATAATAAGGGATTATTAGTTTTTTAAATTAGCGTATATCATATTATATATTGTAATACGACAATAACTTGATGTATCGTTTAAGTGTACATTTAAAATCGCAATATCTCGTCGTATTTTTTTTAACTAACCTTTGAGGTTAAAGTGAATCTTTTTTAATTTTCGTTGATTATGTTATTTTTACGTGAGAAAAAGATAGTGTGAGAACAGAAGGAATTGAATAGACCGGGCGACTGAAGGCAAGCGGGTGCAGTAGCTATTGACCACATGAGAGCGGCCGAGTGTGCGCGAGATCAATCAAGTGTGCCATGCGCATGTGAGAGAGAGTAGGAGTTGAGGCCTATAGAATTACGAGAGCCCGGCCGCATGCACATGCGGTGGCGAAGCGGAGCAAGGTTGTCACGTACAAAGTTAAAGGCTGACTACGTGCGAAGGGCAAGGCTTCAAAGCCAAGAAGCTAAATTTTTTCTTCATTTTTATTTCTCAAGATACAAGAGGTATTCTCTCTTCTTCAATTCATGCTTCCTCAATCTTTTTTTTCCCTATGAAGATTTTAGGGTTCTTATAAAGGAAGTAGAGGGGGAAGAGGAAAATTGATATAAGCGCACAAAGGTGTATATATATATATATATATATATATTCTAAATCTCATAAAATTTCAGAATTGAATAATAATAAATAAAAGATAAGAGAGAAATTATTTTAAGTCGCATGCATGCAAATTATTTTGAAATGTTAGTTTTTAAATGAAATAAAACATGTGAATTAATAAATCTTATAAAAGAAATGTTCTTTTATATAATTAATTCTAATTTTACCTGAAATAAAATATAAAGTATATGCATAATAAAAAACGTAGTAAGATCCTTTTTGATACATCTATATGTTTAAAAGTTTAGACTAGAGAGTCTAGGATGATTGGGGAACGTTTAAATTTAAAAAGAGAAAAATTCTTTTGGGAACGTTATGGCGCTATGCCTTGGAGCGAAGCAGCGGTTCCCTCTTTATTTGGGATGTTGAGTTGGAGGAGGGTTGCGGCGTTGTCCTCTCTGTATTAGAGTAGAGTTTGAGGGAGCATTGTGGCGTTGAAGAGGAGCATTGCAGCGCTGAGAACTCTTCGTCAATGAATGTCTAGGATAATTTAGAATATTCTATCCGAGCACTACGATGATGCACGCTAGCACCCAACGATACTAACCACTCAATCAAGTTATAAAAATCTAAACCCATTTCTTTCACTCCAATGCTTTAGGCTTGTCGGAGAAGAAAGAAGAAGAGGAAGAGAGGGAAAGAGAAGAGAAAGGAAGGAGAGGAATTCTATGGTCATGGCGCGAAACTGGTTTGTCGAGGTAGTTAGGAGAATTGTCTTGCTCGAGTTAGACTCCCATATCCTATTTCTGATTTCAATTATAATATTGCATAAAAAATTATGGAATAAAAAATATTTTTTAATGAGTATTGCAAACTTCTCATTGGATAATTTTTGGTATATTGTAGAATGTCTTATTCTATCATTTCAATTGTAAGAAATCTAGATTTCACTGGTTGGTTTTTCCTATAGAAAATTTTGAGTATTCCATGCTAAAAATGGCAATTCTGACATTGACTACAATTCATTAATAGTTTTAAAATGATGTTTTAAAGGTGTATTATAAATGATTTTTCAAATATCAAATGATAAGCATGTAAACAATTTATACATGCATCATCTCCTAAAATGTCGTGCATGTGTCAATACATATATGTTCATATTCATGTTTAATGTCATATATACAGTTAATTATGTTAATATATGCATGTGTAATCATGTTCGTATGATGGAAGTTCTTATGTAAGAAATGCTAAAGTGCATTGTAAGTTTTGTTATACATGTCCGAATATCTATTCTGTTATGCTTCTAATTTTGGGCCCATCTATCATGTGCAGATGCGGGAGGATATTTATGACTCAATCTATTTTATGTAGGTTTAGGAGGTTCAAGAGAGTTACAAGTGAAAGTGAAGTTATAAGAGAAATTAGGTTAGGTCAATTTCATTTGGCTTTTGTGACACCAAGCAACAAAAGAGATTTGGTTTCTTCAACCTCTTTGTCTTCCATCTAGGTGAGATCATGATATTATAATTTCCCCACTTATAAAAATTTCATCCTTTAAATTCACCTATAAGTTTTAGTTGAAGTACTATTTTGAATAAGATATTAATTCCTATGACTCTTTCAGGTAAAAATATAATCAGATTTTTATCTGTCAAAAAATAATTTTCATTAATCATTCCTATGACTCTTTCACTATGATTCTTATTCCAAAGATAATCCTTTGTCTTTGATGCCACTTTTGCACGACTCAATCAGGAGGCTCGAATTATCGAAACGGAAAAAGACGGCTCGTCTATAACTAACTATTTACAATACTTTCAAAGTACAACTAAAACCTTAAAATTTTAAAGTTAAAATGCTATAAATACATTTTTCTTGGTACTTCGCACATATGATACATGTTCTCTCCTCTTTAACTCTTTTAAGCTATTAGAAATAATATGTGAATGTCTTGCAAATATAAAGTGATCAGTCACGACTCAATGAGTATGCCATGCGTCTAACTTATAGTAATTTAAGGCTTTTGAATTATATATATGCTGATTTCTACAACAACAACAACAAACAACAACATCAAGCCTTTATCCCACTACGTGGGGTCGGCTACATGAATACTTTTTCTCCATTGTGTCCTATTAAAAGTCAAATTCTCGTTTAAATCTAATAAAGAAAGGTCATTCCTAATATTTTCTAACCAAGTCTTTTTAGGTCTACCCCTATCTTTCTTAACACAAGTCAAATCTAAAACCTCTACTCTCCTAACCAGGTCATCGGAAGGCCGCCTTTTTATGTGACCAAACCATCTAAGGCGACTCTCTCTAATCTTATCTTCTACTGGAGCTACTCCAACCTTTTCATGAATATGCTCATTTCGTATCCTATTTCTATGGGTAAAGCCACTCATCCACCTAAGCATCCTCATCTCTGCCACACTTAACTTAGTATTATGCTTCTCTTTTAATGGCCAACATTCGGCACCATAAAGCATTGCAGGTTTCACTACCATCTTATAGAATTTTCCCTTAAGTTTGAGGGGTACATTTCTATCACATAACAAGCCCGATGCATTCCGCCACTTCAACAATCCAACTTGAATTCTGCTGATAATATCCTCATATATTTCACCATTACTTTGAACAATAGATCCAAAGATATCTAAAATGTGTACTCTTATTAATGACTTGATCGCCCAAAGTCACAATCCCTTCACTAGGACTATTACTACTAAAATTACACTCCATATATTCTGTTTTAGATCTACTCAAGCGAAAACATTTAGACTCTAAGGTTGACCTCCATAATTCAAGTTTACCTTCAACTCCCTCTCTAGTCTTATCAACAAGAAGAATATCATCGGCAAAAAGCATACACCAAGGTACATCATCTTGCAAATGTCTAGTGAGAACATCCATGACTAAAGCAAAAATATATGGGCTTAAGGCTGATCCTTGATGTAACCGAACTGAAATAAGGAAATACTTGGTCAAACCACCTTGTGTTTGAACACAAGTAATAGCTCCTGCATACATATCTTTAATGATTTGAATATAAGCATTATTGACTCCTTTCTTTTCAAGAACTCTCCATAGCACTTCTCTTGGAACTTTATCATATGCTTTTTCTAAATCAATAAATATCATATGTAGATCCTCCTTATTTTCTCTATATTTCTCCATCAAACCTCTTAATAAATGTATGGCTTCCATAGTCGACCTACCCGGCATGAATCCAAATTGATTTTGAGAAACATTAGTATCAAGCCACAACCTATGCTCCATAACTCGCTCCCATAGTTTTAAAGTATGACACATTAACTTAATACCTCTATAATTCGTACAATCCTGTGCATCACCTTTATTCTTAAAAATAGGAATTAATACACTTATTCTCCACTCATCTGGCATCTTTTTAGTCTTCTAAATAGTATTAAAAAGTTTAGTAAGCCAAGAAATATCTTAATCTCCTAAGCATTTCCACACCTCTATTGGAATATCATCAGGTCCAACAGCTTTTCCACCCTTCATTTTATTTAAAGCCTCTCTAACTTCAGTTTTACTAATACGCCGATAAAAACAGAAATATTTACTTTCATTTAGGGTGCTAAGGTCACTATAGTCAATCTTATTTTCACAATCTTCATTAAAAAGTTTAGCAAAATATCTAATCCACCTTTGTTGAATATGAAAGTGCTCAGATGGCACTTGAAAGTTCGTTAGGGATGTTAAGCCCTATTGAACTGGCCCAAGGCTAAATAAAGAGAGTGATGAATTGGTAAAGAAGAAACTTTAAAACCAAAGATAAAACTCAAACCAAAATCACCACAGAAATCAAAGTGCGGAAATTAAATGCGAAAGGTATAATAAGAAAAGAACACACCGGATTTATAGTGGTTCGGTCAAACCTTGACCTACGTCCACTCCTTGGAGGCACCCTCCAAGTATTGCACTAAAACAAGTGTCTCTCCTTTAGCCCCCACAGCTAGGAGGAGAAGCCCTTACAAAATCACTTCCACCTTCCCCGGTGCGGCGGAGTCGCCGGGTCCTTTGACACAAAGGAGATCTTCTTCTTTGGTGAACTTACCTCGAGACAAGCCTTGAATCCGATGGTACTAAGATGCGAGTTCGCCAGAGCAACCGTGTGGATCCCCCACCACACTCCCTTGAGTTCCTCCCCCTCACAGGATCTTCTCCCTCTCAAACTCCACCCTTTCCTCTCTCCCTTTCAAGCTCTCTCTTCAAGTTTCCCCCACAAGAACGAAGCTACAATGGATGCCAAAGACACTTACAAAGTGTCATGCCATAGCTTAAATAGAAGCTCTCAAAACGAGCTCATTAATGCAAGTTGCTGATATTATCGTCCAGGATGATAGGCATATCGTCATGGCCGATTAGTTCAAATTCAGCTCAACGGCCTGGGACGATTTGTGACGATCAGAAGAAAATTGGTTATATCATCCTGGCCGATCTCACGATCGTCCTGTCCGATTAGTTTAAAACCCATTTAATCATCCTGATCATCGCCCTGATTTGGTGCTGGCCGAAGTCAATCGTCCACGACATCGTCCTGGCCGATCATAAGATCGTCCCGGCCGATGTGATCATATCAATCGACCATTAATGCTTTCCAAAGATACCAGATCAATTTAGGCATAATTGAGTTAGATCGGCCTGGACTATATAAATATCGTCCTAGCCAATTTCCTAAAACAAAGAATTCCTAAACTGATTATGGCGGTAGATTCTTTCTGAATTAAGACGATCGTCTTGGCCGATACATGTATCGTCCAGGCTGATCTCAATGATGGCTGTCTTAATGAGGATGCCCTAATTAGGGTTTCTGATTTTGGACATATCGTCTAGGACGATATAAATATCGTCCCGGCCGATATTACCAAAAATAGAAATCTTATAGGGAACAACAGGAAATCTTTCAAGTTACAAATCAACAGATCCCACACCAAATACAACAGACTCAAGAAAGGAAAAAGATTAAAAACTGACACAGACCTTGTCTACCCAATCTTGAGTTTGTTCCAAATTGCAGTCTGATCGTGTGGACCTGAAACGTTAGCACAAAAGGCAATCATAGAGAAATAAGGAATGTTTGCTATCATCAAAATCATAAACCATTGATCCGCAACAGAATATCATCTTTTAAGAAAAGTATTTTTTGATCTTCATCCTTAATACACATCACTTGAACTAAATCCTTACTACTCCTATCTCTTTGTTTGGCTAACTTATACATATATCTTTCTCCCTCCTTAGTATTTAATCTATTATATAAATCGCTAAAAGCTAATGTCTTTGCATCGCATATTGCTTTTTTAGAATCCTTACTAGCCACTTTATATAATTCCCAATTATCAAAATTTTTAAAATTAAACCAATTTTTATAACAAATCTTCTTATTTTTTAATCTTTTCTTGCACAATTGAATTCCACCACCAACTATTTTTACTATTAGGAGCTTTTCCCTTTGATACTCCAAGCACATCTTTTGCAATATTCTTAATATCACTAGCCACTTTTTTCCACATAACATTAGCATCCTCATGCACAGATAAAATCTTAAGATCTAAAATCTTACTCTCAAAAATATTTTTTGTTAATATTCTTTAAATGCCCCCATCTAATCCTGGAAAAACGTCTTACTTAATATATGCTGATTTCTAAACATAAAATAATTCTATTTAAAATTCATTTAAAATATGAGCATCAATATATATATACATGACACATACCACATATTTATCATTTCTGTAAGTATTACAAATATTACATGAGACACCATTTAAATAGTAACAAAAAACTTCTTTTCTTTTTCCATAACATTTTCTAAAACCCTTTACATTTCATGCACGCGTGTATATTATGTCTCCAACCAGTACTATCAGAGGGTGTACTCCAACAATTAACATAAACATGCAAGCATTTCTATTTAATAAATTTATTTGCATGCTCTATATCATTTCAAATCCTTACAATATAAGACTTGTACAAATCATCTATATTTATATCTTATAAGAACTTTCTACATTATACATAATGAATAATCATGGTGACTATCAAAAGTTTCATATGACCATTCATAAAAATATAATCTAGAAATTTTATAATAATCATTAACTAGTAAGTATTGATTGATTCAATGTAGTTATTTAAAGAAAAAAAAAAAACTTTATTATTGTATGAGTATGAACATGAGTACTCACCTTGAAATGAGATGTCTTGATAATTTGTTTTAGCCCCCACTTAGACATCATCAGTTTTATAATTATATAATTACGCTTTCATCATCATAATTTATAATTTATACTTAACTTAAATTTTTTTTCTATATCCAGTATAAATTAAACTTATTACTAAATATACTACAACTCTAGTAACTAGAATCTTTAATATAAATTGCTCTCTCTATCTAATTAGCTAATTAAGTCATCTAAATTCAAAGTTATGAAAATTGAATCAGACATTGAATCTAGAGAAGGAGAGATTTAAGGTTTAATAGTTCGATCGGGGTTGAATTGGATGATGTAATAAATATTAATTTTTTTTTAAAATATTATCTAAATGAAATAATACAGTATAATAGTCATGAAATTATATAAATTTGTGACAAAAAGTCATACATACAAATTAGTTTTTATAATTTTAAATTTAATCACATTCAGTTTTTAAATTTGGTTCACATTTAATATAAATTTAATTCCCATATAAAATTTATAAATTCAATAGAAATTACTATTAGTTTATGTTATATGCTTATATTTAATTTATATCTATAAGTTATATACCAAAATTATATTTTAAATTTACATTTATAAATTATTTATGTTAAATAATTTATCATTAATAAATAGATAAACATTATTTTTTATTGTGTATAAATAAATAAATAAATTATTACTAACTAAAAAATAAATATTATTCACATTATAAGAAATTAATTAATTTTTTTAATAATATATAATATATATGGTGTGAACTTTATAACCTCAACTTATCTATTTAATCCCACATCATATGGGAATGATCTCTTGCTATTATTTATATAATTTATTGGTATTTTGGGGAAAATATTTTTTTCTATAATACATAGTGTGCGTATAAGAATTTTTTTTGTGAGTTTTTCCTTATACACACTGTGTATTGCATGTGAACAGATTAGATACAATGGTATCAATAGTTTATGTATTATTTTTATCATTTTCACTACAGGAAAAACATCCAATACTGGCGGCCTTGACCGGCGGTGTTGCCGGCGGTTTAGCCGCCGACTACTATCGGCGGCTAAATCGGGGGTTTTTTTGGTTTAGGCCGCCGGTAATACCGACGGTCTTGTAATCGCCGAACATTAATAGGACCGCCGGTACGACCGTCGTCCACTACCGCCAGAAAACCGTCGGTAATACACCGGCGGTGTACCGACGCGTGCCGGCGGTTGATCTAACACGCGCCGGCCGCTATAATCACCGGCAAGCCGTCGGTGAAGGGACCGCCGGTGAACTGGCGATTCAAAGGCCGGAACACCGCCGGTACAAAGCCGTGCAATAACCGGTGGTCTACGCCGCCGAAAAACAGTTGGGCGAATAAAGCCGCCGGCAAAAACCGCCGGAAACATGTTTCCTACGCCATTTTTTTCCGGCGGTTTGAGCACCGCCGGAAAGCCGCCGGTGGATCTAAAAACTGCCGGTGTTACCATACAAGCTGTCGAAAAAAACCGCCGGTTTTGGGTGATTTTTCTGTAGTGTTTGTTGCTTTTTGAACTAATACATAGTATTTGCATAAGATTTTTTTTTAATTATGATTTTTTCCTTGTACACACATTGTGTATTGCATGTGAAAATCTTAGATACAATGATATTAATGGTTTATGTATTATTTTTTATTCATTCTATTATTTTTAAAACTTGTACAAAGTGTGTATACGAGGAGTAGTTTTTTTGAATGGTATTTTTTTTCTTATACACACACTGTATAATTCATGTGAAAAATTAAGATACAACGATATCCTTGTACACATGTTTGCATATGTATACTCCAAATATTACTTTTCGTTGCAGACCATCAACATTTAGAGCTATATGCGACTAGTTAGTTAGAATTTGTGACAAGGAAGATGATGACATCTTAAAGGAATTACATATATATTAATTTCTGGATTTCTCTACATTCTAACAAAATGTTTCTCTAATATACATGTTGTTTTCATTATGGGATATACCCATGTAATGTTCTATCATCAAGGGTTATGAGCTATAATTTACTGCAAATAAAGTGGCTCTACTTATAGGATTGCAAAAAAAGAGGTTCTAATTGTTTTAATTAAAAATATAATTTACTTATATATAGTTTTGAAAAAATATATTAATTTTCTTTGGGAATATATTAAAATTTCAAATTTTAGCTTTGAAATAGAACACAACATTAGGAACGATATATTATCTCAAATAGAGAGAATATCATTCACTAATTGGTCCAAATTTCAAAACTTTAAAGTTATCCAAATTATTGTAGTCGAATTCATGAAAGACAACATATGATCTCAAAAGATCAAAATTATGTTCAATCAATTGTTTAACTATAATAATTTGAATAAGAGACTGTTAATTTCTTAATCAAAATCACAATAGAAATTGATATATCTCTCAGAGGAAAGAAGTTATCAATCGCTATTGATCGTTCGAAAATGGAAGTAACGATCGTTGAAATTTGGATTTTCCCAAAGACAATTAATTAAAGTTTTGAAAGATTGATTTTAAAAAATAACTTCTGGGTTTCTAAATCTCCTACGAGCGCAAGCCCTCGTAGTTAATTACATCGTAGGAAATTAAAATTTCCTACGAAAACTCTCGATTAAAATAGCGGTGTAAATTTTATTTAAGATTTCATAGTTAGATATCAAAGGAAGTTAAGGTTTGGAATTTCAAGTGGGATTGGTTCGATGTTGAACAGTTATTTTCAAAGTCAAAGGAAGAGGAGTATGGAGTGTTTTTAAGATTCTAAAACAATTCAGAAAACACTCCAGCCTATCCTAATTGTTGGGCTCGAATTTGATTGAAAGAGATATTTAATTTTAGATGGTCAATTTTATTAGAAAGTCAGGATTTAATTCCCGGAAGTTGAGGTCTTATAGCCCAAGCCAGCCTCGGAACCTAAGTCTAAATTGGGCACTTAAAATTAGTACCCCGAACCTAGCTAGTGTAATGCAGATCTTGTCTTACCCCGGCCTGGATTGGGGAGCCAGCTAAACCACCTAAACGATTTTAAAATATGAGTCCGATCTTTTTGAAGAGTAGTAGGGACATTAATTAGAAAAATTTTAGAGGAATGGGGTCGACATCTAGAGCAGATCCTTAATTGACCCCTTTAACTTATGTCGGGTATTTGATGTCTAAATAGATGCAATTAAATATTAGACTCTTTTAAATTTGTTACTAATGCGATGCATGCTAATTGACAATATTGAATGCAAAATCAGTATGTAGGAGTTTAAAAATCTTTTTGGCTTAGAAAGTAGGTTTTTCCCTAGAGATTGCATAACATCCCCTTGACAGATCGACACCCTCATAGGCCAGGTGGTCTGCCAGTACCCGCAGGCGGGGAGATGCCTAACAAGGTAGAGATGATTTAATATGATGCATGAAAAACCCTCGGTGAGTCCGAGCTTACTTCTTAGGACCGTTTAGAGTTTCTATCTTATCTTAAAAATTTTATTTAATTAAAGTAGAAGAATTTTTTGACAGACCCCTAAGAGCCTAAATTTGAATTCCAGGTCAAACCAAATACGGCATACGAATAAAAAAAACTAGAAAAGCAGGAGTTCTAATGCGCAATCAATTAAATAAATCAATCAAATTAAATATATCAAATTGAATGTCCATATGGCAAGTGCCACTTATTACATCTAAAAAATTACAAGAAATTAAAGTGGACGGGCACCAGTGACTATAACCCGGATTTCTAATCCTAAATCAAATGACTTTGAGATTTGGGATTCTTCTCATCATCCATTTCTTCGTCTTCTCACGGACATCTTGATTCGTCAGTTTTCGGATATCCAAATGGAAAGAAACTCCCCCTTGAACGAGGTGTTATCTTTCCTCTTTGGATATTTAAAGGGTATCCAAACTTGATCTTCCAAATGGACGAAGATCCTCCCCTTTAGGGATGTATTCTCCTCTTTGGAATTCAAGTTGGATATATATATCCCAAATTCAAATCACTTTAAATAATTAAAACCATATCAAATCAAATTTACATTAATTAAAATTGAAAAATCTAGACTCGATCCTACAAGGTTATCCTAATAATCAACAGTTATTTATAATCCCAAGCAATTAATATTTAATCTCAAGCAGTTGATATATTTGAAATTTAAAGTACTCAACAGATTGCAGTAAATAAATAAACAATCACATCAATTCTAAGCTAACAACCAACATGCAGTGAAAGCCACGAAAAACTCGGCACACAACTGTAGAAAAGTAAACACCGGCCTGGCCTAGAACTAGAATTGGTTGTCCTAGCAAACCATCTAAAGTGTGTGAGGTAGGTTGTGTGGTCTTGATATTTCCTAAATAGGATAATTTGTTAAAGTTGCTTAAGGTTCTGGTTGGTTGAAAGGCTTAAGGGAAATTTAATTAGAGTTTAAGTATTAATGGTTTGAAGTCAATTTTAAGATTGATTTTTAATTATTTATTGAATACCACCTTTGTTTCACACCGAGGCCGTGAAGTTTATTTCACCTTCCTTGGGGCTAATTTAACAGCCTCGTAGGCCTGGGTTACCCAGTGGTACCTGGTATAATTAAGTGATTTGATTTGGTTAAAGTTTGAAGGTTAATGAATTTTAATCAAAATTGGTTGATTACTGATTTTAAGAGTTGATTAATCATTTCTGGAGTTTTAGAGTGATTTTGAGTTTTTATGAATTTTTATGAATATTTTAATCACTTAATTAAAGGGTTAAAAATTGACATTTTTATTAAGCTCAAATTCTAGAATGTTTGTATTTTATTAAAATACTAGACCTTACTACAATCAGTTAGATAGTAAGTGCGTTGAAATCAGATTTTTCTACATTTTATTATGAAGGTTTGAAGTTTTGAACTAGTTTTGACCTATAGTTGACCAAAAAGTTGACTTTTTGAAATATTAAGGATTTATGAAATTTAGAATTTTTAATAAATATTAGATATTATTATGAGTTTAATGCAGGTGAGTTTGTTCAATTTGGATTTTTATTGAATTAGTTATAAATATTTGAAGTTTTGACTATTTATTGAATTATTGAAAAATCCTTAATTAAAGGAGCTTTTTGTGATTTTGTTCCAAATGAGATCCTAACTCCTTGAAATCAGCTCCAAAGGTCAGGAATAACCTAAGGAGAGATTCCCAAGTGTTTGGGAAATTTTTAGAATTTTTAATTATTATTTATTAATTATATTAATTAAAAAATTGATTTTTTACTTAAAATTAAATTAAGGTTTAATTTGCTGTTAATTAAAATTGGTTTTAATTTTCATTGGTCAAGGGCTTGATTCTGGTCTGTTAGAGGATTTTTTGTATTTTTTGGATTTAAATTGGATTTATTACATTTTCTGGAAGGTTTAGAGGCTTAATTAAGGCTCAAACTTAATTAGGTTAAATAAAGGACTTAACAATTTCAAAAATCAGTATAACTCTCTCTAATGGCTGTACATGTCACTATGTTCAAATGTTTAAAGTTTTGAGTTATGAGGATGTGTATCCTAATCACAATAAAATTTCTAAGTTTTCTAATCAAAATCCTTAATTTTTGTCCTTAATGACACTATGTTTAATAGGTCCAAATCAAGGTTTTAACTAACCCTCAAACCTAACATATAAGCAAACACACACAATCAAATAAGTTCTTAAATCCAGGAGAGCCTAGACTAAGTGGTGTGTGCACAACCTAAACATGCAAAGATTGATAATTATTAAGATAACAAAATTTTGATTAGTGAATGATTAGAATATAATCACCCAAAATTTCTATTCAATCAAGTCTAATGTATGTTTAAGATTTCAAAAGGATCTCTCAAGTATATTAAAGATTTAATATGTATAATTTTAAAATAGATTTCAAAATTTATGTATTTATAAATATAAACCCATATACATAAGGATATAGATTTTAAAATAAGATAATTACAAATATGATTAAAATAAAAATTTTAAACTTGTGAGATCCACTGATTTTTCAAAATCATTTTAAAATAAATTTTTAATTTTAAAATAATTAATAGAATATTTGATTAACTATTAATTAAATAATATGGATATTCAAATAATTTGAAACAATTAAAGTTTATTAAGTTTTAAATTTTTTTCTTACAAAATAGTTTTAAATTAAAGCTCTCAATTTTATGAAAATTTTCATGTATTATTTAAAATATAATTTTTTTTAATTAATTTAAATTAAAATTGAATTATTAAAAGTGTAAAGAAATTAAAGCTATTTAAAATAATATAAAAAAATAATTAATAATTAAGATAATAATTTTTTTTTATAAAATTTAATTGAATGTTAAATGTTCTCTGAGATTTTAATATTATTCAAGATTAAAATAATAATAATGTTTTTTTTAAAAATTATTTTTAATTAAATAGTAATTAAAAACTAATATTTAAAATTACTTAGAATATATATGAAATTTTAAAGCCATTTTATTTTTATATCAAAGGCTTTGAAAATATGAGCAGTTTGATATATTATATGGATTTTTTGGATTTGTATTTTATTTACTATGATTTTTTAAATATTTCTGTTAATTAAATTGTCTTAAATTTAATTTAAAACCTTTTAATTAAATCGGCGGCTGTCAATGGGACAGATGGAATTCTCTGGTTCATCCAGTCAAAACGCGACGGCGATCAAGTGGGCCCCGCTCACTTATCCAGTGCGGCAACCAGTCGCAGCCGTCCGATATTCGAAGGCTTGATCCGATAGTGGCGATTAGATCCCGTCGTATGGTCTGGATTAAGAGAGATCGGATGGTAGAGAATCAATCCCGCAATCAGACATGCACGGTTCAGATGAAGCCGGACAGAAGTCTGATCGCCGAATCAAATACACGGTCGGAACAGGCACCTGAACAGCTAGACCAGGATTGTAAATCGAGAGATCAACGGTCCATAAATCAGGTGCCTGAGCCAGGCCACGAAAACGCCTTAGAACTCATTTTTGAGCTCGTTCGTTCGATCCGATCAATCAAAATTAATTAAATTTTAAATATAGATTAAATATATGAACAGAAATATTAGGGATTTGTTTTTATAACCTAGAAATCAGCATAGAGATACCTATTTAAGCTAGTGTACTTAGACCTAGGGTTTGAGTTTTTTACCTTGATAATGGACGGTTTTACCCGTTTAATGGCATGTTGCATTTGTAGGATGTCCAAGCTCCTTTTTGTAGAAGAAACCTTGGCTCGAAAGCTCCTAAATCAACGAAAAATCGGCTTGGACGGAGTTCTGCTTAAGCTCGCCGGAATCTAGCCGCCGGCGAGCTTTCACCGGCTGGATTTGGTTTTGGAGGTGAAGATAGGATGGTTTTGGAGTTGAATGAGCAGAGATATCGGTTCGAGAGGCTTGAGGTGGTGAGAGAGAGCTAGGTGTTGAATGAGGCTCATTTGATCCTTTTGCCCTATTCAATCCCTTCCAGATTGAATGGAGGGCTGGGATTTACTGGATGAGCCTCCAGATGAGTGCCATCTGTCCAAGGAGTGGTTGGGAGCAGATGGAACCAAGGACAAGAGGACATCTTATGTGGAAAGTGTCCCTTGTCCTCTAATGAGCATGTGGAATTGATCCTAACTGTTTGATAATGATCTAGTGGCTGTGATGGGCTCAAAGAAGGTTCTAGATATTAATTAAACTGCTGGATTGATTTGGATTAGAGTGGAATCAAGTTTAAAAAGGTTTTTTGACCAAATTTGACCACTCCAAAGACCATGTTGACTGTTTGACCAGTCAATATGGCACATGGGCTTGTGAGTTGGCATATGGAGATGCCTTGGGTGCTGGAGTGATGATTTGGAGGGAGCCTAAATGGGTTGGAGTAACTTGAGTCAAGCCATTTGGGCAATTAGAGGTTTGTTGACCAAGCATTGACTGGTCAACTAACCATTTTGACTGTTGAGGTGGCAGCCAAGTGGACTCAAGAGTTGGTTAGATTGAATCAAAACAAAGGCCAAGTGAAGGGATTGAGACTTGAGTTTGGTATGGGAGTTTGAAGTAAATTTGACCAAATTTATTAAGTTGACTTGGTCAACTTGACTTGGGTTTGAATCCAAATAGGTTTAGAAATATTTGAGACATTAAGTGGAATGAGTTTAAAAGTTTGAAGACATTGATTTGGTTAAATGGTTTGAAACGACTCATTTGAACTCTTAATGGTTCATTGGGTCAATATATGTTGACTGGGTCAACCAGGTTGACCCAAGGGGTGAGTTTGGGTTCAATCAAATTGTTATAATATTTTGAGTCTATTAAAAGTGGTTCCAAGGTTTGGAAATTCAATTTGGTCAAAAATACCTATTTTGGCCTTTAAGGAGCTGTTTGGTCAACCTAGGTTTACTTGGTCAACCAGGTTGACCCAGGGTCTGGGTTTGGGTCCAACAAGTTTGATTTGATATTTGAAAATTGTTGGAAGAGGTTCCAAGCAATTTGAAAGTCATTTGGTTTGAAATGCCTATTTGAACCCCATAGGGATACTTTGGTCATTTTGACCCCTGGTCAACTGGAGGTCAAAATGTGTCCACCAAATTGCAGTTTAATGTTTAATGGGTCATGATTAAGTGTCTGAAAGTGACTAGAGGTTTTGATGAAGGCTCTAAGGTCAAAATTCAATAGGTGTCAAGTCCAGTGGCATAGGTTATAAATATTTGAAGGTTTTAAAGCCTTTGGATTTTGATTTAGTTTCTGGGGTTAGAGACCTCAGAATGGGCTGAAATTTGGAGGGTTGCCTCCAGAGACATGTCCCATCAGTATGCAACTGACAGACTCTAAATCGGAGGTCATTTGATTGGTTTTTTAAGTGTTTGAAAATTTGCTGAAAAAGGCTTTTAGGACTTAGCCTTTTAGTATTGAAATTTGGTTTGGATTTCTAAGATCTAGGTAGATCCTAAGGTCTGGATATAGGACAATCCTAGAGTTTAGATTGGTTTGGAGATTGAATTGATTTGGGGTCAGGATTGGTCTAAGTGACTTCATATAAAAATGAGGTCAACAAATGGACCCCCAATATGTGTAATAGAATGAAATTCTATTGCACATATTGGCGTTGACCTAACTTAAAGGTCAAGTCTGGAATTTTTATCCTAAGGGTAGGAAAAAGTCTATCCCTGGAGAATCAAGATTTGAATTGATACTAGGGTAGTGCCACGAAGGGCGTACTCTACCACTAGTGGATTTAGTCCTAAAAGAAGGAAAGTCTATCCCTATATGAAAAGGAAGTTTGGGTGATTATATAGAAAGGAAGGATTCCTAACTATAGACGATCAGATTTGAGTTTTGATTCTAAAGGAAAGGGAGCCTAACCTTAGAAGATTAAATTTGGATTTGATTATGAGGGAAAGAAAAGTCCTATCCATAGAGAATTGAGTTTGAAATTGATTCTAAGGGAAGAGAAGACCTTACCTTAGAGGATTGAATTTTGATTTTGATTATAAGGAAAGGGAAGACCTAACCTTAGAGGATTGAGTTTTGATTTTGATTATAAGGAAAGGGAAGACCTAACCTTAGAGGATTGAGTTTTGATTTTGATTATAAGGAAAGGGAAGACCTAACCTTAGAGGATTGAATTTGGAATTAATCCTAAGGGAAGGGAAGACCTAAACCTAAGGGAAGGGAAGACCTAACCCTAAGGGATTGAATTTGAATTTGATACTAGGGTAGTGCCACGAGGGGCGTACTCTACCACTAGTGGATCTAATCCTAAGGGAAGGAGGAAACCTAACCCTAAGAAAGAGAAGGTGACTGAACTATAGTGGGGCCCAACAGGCTTAATTCCACCATTAGTTAGTTGAGATCCTAGGAGATAAGAAGCATGGGGACTCACACCTACTCCTAAAGGATCAGATTTATACTTAAACTAGGATGGTGCCATTAGGGGCTTACTCCATCACTAGTGGATCTAATCCTAAGGAAAGGAAGCTCTGTGACTCACACCTAACCTTAAAGAAAAGAAATGACTAAGCTATGTGGGGCCCAACATGCTTAATTCCACTTTTAGTCAATCGAGATCCTAGGAGATAGGAAGCACAGGGACTCACACCTATTCCTAACGGATTGAATTTGTACTGGGTATTCAATGACTAACCTAGTTAGAAAGTACAGGGACTCACATCTAACTAGGGGAACTAGTCAAGGAGATAGTCTGTCAGAATCTCTAAGGATTCGGCAAAAGCTATCTAACCCAAAATTTGATTTTATACGCTAGGATGGTGCCACGAGGGGCTTGCTCCACCACAAGTAGATCTAATCCTAAGGAAAGGAAGCACGGAGACTCACACCTAACCTTAAAGAAAAGAGATGACTGAACTATGTGGGGCCCAATAGGCTTAATTTCACTTTTAGTCAGTCGAGCTCCTAGGAGATAGGAAGCACAGAGACTCACACCTACTCCTAACGGATAGAATTTGTACTGGGTATTCAATGACTAACCTAGTTAGAAAGCGCAGGGACTCACATCTAACTAGGGGAACTAGTCAAGGAGATAGTCTGCCATAATCTCTAAGGATTCGGCAAAAGCTATCTATCCCAAAATTTGATTTTATACTCTAGGATGGTGCCACGAGGGGCTTGCTCCACCACTAGCAGATCTAATCCTAAGGAAAGGAAGCACGTGGACTCACACCTAACCTTAAAGAAAAGAGATGATTGAACTATGTGGGGCCCAATAGGCTTAATTCCACTTTTAGTCAGTCGAGATCCTAGGAGATAGGAAACACAGGGACTTACACCTACTCCTAACGGATCAAATTTGTACTGGGTATTCAATGACTAACCTAGCTAGAAAGCACAGAGACTCACATCTAACTAGGGGAACTAGCCAAGGAGATAGTCTGCCAGAATCTCTAAGGATTCGGCAAAAGCTATCTAACCCGAAATTTGATTTTATACGCTAAGATGGTGCCACGAAGGGCTTGCTCCACCACTAGCAGATCTAATCCTAAGGAAAGGAAGCACGGGGACTCACACCTAACCTTAAAGAAAAGAAAGTTAAAAAGATTTCGTGGGAAGGAAGCATTGCTTCCCACAAATGATCGGATCTAGATTTTAAATTTAGGATGGTGCCACAGAGGGCGTACTCCATCACTAAAGGACGGTCTTGTAGAGAGGAAACTTGCTCTACATAAAGAACCAGGTCCGGATGATCATATGTGGAGGAAACTTGTTCCACATAGAGGATCGAGTCTGGAATCATCATATATGAAGGAAACTTGCTCCATATAGAGGATCAGGTCTGGATGATCATATGTGGAGGAAACTTGCTTCACATAGAGGATCAGATTTGAATGATCGTATGTATACAAAACTTGCTCTACATAGAGGATCAGATCTGGATGATCATATGTGGAGGAAACTTGCTCTACACAGAGATCGGATCTGGATGATCATATGTGGAGGAAACTTGCTCCACATAAAGGATCGTATGTAGAGGAAACTTGCTCTACACAGAGGATCAGATTTGAAATTTGGAATTTGAGATTTGAAGTGATTTGATTCTAAATGTGTTTGAATTTGAAGTTTAATTTTGAAAATGTTTGAGTTTGAAACTTGATTTGATAATTTTGATTTGAAGGATTTTGAATCTGAGTTAAGATTTGATTTTGGAATTTGAATTTGATTTTTAAAAGTGAATTTTGAAAGTTTCTAATGTTTGATTTTGAATTGAAATTTTTTTTAATCTAGAAAATTTGAAGACTTTTTGTTGACTTTGAATTTGACACTCATCTGGCATGGTACTTCCTGAAGAGCTGCCCCGATATTTAAAAATATCAGGTGGCATCCTTCAGGGTTGATCAGTTAAAGTTTGAAATTTTCTCAAAGATCATTTCTACGACAAGATGACATTTAGGTGTTGGTTCAAACTCCTCCACTGATCTCTCAATTGGCTAAGATATGCATCCAAAGAACCTAGACCGAGTCTCATACTTGGAAGGTTCTAAGTTGCTCTATCTTATCACGAGCTTTAACCAATCAGGCTTCGAATGATTCTGAATTTTATTGAGCCATAAAGACAAAGCTCTATAAGGCCTCGATCAAGCCAATTTTCAATCGTCCAGCTTTGCATCCAGGGCGATGCTCTAGCCGATCTTCTGAGTTTTGTACTAATCGGCCAGGCCGATGTCCTTATCGGCCTGGACGATAAAGTCGGCAACTTACAATTAATGAGCTCCTTTGAAGCTCTTCTATTTAAGAGCTATTGTTGTACATTTTTGAGAACCTTTGGCTGCTGCCTTGACCTGAGAAGACCTTGAGGAGAGAAAGAGAGAGAGGGAGAGAGAGAGGATCTTGTGAGGGGGAGCTTGTGAGGGGATTCACAAGGGTTGCTTCAAGGATCGCTCTGCTTCTTCTTCATCTAGAGTTTCTCGTCCGTGGAAGGGTCGGTAGAGGTAAGGAGTTATCTTCTGATTGTGGTTCTCTGCCATCTTCAGGAGGAAGCAAAAGGAGGTAGGTTCTCTGCCTTGTCAGGGTGGCAAAAAGAAGGTTCTTGTGAGGGCTTCTCCGCCTAGCCGTGGGGGCTAAAGGAGAGTCACTTTTTGTAGTGCAATACTTGGAGGGTGCCTCCAATGAGTAGACGTAGGTCGAGTTGACCGAACCACTATAAATTTTTGTGTTCTTATTTTTGCTTCCGCACTTTTAATTCCGCATTTATTTTTGTTGTGTGATTTTGGTTTATGCAATTTTTATTCTTTGTGAAAAGAAATTTTAAAATACCAATTCACCCCCCCTCTTGGTTAGCTTGGGACTAAGTTCATAAGGGCTTAACATCCCTAACAAACTTTCAAGTGGTATTAGAGCGGGATTCAAAAATTTAAGTTTGAAAACTTTTTGAATTTGATCCATGGCTAACTTTGGGAATAGAAACACTACTGAAGGTTATTCGATTACACGACCTCCACTGTTTGACAACTTACCTTTTGATTTCTGGAAAACCCGCATGTCTACTTTTTTACAATCTACTGATTATCACATGTTGATGCTTATCAAAGAAGGTTATTCTCCACCTTCTCGTAAAATTAATGGCATTAAAACTGAAGTTGCTTTTACTGAATGGACTTTCGATGAACGAGATTTAGCACAATTAAATGCAAAATGTTTGAACTATTTTTTATGTGCTTTGAAATCTGAGGACTACATGCGTGTTTCTACTTGTTCAACAGGTAAAGAGATTTGGGATAGGTTATGTATCACCTATGAAGGAACCAATGAAGTAAAATAATCTAGGTTAAATATTCTTTTGCATGACTACAAACTTTTTCATATGAAACCATATGAAATTATTTCTGACATGTACACTAGGTTTACAAAGATTGTTACTTCACTGCATGCTTTAGGAAAAGAGCTTTCGAACTATGAAAAAGTAAACAAAATTTTGAGATGTTTGCCTTCTTCGTACGATGCTAAAATTACTGCAATCACTGAATCTAAGGATTTGCACACTTACTCTATTGATAACTTACTTGGCTCACTCATTGCTTACGAGCAAGGGGTGAATCAAAGAAATCTTGATGCAGGTGAGAAGAAGAAGGAGAAAACAATTGCACTCAAGGCGCACAAATCAAATTTTGAATCTTCCGGGTCTGAAAGCGATGAAGTTGCCTTCATCACAAGGCAATTCAAAAGCTTTCTAAGGAAGAAACAAAAGCATCATCAAAGTTAGAGAAAAGGTAAGTATCATAAATATATTGAAGGATCTTCTGATGTTATTTGTTTTGAATGCAGGAAACCTAGACATATGAGAGCCGATTGCCCAACACTTCAAGATAACACAAGCAAGGAAAAGATTAAGGAAAAATCTAAGTTTAAGAAGGAGAAGAAGAGATTCCAAAAGGCATTCTGGGCAGAATCTGGTACTGATTCCTCTGAGACTGAACCAGAGGAAGAGACTACAAACCTATGCTTAATAGGGGAAGATCATCTTGAGCAAAGTGATGAGGAAGAGGTATGCAAACCAACCTATGATGAATTGTTTGAGATTTGTGAGAAAATGCATACATCATACAAAAAACTCAAGAAAACTCATGCAAGCCTAAAATTAGAATTTTCAAATTTGCAGAAAGAGTATGAAGTCATTCTTAAAGATCATTCAACGATTGATTCCAATCACATGGCTCTTCTTGATGAATTTGATGAGTTGAACAAAAAACATTCAAAATTAATTGATGAACATAAGGCATTAAAAGTTTCACACACCTCACTTAATTCTGATCTTAAGAAATCTAAAAAGATTGAGAAAAATTTGAGGATTGATAATGAAGCATTAAAAAGAACTAACTTGAGGATTCAAAATGATTTGGATACATGTAAGAAAAGTTGGATGACATCTACTTTTAATCCTAAGCCAGAACCTAGGAAGAGGCATTATAACTCAAACCATTTAAGAAACCCTTTTCCTTGAGTTAGATGTTTCTCATGTGGCATACTAGGACGCATCTCACACACTTGCACCGTTCACCGTAGTACACATTGGGTGTGAAGACCTAAGAGGCATGATTCACAACATACCATACCTGTATTGCATTCTATTTTTCCTAAGAAGGATCCCAAACCTATTTGGGTTCCTAAATCTGACTTTTATTGAGTTTTGCAGGAGTGCTCTCACCAAAGACCTCGTGGGAGCATAGGATAACTGGACATATAAAGGCTCGCAGCTCATTCATGCTCAAACCTGCTGCTTCAATAAATTCTTGAAATATGTTTTGTTTCATTGCGTTTTGTTTTGTTTTTTATGTGTTTTTGTTTTTGTGTTGTCTTTAAAATTGGCCTTCCATATGTTGAATCTTTTCAAGATTTTGGAGTTTTGAAGATTGTGTTTAGCTTTTCTAAATTTAGGTAAAGGGATAAACACCGTGGATAGTTTCCCTCCTTCTGACCTTGATTAGTGGTATAATTTTTCTTCTCTAAACAAAAGTCTAACTCATTTTAGCCAATGGTTTTTGAAACTAAGATTCTTTCTATCATGCTACAATATCCTATCTTATACATAATATCCAAAACTCTTACATATCTTTCGAGTTATTTAAAATCTTGCCATTGCTTCTATCACATGTTTTTTATTTTGTTTTGTGACTTATTATTCCCTATGTTAGAGAGAGAGCTCCTATTCTCTAATATTTGAAGGATATTCTCACAACTGAGCTTCTTTTAAGAGTTTGCAAAAGAGCATTTTAGCTTGTAAGAATTAAAAAGGAAAGAGGCCAATGACGTCAAAATTGAAAAAGAAAAATTATACACAATTGTGTATCAAAAATCAAAAGATACTCAAAGAGCCAATCAAAGATTCAAGAGGAATAAAATGAGCCCACTAAAAGGCAAGCTATCCCCTCTTTTCAAAACTTTTAAAAACTTAGAGAACTCATTAACTATTTGATGAATTCAAAGGCTTGATTTCAAATTCCATGATTGAGAAAAAGTACTTTTGCTTTATCATTTATGAGATGGTTTTTGTAAACAAGTTTGATTGGATCTTCTTTTTTGCCCAATTAAGTTTATTCTGAGTTAAGCATTATTATTTTTCAAAAGAAATTTTATACCATAAAAAACATCTGATTTAGGGTTAACAGAATCGGATATCTTACATTTGTCTGATTAGGATTAGCTAAACTCCTTGATCTTGTGGAACTCTAAAAATTTAACTTTTTGAGAAATCCTCATATGATGCCTCCATAAAACAAAAAAATAGAAAAGTTAAAATCCAAAAATATTCGTCTTTTTATTTTCTTTGAGTTTTTGCTTTTCTTTTACTGTGTTTCTCTGTTTGTTTTTCTTTTGTTTTATTTTTGAGGGCCTTGATCATCACCATCTTTTCCTTGGTTTTAATTTATAGTCACATCATCCTAACTCATATTTTTATAGTCCTGGACGATAGGACAAAATATCTTCAAACTCCATATGCTGAACTTTTTTGTGCTTGCTGTTATTCATCGTCCTGGCCGATCCTACATCATCCTGGACGATCTAATCGAACTCTGTTGTAATCATGATGATAGTCCTGGCCGATAGAATATTTCGTCTGGCCGATGCAATTTATGTGCATCATCCTGGTCGATACACTAGATCGTCCTGGACGATCCACGTGTCAGCACGTTTGAATCTTTAAATTCGGCCCCGGACGATCCATTATTGGACAATCGTCCTGGACGATACACATGGCAAGAATTTAAAATATTTTAACTTCAGCCGGTACGATCAATTATTGTGCATCGTCCTGGACGATACACCTAATCGGCCCGGACGATCTGCTTTTTCAACGGTCGTCCGGATTGACTCCTCAGGCCGATCGTCTGTGTCTAATCGGCCTGGCTGATATCTGATCGGCCCGGATGATCGGACCGCCTTTTTGACCAATCGGCATGTACGCAATTATTGAGCCATATCGGCCTGGACGATTCTGCGATCGGCCATGATGATATGGCCGTTTCTTTAAATTCTGACCGATCCAGCCATGGCTTTCCACTTCATCCCCTCTCCTCTTGCATCTCCTTGCTAATCCCTTGCTATGGCTGGTGGGAAACGTGTCCGACAAACTTCTGGGAGTTCTTCGAGGGCTAGGATTGACTCTCATTTCAGGGAAGCAGAAGATGAAGCCGCCTACCATCGTTACAAAGAGTGTGGGATAACTGTCTCCAGAATCATCAATCCTGCCCACATCTCATACCCGGTAATGGATCTTTTCGCTCACACCTCCCTTTGCTTCATTCTGTCTCTTGCTTTCCCTTTCAATACCGAGTTTCTTTGAGAGTTTTTTGCAAACCTTCGCATTAACCCTACTTTCAGCAGCCACCTCCACCACCTCCATCTGATGATCAGGGTCCTTCATTTTTCTAGTCTATTTATGTTATTTGTTTCCTGTTTTATGTAGTTTGCTTGTTAGTCTTTGTTTGTTGTGATGTTTTCTTTTATATCTGGACCCTCTTTTTGTGATGAAAAAAGGGGGAGTAGGGTGTGGTAGGAAAAATTGTTGGGTTTGTAACTTTGAAATTTTAATGGACTTTTTGGATATTTTCCTACTTGTGTTTGCCATCATAAAAAAGGGGGAGATTGTTGCAAATCTATTTTCATGGCTTATATTTTGATGATTGACAAACACTATTTCTCTTGGACTGCTTGTTGCTTCTAATTTTTCAGGAATCGAAGATCGGACGATCAAAACAAAGCCAGTTCAGGATTGCGTAGGTTTAGGGTTGAGTCAGTCTATACTTTTGTTTTTAACTTTTGAGTCTACTTGTAATGGTCAAAGAGACTGATGCTAAGTAACCATACACACACACACTTGAGAGATTTAGAATCTCTATTTTTTCTCACATCGGTCAGGCCGATCCCTTGGATCATCCTGGACGATCTAGTTCAAAACAGAGACTCTAATCAGGATTCTTAACTAAGGCAGCCGACATTAACATATCGGCCTGGACAATACGTGTATCGGCCAGGACTATAAGCTCAAAACAGAAAGAAGTTGCCGCCATAGACAATTAAGGTATACTGTATTTTTAAATTATCGGCCAGGACGATCATTGATCGGCCTGGATGATATTCACAAATTATGCCTTAATTGATCAGAAAATCAAGGGAGTAATTAAGGATGATTGATACGATCATATCGTCCTGGACGATCGCAGGATCGGTCAGGACGATCCAGTCAAAAACCTTAAGTTACTTCAGGACGATAAATATCGGCCAGCTCGTATACAGGGCTATTGTCAGGACGATTTTCCCATGATTTGAACTGATCAGCCAGGACGATCGTGAGATCGGCCTGGACGATCAAGCCAATTTTCAATCGTCTAGCTTTGCATCCAGGGCGATGCTCTGGCCGATCTTCTGAGTTTTGTACTGATCGGCCAGGCCGATGTCCTTATCGGCCTGGACGATAAAGTCGACAACTTGTAATTAATGAGCTCCTTTGAAGCTCTTCTATTTAAGAGCTCTTGTTCTACGTTTTTGAGAACCTTTGGCTGCTGCCTTGACCTGAGAAAACCTTGAGGAGAGAAAGAGAGAGAGGGAGAGAGAGAGAGGATCTTGTGAGGGGGAGCTTGTGAGGGGATTCACAAGAGTTGCTTCAAGGATCGCTCTGCTTCTTCTTCGTCTAGAGTTTCTCATCCGTGGAAGGGTCGGTAGAGGTAAGGAGTTAGCTTCTAGTTGTGGTTCTCTGCCAGCTTCAGGAGGAAGCAAAAGGAGGTAGGTTCTCTGCCTTGTCGGAGTGGCAAAAAAGAGGTTCTTATGAGGGCTTCTCCGCCTAGCCGTGGGGGTTAAAGGAGAGCCACTTTTTGTAGTGCAATACTTGGAGGGTGCCTCCAAGGAGTGGACGTAGGTCGAGTTGACCGAACCACTATAAATTTCTGTGTTCTTATTTTTGCTTTCGCACTTTTAATTCCGCATTTATTTTTGTTGTGTGATTTTGGTTTATGCAATTTTTATTCTTTGTGAAAAGAAATTTTAAAATACCAATTCACCCCCCCTCTTGGTTAGCTTGGGACTAAGTTCATAAGGGCTTAACATCCCTAACGAACTTTCATGTTTAGAGTTTGAAAAGACTTGAATTCTAGTAAAGGATTAAGAATTTTGATTTTGAAATTAAAGAAAAGTTCTATAAGTTATATAACTTAGCATTCCACTGGAAATCCGAGCACGCGAGTTTCTAACATTTATAGAAAGGTTTAGAAAGGAATAGGCTTGACTCTTTCGCTCTACCAACCAAGTTGGAGGCAAAATTTACAAGCCCGAATTTAAAGGAGGTTTCTTACACTCACCTCTCGTTACGCATGTCTTAATTGAGTTGACCACACTCACCCAAGGGAGAAATGGGCAGAGGGACCAACGGAGAGAAAGAAATATTCTCCGTTGAAAATTTTTTGAAAATTTTCCTAGTGGCTGTACATGTCACTAAGTTCAAGTGTTCAAAGTTTTGAGTCAATAGGAGGTGAATCCTAATTATCGGAAATATTCTAAGTCTTCTAGAAATAAGTCCTTAATTATTGTCCTTAATGTCACTAGGTTAGCTAGGTTTGAATCAATTGTTCTCTCTAACCCTTGGACTAACATACATATAAAGCATGCATGAACACATATACATTCAACACCTAAATCTAAGAGAACCTTATACTATGTGGTGTGTGTTTCCTAAACATGCAAAAAAACTAATTAAGTTAATTTGAATCTTGATTAGTGAATAGTTAAGGCAAAACTATGCACCAATCACTTCCCATAATTTCTATTCAAACAAGCTTAATCTAAATTTAAAATTTCAAGGGATCTCTCAAAATTTAAATATTTAAATACATATATTTAAAAATAATTTTGAAATATATATACTTATATATGGAAAACTATACATAAATATATGGGTTTTAAAATAAAATAATTTAAAAATACTATTAAAATAATGTTTCAATACTTGAGAGATCCTCTGAATTTTCAAAATCATTTGAAAATAAATTTTTAATTTTGAAAATATTTAATATAATATTTAATTAACTACTTAATTAAGTATTATAATATTCATATAATTCAAATTAATTAAGATAAATGAATACTTTAATTTTAAAATTAATGTTAAGTTAGAGTATTTTGAATATAAATATACATATATATTTTAAATATCAGAATGTATTTTAAGGTAAACTTTTAAATCTTATTAGACATTTAATACTATTTTAATTAAATAAGAACTTAAAATAATTAATACTTAAAATATTTCAAAATACGTTAATATTTTATCTTAAAATTAATTTAAATTAATGCTTTAATTTTCTATTAGTATTTATATAAAATAAATATTTTTTAGAATTTTAGAATAATTTTTGATAATTTTTAAGGGTTTTTGGAGTTAAAACATTATTAAAAATGATTTTTAAATCATTTTTCAAATGCTTTGGCGGCGGAATGGCCACGTGGCGCCGCACCATTAGCCCGTGAAACCACGGGTGGCGGCGGACAATGATTAGCCCGCGCTTGGGACCCACACGGTTTCCACTTATCCACGTCAGCATCTCGCGGTAGCCGTCGGATCCGCGGGAATTTGATCCGACAATGGGGATCAGATCCCGCCATCTGATCTCAGTGGAGAGAGATCGAAAGGCAGAGAAGCAACCCCGCGGTTTCGAATAGGCGGTTGAGATCGTGTCGGATGAAATCCTGTCCGCGAATCAATCCACGTGGTCGAGCAGAACTACGGATTGGCTTACTTCGGACCGTTGATCACGCGATCAACAGTTCAGAAAACATGCAGTTCAGGTGCAGTTCGTCTGAAGCCCTAGATATAGTTTTTTGAACATTTCTCTCAATCAGATAGATTATTTTACTTGAAATTTTAAATGTGTATTATTTGAATGAACATAATTAATGGGGATGTAATTTTAAAGCTTAAAATATGCATTAAATCAAGCTATTTAATCTAGTGCTTCCTATACTAGGGTTTGAGATTATACCTTAGTTTATGGACGGATTAAACCGCTTAAAGATTTGTTGCATTTGTAGACTTTCCACACTCCATTTTGTAGAAGACTCCTCGGCTCGAGAGCTCCTGGATCGAATGTTAGATCTCCTTGAACGGATTTGGGTTAGATCTCGCCGGAGGCTCGTCGGCCACCACTTTGACCAGCCGGATTTGATCGAGGAGAGGGATAGGAGTCTCTGGAAAGCTCAATGGAACAGAGAGCTTGGATTGAGAGGTTGAAAGTGGAGAGATATTGGAAAACTTAGAATATCAGCTCGAAATGGGGTATTGCCCTATTCAAGCAGTCCTAGATCTATTGGACGGCTTTGATAGCTCTAGTAGCCTGCTAGGATGATGCCATGTGGCCTAGGACAGTTATGAGCAGGTGGAAAGGACACTTGGAAGGACAATGAGGTGGAAAGCCTCTCTTGGTCCCCATTTGGGCATGTGAGTATTTCAAGCCATTTGATGTTGATCCAATGGCCTGGAATGAGCTTAAGAAAGTTCTGGAATGGCTCCAAATTGCTGGAGCTGAGTTGGCATGGAAATGCCATGTCATTTGGGTATTTAATTTTTTGCAAATTCTGTGATGTAATAATAAGGGCACTTGCCATATGGACATTCAATTTGATATATTTAATTTGATTGATTTGTTTAATTTGATTACGCATTAGAACTCCTGATTTTCTAGTCTTTTTATTTGCATGCCGCATTTGATTTAGCCTGGAATTCGAAGTTTAGGCTCTTAGGGGTTTGTCAAAAATTCTTTTATTCTAATTAAATAAAATTTTTAGGATAAGATAATAACTCTAAACGGTCCTAAGAAGTAAGCTCAGACTCGCCGAGGGTTTTTCATGCATTTATATTATACATTCTCTACCTTGTTAGGCATCTCCCCGCCTGCGGGTTCTGATGAATTTTAAGCCACCTGGCTTATGAGGGTGCCGATCTGTCAAGGGGATGTTATGCAATCTCTAGGGAAAAACCTATTTTTTAAAGCCAAAATTTTTAAATTGCTACATACCAATTCTGCATTCAATCGAGCTGATTAGCATGCATCGCATTAGTAACAAATTAAAAAGAGTATAATATTTAATTGCATTTATTTAGACATCAAAAACCCAACATAAGTCAAAGGGGCCAATGAGGATCTGCTCTAGATGTCGGCCCCGTTCTCAAAAATTTTCTTAAATAACGTTCCTACCACTCAACATTAAAAGACCGGACTCATATTTTAAAATCGTTTAGGTGGTTTAGCTGGCCCCCAATCTAGGCCGGGGTAAGACCAGATCTGCACTGCATTAGCTAGGTTCGGGGCACCTTTAAATGCCCAATTTAGATTTAGGTTCCGAGGCTGGCTCAAGCCATAAGACCTCACCCTCCGGGAATTGAATCCCAAATCTCTAATAAAATTGACCACTCAAACTAAAAATCTCTTTCAATCCAATTCGAGCCCAACAATTAGGATAGGCTGGAGTGTTCTCTGAATTATTTCAGAATCTCAAAACACTCCCTACTCCTCTTCCTTTGACTCTGAAAATAACTGTTCAACATTGAACCAATCCAACTTCAAATTCTAAACCTTAACTTCCTTTGATATCTAACTTTGAAATCTTAAATAAAATTTGTATCGCTATTTTAATCGAGAGTGTTCGTAGGAAAATTTCCAATTTTCCTACGATGTAATTAACTACGAGGGCTTGCGCTCGTAGGAGATTTAGAAAACCAGAACTTATTTTCAAAAATCAAATTTTCAAAACTTTAATTAATTATCTTTGGGAAAAATCTAAATTTCAATGATCGTTACCTCCATTTTTGAACGATCAATAGCGATTGATAACTTCTTTCTTCGGAGAGATATATCAATTTCTATTGTGATTTTGATTATGAAATTAACGGTCTCTTATTCAAATTATTGTATTTAAATGATTGATTGAACATAATTTTAATCTTTTGAGATCATATATTGTCTTTCTTTAAGTTCGAGTACGATAATTTGGATAATTTTGAAGCCTTAAAATTCGAACCAATTAGTGAATGATATCCTCTCCGTTTGAGATGATATATCGTTTCTAATATTGTGTTTGATTTCAAAACAAAAATTCAAAAATTAAATTTTTCCCAAAGAAAATTAATATATTTTCAAAACTATATATATATAACTATTTTTTTAATCAAAACAAAAAAATGGCGACTCCGCTGGGGACAAATCTCACTCTCCATCTTTAATAGCGGTATAAATTTTATTTCATCGGTAGTTTTGACTACCTTTCTCTCCGTTGGTTCCTCTCCCATTTCTTCCTTGGGTGAGTGTGGCCAGCTCAATTAAGACATGTCAAATGAGAGGTGAGTGTAGGAAATCTCCCTTTAAGTCGGGCTTGGACATTTTGCCTCCAACTTGGTTGGTAGAGCGAAAGAGTCAAGCCTATTCCTTTCTAAACCTTTCTATAAATGTTAGAAACTCGCGTGCTCGGATTTCCAGTGGCATGCTAAGTTATATAACTTATAGAACTTTTCTTTAATTTCAAAATCAAAATTCTTAATCCTTTACTAGAATTCAAGTCTTTTCAAACTCTAAACAATCTCTATGTTGTATCGTTATATATCGGATTGTGACCTTTGCAGTTTGGTGTATGCGATCCAATGTAGAATTCACTTTTAAAATTCAATCTAAAAATTCAATTATTTCGGCAAAGCTAATCTCTTACATTTCATTTTTAGACCACTAACTAGAGCGAAAGAGTTGAGTTAGCATTTAAGAAATTCTCTTAATCAATGTGGACCTTCTGCTGAATGAAAATTCAACACCTTGAGTCCCAAAATAAGGGGGGATGCTGCCGGATTTTTGAGTTTTCAAATCTCTCTCTAAAATCATTTCAAATCGATTGTCATTGTTATATGTTCTTCTACGACGATCATCGTAGTTAACATATACAATGAACCTCAAACCTTTCCGGTAAAAAGTTTTCCTTTAACATTTCATCCTTTAATTACTCTTAGAGGTTGAAAGAGATAAGCTTCTTTACTAATCTTCCCTAAATAGTTTGCGAACCATTTGTTGAATGAAAGTTCAACACTTTGAGTTCCAAAAATAAGGGGAGATTCTGCCATATTTTCAAACTTTCAAATTCCTTCTAGAATCATTTAACTTAAATCCTCATTGCCATATGTTTTATGCAATATCCTTTTGTAGTTTAACATTGGCAATACAAATTCAAACCCTTGGTCAAACCTGAATTTTGACATTTCACTCTAAGCTTGTCAGTGCAGTGAAAGAGTCAAATCAAGGTATCCAAATTTTTCTTAAATTTTGTTAACCATTATGTTGAAAATAAAAAATCAACATTTTGAGTTCCAAAAAAATGAAGGAAAATATTTCAAACCAATTTCAATCGTCAGTGCTATGTGTCTTTTATAACATTTTGTTATAGTTGAAACTCATGCAAACACAATTCTATAGTTCTTCAGTCAATTTTAGGCTTTGACATTTAATCTCTAAATCACTTGTTGGGATGAGAGAGTTAAGCCTAAATATTGGGATCTTCAGATTAATTTTGTAAACCTACATATTTGAACATCAATCAATATGTTGAGTTTCAAAATCTGATAAAGATCCATTCAATTTTAATCTCAAATTCAAATTCGATCTTAAGTCCAAATTCAACTTCAACATTAAACTCAAGTTTGATTTCAACTTTAAATTCAATCTCAAATCTGACTGCAAATCTAAATCAAAATTTTTGACATTTTGCCCCAAGTCAATTGGTGTAGCGAAAGAGTCAAATTCAAGTCCTGATTTTCACTCGTCAATTTTATGAACCACCGTGTTTGGTGTGAACTAAACACGATTGAGTTATAAAATTTTGAATAAAATCAATCAAACTTAAAATTTAAATTCAATTTCAAATCACTAATTCAAGTCACTTTCTTAATTTTAGGAAATCAAACACTCAAATGGCTGGGAAACTCGTCTTCTCACTGAATAGAGATGCGCCTGTAGAAGAAATTCTTAATGGCAATTCAATTCAGTATGAAATGGGATTTCAAGATCTCAAGATTTCAGTTAATGGAGAAAGAATCTTAAATCTGTCCGCTCGTACTCAAGGGAATTTCCCCTTAGTAGAAGTTACTTTAGGGTCAGGAGCTGACTCCCCCATCTCTAAGATGGAGGTCGTTGTCGCCCCTATACCCACTGTACCCTCTGCTCGGGAGGATCAAAACCAGAAATCAATAACGACAATTGAGCTACCATCTCAGTCTGAGATCAGATCAAATTCTAGCACTCCTTTCGTCAGCAAGAACCAAAGAAAGAATTACCTTCAAAGAGCAAGAAAAAGGAATCTTAAGGCTAGAAAGACCATTGAGTCGGAAGCCTTAGAAAAGGACGACTTCGAGGCCAATCGAGAGTTCGTTGCTCCTTCTACGTACCCTCTCCTTGCACAAAGGAGGGAGGTTGTAGATATGAGAGCACGATCTTCAATCCACTTGCTTGATTACTACACAGAAATACTCAAGCAAGAAAGAATTGAGGAATCACCAGTAATAGGCCATATGCCCCCAACTGAGGGTTATGATCCATCCACTCTACTAGAAGATGTTAAGGCACGTTACTATACATGTCCCATTACATCATCTGTAGAGGAGGAGTAGAAACCACTCGGGGTGCCACTCTCTTAACTACTAGTCTAGTAGGAATTTGAAAAGGGAAATAATCTAGGGTTGTATCACATAGTGATACCGTAAAAATTTAAATTTTCAACGGGGTCCTATCACAATAAATCTTTTGATTGCAATAAAGCCTCATTAGCTAGAGATAGTGCAGACCCTATAACAGTCTCTCCCTTTAAGAAATTGTAGGAATTCAATTCCATGTTGACAAGGGTTTTGCCACCTAGACTTGTAACTTCTTAAGGAAAGTTTTTAATTTCTCAAGTGTACTGATTTTGAATCTTCAAGATAATTGATTCACCTTTTTAATCAAAATTGACCTCTATCTCAAGTTTTAAGCAGGCGAGAGTTGTAGTTGACTCCATCAAATGTTTGAATACCCATCCCTCCCACCGCTTCAATGGGGTGATTTAACTGTTGAACTAAAATCAATATCAAATTGAAGTTGAATCATGAAATAAAAATTTTATTAATATTCTAGCAATCTTCTGTCTTAATAGGCGATTCTAACATGTCTAAAATCTATTCAACAATTTTCAAAAGTCAAGCCAATACCCTTTTTCAAAAAATTGGGTGTGCTTTGAGGATTATTTTTCCTTGTATAAGAGAAAGAATTTTCTTTTCTAATACTTGTGATATAATCCCAACATTCCAAAAGAGAGCAATCATTTCAGGTGTTTGAAGAAAGTGGAGCCTCTTCTCGAATTCAATTGAAATCAATACGCGAATGCGCTAAAAATCAAAAGATGCGCGAATGCGCCAAAAAGTAAGAGATGCACGAAGTGCTCCAAAAGTTAAAAGATACGCAAACATCGTCACCATAAAAAGAGAAGAAGAGTAAGATGGCTTTCTTCCTTTAAATCCTTAAATCTCAAAAAAAAAAAAAAAAAAACTTTTATCAACTTTAAATACTTGACTTTGAAAATCCTGAATTCAGATTCTTCAACATGCATGAATTATCTATCAGATAGAAGAAAATCGTGCAAGAAAATTGAAAAGATCAAATTTCTACCTTCAACTTAAACCCTTTGAAATTAATTTTAATTCGAAATCTATATAAGGGAGACCCCAGTTCAGTTTCTACGAAACTTGGTATGGGTCAACAAAACCTAAATTCTTAAACCTTTTCAAGGTTAGTTGGAGTCAACACTACTTCTCACTGCACTTCTAAATTTGTTCCCACATGTCATTCCGACAAGGTCCAAATAGTTAGAGGAAATTTCTTAATAGAAAGATCGAATCTTCTACTCCTGAAAAGAATTCAAATCATGTCCTTGAGAAATGTGTGTAAGTCTTTGCACATAGTCATCTCTTCCTTTAAGTTTTTTTTTTCAACAAAATTACACTCTATACTGGGTCCAAGATTAACCCCATTAGAGGAGTATTTTGTAATGCAGGGGATTGCCATTCAAAATCAAACCACGATTGAGCAGAGTGCCCGACTCCAATTTGAGGAGCTCGAGGCCTTGTAGAGCTTTGTCTTTAAGGCTCAATAAAACTCAGAATCGTTTGAAGGTTGACTGGTTGAAGCTCGTGATAAGATAGAGCAACTTTGAATCTTCCATGGAGGAGACTTGGTCTAGGTTCTTTGGATGCATATCTTAGCCTACCGAGAGATCGGTGGAGGAGTTTGAACAAACACAAGACTGTCCTTTTGTCATAGAGATGATCTTTGAGAGAATTTCTAATATTAACTGATTAGCCCTGAAGGATGCCACCCGACATTTTCGAATGTCGGGGCAGCTCTTCAGGAAGTACCATGTCAGATGAGTGTCAAAACTAAATCAAATTCAAAACTCTTCAAACTTAAATTCACCAAAATCAAATCAATCTTCAAATTTAAACAAATTCAAATTCAAATTCTTCTAATTCAGATCTCTATCTGAAATCACAATTTCAATCAACCTCAAATTATGTCACATCCAATCAAAATCCAAAATTTAAAAATCATTCAAATTCAAAACAAAAGTCACTCCTTTTTTCTTTAAGGTTAGGTGTGAGTCCCAGAGCTTCCTTTTCTTAAGGATTAGATCTGCTAGTGGTGGAGCAAGCCCCTCGTGGCACCATCCTAGCATCCATAATTAAATTTTGGGTTAGATAGCTTTTGCCCAATCCTAAGAGATTTGGGCAGACTATCTCCTTGGCTAGCTCCCCTAGTTAGATGTGAGTCCCTGTGCTTTCTAACTAGGTTAGTCATTGAATACCCAGTACAAATCCGATCCGTTAGGAATAGGTGTGAGTCCCTGTGCTTCCTATTTCCTAGGATCTTGACTAACTAAAAGTGGAATTAAGCCTGCTGGGCCCCACATAGTTCAGTCACCCTTTCTTTTCTTTAAGGATAGGTGTGAGTCCCCGTGCTTCCTTTCCTTAGGATTAGATCTGTTAGTGGTGGAGCAAGCCCCTCGTGGCACCATCCTAGCGTATAAAATCAAATTTTGGGTTAGATAGCTTTTGTCGAATCCTTAGAGATTATGGCAGACTATTTCCTTGGCTAGCTCCCCTAGTTAGATGTGAGTCCCTGTGCTTTCTAACTAGGTTAGTCATTGAATACCCAGTACAAATATGATCCATTAGGAATAGGTGTGAGTCCATGTGCTTCCTATTTCCTAGGATCTTGACTAACTAAAAGTGAAATTAAGCCTGCTGGGCCCCACATAGTTCAGTCACCCTTTCTTTTCTTTAAGGATAAGTGTGAGTCCCCGTGCTTCCTTTTCTTAGGATTAGATCTTCTAGTGGTGGAATAAGCCCCTCGTGGCACCATCCTAGCGTATAAAATCAAATTTCAGGTTAGATAGCTTTTGTCGAATCCTTAGAGATTCTGGCAGACTATCTCCTTGGCTAGCTCCCCTAGTTAGATGTGAGTCCCTGTGCTTTCTAACTAGGTTAGTCATTGAATACCCAGTACAAATCCGATCCGTTAGGAATAGGTGTGAGTCCCTGTGCTTTCTATTTCCTAGGAGCTCGACTGACTAAAGGTGGAATTAAGCCTGTTGGGCCCCACATAGTCCAGTCATTTCTTTTCCCTTAGGGTTTGGTGTGAGTCCCCGTGCTTCCTTTCCTTAGGATTAGATCTACTAGTGGTAGAGAACGCCCCTTGTGGCACTACCCTAGTATCAAACTCAAATTCGACCCTCTATAGTTAGGATTTCTTCCTTTCTATACGATCACACAATCTGTTGAGTCTAGTAATTAGATTGTTAAGCCTAAGTTAATGTCCCAAAGGCTACCAAGAGGGGGGGTGAATTGGTAGTTTAAAAAAATTTAAACCCTCTTTTAAAATTATGTTGAACCGAAATAAAAATTGTTTCTTTTAAGTTTTGTAGAAAAAGTTTTCCAACCACAGAATTTTTAAAACTAAGAATTAAAATGCGGAAACGTAAAAACAGTAAAGTAAATGACACCAGATTTATAGTGGTTTGGTCTAAAAGAGTGAAGTAATCCTAATTCACAAGTAGAGACTCTTACCTTTGAAATCCAAGTGAAGCCTTCTCGCTCCAATGGTAGGAATCCTCATTTGAATGCTCTCTTCCACTCTCTCCTTGGCTATTCTCTCAAGATGCACGAAGATCAAATGACAAAAAGATTGGGTGGCAGTCTAATTTGGACTATTTATACAAAAGACAAGAAAAACCGCCCAAAAACTGCAAATTTTCAATTTTTTACGCAGTGGATCGTCCCGTACGATCGTGGATCGTCCTGGACGATTTTACTTAAACGATTTGAAATGAACCCATTTGTACATGTGTATGAAATGTCTTCGTACAGCTGATCGTCCAGTACGAACTAGGTTCGTCCGGTACGAACGGTTATTACAAGGTCAGTTTTAGAAACTGCTGAAAACTGTTCTAAGTCGGTTAATCGTTTGGACGAAAATTTATTCGTATGGACTAAATTTTTACAGAGGACTGATCGTCCTGGACGATAATTTAATTCGTTTGGATGAAAATTTTCCAGAGGACCGATCGCCATGGACGATAATTTAATTTCGTCTGGATGAAAATTTTCTAAAGACCAGATCGTCCTGGACGATTATTAATTTCATCTGGACGAAAATTTTCCAGAGGACCAATCGCCATTGACGATAATTTAATTTCGTCTGAACAAAAATTTTACAGAGAACCAATCGTCTTGGACGATTATAAAATTCGTCCTGGATGAATAGGACTTAGAAAAATTTTTAAGCAAGTTCCTATTCGTTCCATATGCTCAATAGGAGATAACTGTCTGATCGTCCTGTACGAAAGTATATCGTCCAGTACGATCAGTATAAATATTTTATGATCTCCATATATGTGTGTGTATATTTTTATTCACTCAATTACAACCACTCCCTTTCAATTAAATTTCAAAAAAATGCAAACTTCAAATTTTACAAAGTATCTCATTCTAAATTTGATTTGAAGTCTTTGTAGTCTGGAGTTCATTTTTCCTGAAATGTTAGTACACACAAGAGCAAATACAAATCTTCTAAAATTGTTATGAGATAACTACACATTTGAACAATAATGTTTGGAATCATCAAAAACTACATAAGTTGTAAAAATTTAAAGCATTTAAATAGTAACTATCTTAACAATCTCTTCCTTTTTGATGATGGCAAAACAATTATTGTTTGTATGGTTTTAATTTAAACAAAACTCCTAAACTTCCCCTGAATTGATGAATATATGAAAATAAGGAGGCATTTTGAACCAAAGAATAAAATTTTTATTTTTTAAAATTTTTTTTTAATAAAATTTCAAAGTCAAACACAAAATCAAAATGCAAACAAAAAACAATTAAAACAAAACAAAACATACAAACACAATAATTTCTCCCCCTTTTTGACAACAACAAAAAGTGAAGAAGAAATAGACAAGAAATGTAAGAAATTATATAAAATTTATTTAAAAATTTAATCTAAATGGTGATTGTCATAAGGTATGCAATTTAAAACTTATAATATTAGGTCAATCATAGAAATTCATAAAATTTAAGAAGTGATATAACATTGTAGGTAAGAAGAATTTATCAAAGACATGATTCAATTTAGACATTCAAATATAGAAAATCATTACAAGAGAGATGTATAAAAATTCTATATTTCAAAGTTCAATAGAATATAAATGAACATAAGATCAATTTGAATTAAGAGATTGAAAGAATTTAGAAAGAAGAGAATTACCACATGTGGCACTTTGCGCATCTTTTTCAAATTTTTGGGCACATTTTTGTGCATCTTTTGACATTGGGCTAATTTTGTGCCTCTTTTTTATATTTGCGAACCTTTGCGCATTCCTTTTGATTTTTGTACTATTTGTACATTTTTCAAGAGTAATTGAGACCAAATCTTTCCAAAATCAATAATATAAAATTTCAAATATTTCTAAGTGCATAAATATCACTTGAGCATAGAAATACAAAATAAGAAAACATCTATATTGCAATAATAATATTAACTTTTATGTAGTCTAAATGAATAGACATGAATTTAAAAGTTCTAATTATAACAAGTTATAAACAACTTTTAAATTTAAAAAGATTAGATTTTCTAATATAATTAATCTCAAATTACAATCTAATTTAAGCACAATTAAGATTAAATAAGACTAATGAAATTCTTAAAAATTAACCACATTCAAAAAACAAATCAAAATTAAATCAACTACGACATGTATTGATATTAATGAAAAAGATTACATGATCATTTCATAATATCAAAAACAAAAATAAAAACAACAAACATAAGCAAAACATAACTAAAACAAATACTAAAATAAATACTAACATAACAAAACATTTAAAGCTAAACATAAGTACAACAAACACAAAGAAATTTATCTCTCATTCTCTATTCTTGTGGAGGAGGAGGAGGAATGCCATCAAAAGGTTGAAGTAGGAGGCCATCAATATTACATTGGTATTAATTTCATGTACTTCATTTCTGATGCTACCAATGTCTTGTTGCTGCTGCAAAAGTTGAGCATCAAGTTGATCAAATCTTTGATCAACATGAGTCTCTAATATATCAAATTTTCTCAATTAGATTCTGATAATCTGACTGAGGTGCAGAAGTTTGCTCTCCTTCTTCTTCTCCTTCTGAAGCACTGGCATGTGCTTTCCCTTTTTTTTTCCTTGAAAAGCAATCTGAAGGAAGCATCATTATAGTATACTGGCTCTTCGTATTCATCATCAGGATGCACTAAGTTGTATTTCTTTTCCAAAATGTATGTAACTAAGTGTCCTAATGAGATATTCCTTTTTCTCTTCTGTTCAGCGTGTCCTATTTCTGAAAGCCCATAGAGATAATCTATGATAAGTTGGGCTTCGTCGATAGGATGACATTCCATAATCAAAAAGGTTAGAACAGAAAGGAGAGGGGTAATATTGATCCTATCACCAGCTTTAGGAATGATTGAAGATCGAAGGATATGCTGGATGATTCGGGCATTTTGGTCATACCGGAGACTCTAGCGACATGATAGTTAAGACCACTTTGTCTAATTACCCTATTGACATCATCCCATTTGAAAGTGGTTTCAGTCATTAGGGTGTGGGCTCTATATCCTTCAGTTCTTAAGTTCAGAAAGGCACCAATATCGTGCTTGGTGATTTCAACTTTTTGTTTGAAAACAAAAGAACTTATGCAGGAGTGGTCGGAATTAAAACTCATGTTGGCTAGAAAGTAGAGAAAGGTTTGTTTGTTGTAAAGGTGGATGAGAGAAAGAATGAATTGAAACTGGGTGGAGGCAAAAAGGTGCATTACCTTAAAGTGCATCTCGCTTTGAATCAGAATGCGAGGAGTTATTTTAGCAAAGGCAAAACGAGGAAAAGATTCCTCATTTGCTTTTGACAGGAAGTTTTCAGAGGCATTCCTGTGGGGTTTCTTCGCCAACACCTTTTGTCTCTTGCTTGAGGAGGCCATTTTCAATTTGAAGTCGAAAGAGATTGAAAGGGAAGTTTGGAAATACGATTGTTGAGTTAGAAAGCCTTCATATTTAAAGAAAAACGATACGTTTGTACTGGACGAAAACAGTTCATCCTGGACGAAAATCATCGTTCGTCTGGACGAAAATGTTTTGTACAGACGATCAAATTCATCCAAAATGTAACGGCTTTTCGTAATCAACACAATTTACGATGCGTCCCTTCGTACAGGCTTTTTGACTTGACCGATCGTACAGTCAAAAATTTTTCGTACATACGATCAAAGTTGAAAACCGTCCCCTACAATGAAACGACGTCTGTTCTTCTAGACGAACTTCACAATTAAAACTGTCTTATCCACTCAACCGCTGCATTCAATCGTCTCGACGTTTGAGAAAAACAATTTTGTCCTGGATGATCATTAGATCGTACAGACGATCTGATTAAAAACTGCTCTCAAAATGATTAAAATTTGCGCAAACTGAATTTTCCACACATCGTCCAGTACGAAAACAATTCGTCCTGGACGATTTCTACCAATTTTTGAATTTTAATTGAAGAAAATCAAACAAAACATTCAAAACTTAGAAAACAAAGACAAAACCACAGACTCTAAATTATACTCATTCAAAACACTTAAAAAAATCACAAAATTCATAACAAAACAAAAAACAAATAAACTAAGAAAACATAAATATCAATGTTGCAAAAACATTTTTATTTAAGCATTCAAATCAATTACACCAAGCCTTATTCTTAAAGTACTGAAGGTATCAAAGGCTAAAGGTTTTGTAAAAATGTCTGCAAGTTGATTTTCAGTTGAAACATGTGTGATTTCAATTTCTCTCTTGGATACATGATCCCTTATGAAATGATGCCTTATGTCAATGTGTTTGGTTCTAGAATGTTGAATAGGATTTTTGAAAATGCAAATAGCACTAGTATTATCACAATAAATTGGAATAGTGCCTATAATTAATCCTAAATCAATCAACTGTTGTTTTAACCAAAGTACTTGTGCCACACAACTTCCTAATGCAATGTATTCTGCTTATGCAGTAGATAGGACTACTGAATTTTGTTTTCTACTAGACCAAGAAATTAATAAATTTCCAATGAATTGACATGTTCCAGAAGTGCTTTTCCTATCCACTCTACAGCCTGCAAAGTCAGAATCTGAGTAACCAACAATTTTAAATAAAGAGCTAAACTTAGGATACCAAATTACTAAGTTTTGAGTTCTTAGTAAATATCTTAAAATCTTTTTCACTGCTGTCAAATGTGATTCTTTTGGATCTGATTGAAATCTAGCACATAAGCAAACACTGAACATTATATCTGGTCGGCTAGCAGTCAAGTAAAGCAAAGATCCAATAATCCCTCTATATTTCTTTTGATCAACAGATTTTTCCTTAAGGTCTTTATCCAACTGAACTGAGGAACTCATTGGTGTACTAACAGGTTTAGCATTGTCCATTTCATATTTCTTGAGGATGTCCTTAATATATTTAGTTTGGCTAAGAAATGTTCCTTCCTCAAGTTGCTTAATGCTAAAATCTAGAAAGTAATTTAAATCTCCCATTAGACTCATTTCAAATTCACTACTCATTATTTTAGAAAAATCATCACAAAGATTTTTATTTGAAGATCAAAAGATGATATCATCTACATAAATTTGAACAATGAGTATTTCTTTTCCAAATTTCTTTAAAAAGAGAGTTGTATCCACACTTCCTTTTTCAAAAGATCTTTCAAGTAGGAAGGTGCTCAACCTCTCATACCAAGCCCTAGGTGCCTGTTTCAATCCATATAATGCCTTCTTTAACTTAAAAACATGATTTGGGTATTTTGAATTTTTAAATCCTGGAGGTTGTTCTACAAAAATATCTTCTTCAATAACCCCATTCAAAAAGACACTTTTGACATTCATTTGAAATAATTTAAAATCTTTAAAACAGGCAAATGCTAGTAAAATCCTAATTGCTTCAAGTCTAGCTACAGGGGCAAAAGGTCTCCTCAAAATCAATCCCTTTAATTTGATTATACCCCTTAGCAACTAATCTAGCCTTATTTCTAATGACTACTCTTGAGTCATTTATTTTATTTTGGAATACCCACTTTGTTCCAACAACAATTTGATCTTTTGGCCTTGTGGTTAATTCCCAAACTTTATTTCTTACAAATTGATTTAACTCTTATTGCATGGCCAATATCAAAAATTCATCAGAAAGTGCTTGATCAATATTAGTGGGTTCTATTGTTGAAATAAAGGCTGAATGATTGACTTCCTTATTTAATCCACGCCTAGTTCTAACACCCTCACTAGGTTCACCTATAATCAATTCTCTTGGGTGGTTTTTAGAAAATCTCAAATCTCTAGGCAAAGGGTTTTCTCTTTCCAAATTTTCTTTCACATTTTCTTCCAAATTTAATCTATCAATCTTTTGGGAGTTTTCCTCAATCATTTCTTCAACAATATTTGGCTCTTCCAAATTTCTAGATTCATCAAATACAACATGTGTGGTTTCTTCAATGACTAAAGTTCTTTTGTTGAATATCCTATAAGATTTTCCAACACTTGAATATCCAACAAAAATTCCTTCATCTAATTTTGGATCAAATTTTCCTAAGGCAGATTTTTTATTGTTATGTATGAACACCTTGCAACCAAAAACATGCAAATATGAAGTTAGGTGTTATACCTTTTAGCAACTCATAGGGTGTTTTATTTAAATTTGATCTCACATTCACCCATATTCAGAACATAACATGCAGTGCTAACCGCCTCAGCCCAAAAATATCTAGGAAGTGAGTATTCTGCCAACATTGCTCGGGCGGCTTCTATTAATATTCTGTTTTTCCTTTCAACTACTCCATTTTGTTGAGGGGATCTAGGTGCAGAAAAATTGTGATCAATCACTTTTTCTTTACAAAAATTTTCAAATCTTTCATTTTCAAATTCTCCTCAATGATCACTTTATAAAAAAATTATTTCACATCCTAGTTTTCTTTGAATCCAAGTTAAAAAATTTCTGAATTCCTCAAATGATTCACTTTTATGAAAAAGAAATCTAACCCAGGTGAATCTTGAGAAATCATCCACTATAACAAATCCGTATACCTTCCCTCCTAGACTTACAGTTCCTACTGGTCCAAAAAGATCCATGTGAAGAATTTCCAAAGGTTTACTGGTCCTAAGATCCTTATTGGACTTAAAGGAGGACTTCACTTGTTTTCCTAATTGACATGCATCACAAAGGTGGTCCTTAGTAAAGTCTAGTTTTGGTATACCTCTCACTAAGTTCTTTTGGGTAATTCTCCTAAGGTTTTTCATACTAGAATGAAAAAGTCTCCTATGCCAAAGCCATGATTCATCAGAAATAGTTTTTAAACAAAAAACAGTAAGAGATAGAATAGAATTCAAATTTAGCATGTAAACATTATTAACCCTTTTTCCATTTAAGACTTCTTTTCCATTTAGGCTTAATATGCAGCTAGTAGGTAAAAATTTTACATTATAGCCCTTATCACATAGCTAACTTATACTTAACAGATTATGTTTTAAGCCTTCAACCAATAGAACATTATCTATGAAAAAGTTTTTGAAATTTCCAATCATACCTGATCCAACCACTTTCTTTGTGGTATTATCTCCAAGTGTAACCTTGCCTCCATTCATGGCTTCCAGCGTTATGAATTGAGCAGTATCTCCAGTCATATGCTTTGAACATCCGCTGTCCAGGTACCATATGCTCCCACGAGGTCTTGTGTGAGAGCAATTCTCTTCTTGATCTGATTGTTCAACATTATTTGCCATCAAGCAAAGGTTGGTGACTTCTTCTTCTTTTTCAGTCTCAGATGAGTCTGAAGCTGAGTCCGCCCAGAAAGCTCTTTGAAACTTCTTCTTGCCCTTCTTTACCATTGGTTTCTCCTCTACCTTCTCCTTGCTAGGAGTGGCTTTGAGTTTTGGACAATCAGTCTTTATATGACATGGTTTCCTGCATTCATAACAAATTACTTCATTAGAAACCTTGCCATTTCTGTTAAACTTACCTCTGTTCCATTGCTGGCATCTCTTCTGCTTCCTCTTTAAAAAGCTTCTGAATTGTCTAGTCATTAGTGCAATATCATCTTCATCCTCAGGTTGTGAGTGTTCACTCTCTGACTCTTTCACCTTTAGTGCAATATTTTTCTCCTTTCGTGGTTCACCTACATCAATCTTTGTTTGACTTACTCATTGCTCATAAGCAATGAGTGAACCAAGAAGATTGTCAATAGAGTAAATGTTAAGATCTTTAGACTCTGTAATTGTAGTAATTTTAGCATCATAAGCAGTAGGTAAACATCAAAGAATTTTATTAACCATTTCAGCATTAGTTAATTCCCTACCAAGTGCATGCAAAGAAGTGACAATTTGTGTGAATCTTGTGTACATGTCAGAGATAGATTCATTAGGTTTCATGCGAAACAATTCATAGTCATGTAACAAGATATTGAGTCTTGATTGCTTAACCTTATTTGTCCCTTCATAAGTTATACAAAGTCTATCCCATATGTCCTTTTCACTTTTACAAGTAGAAACCCGCATGTAGTCTTCAGATTTAAAGCACAAAAGAAACTATTTAGACATTTGGCATTTAATTGTGCTAAGTCACGTTCTTCTATAGTCCAATCTGCAAAAGGTGTTTCTACCATAACTCCATCAACTAATCTAGTTGGTTTTGTGTATCCATCCTGGACTAGCATCCACATTCGATAATCAAGTGACTGTAAGAAAGTAGACATGCGTGTTTTCCAAAAATCAAAAGGAATATTGTCAAACTAGTGGAGGTCTAGTGATAGAGTAACCTTCAGGTGTGTTTCGGTTTCCGAATGTAGCCATCTATGTTAATCAAAAAGTAGTTCAAACTTATAATTTTAAAACGAAGCTCTGATACCACTTGTTGAGTCTAGTAATTAGGTTGTTAAGCCTAAGTTAATGTCCCAAAGGCTACCAAGAGGGGGGGTTGAATTGACAGTTTAAAAAATTTTAAACCCTCTTTTAAAATTATGTTGAATCAAAATAAAAATTGTTTCTTTTAAGTTTTGTAGAAAAAGTTTTTCAACCACAGAGTTTTTAAAACTAAGAATTAAAATGCGGAAACGTAAAAACAGTAAAGTAAATGACACCAGATTTATAGTGGTTCGGTCTAAAACCAGACCTACATCCACTCCCTAGAGGCATCATCTGAGTATTGCACTAATACTAATAGTGACTCTCCTTTTGCATCCATAGCAAGGCGGAGAAGCCTTTACAACACACTCTTTTCACCACTCCCCAGTGCGGCAGAGAACCGTCGTCCTTTTACACAATCCCTAGTGTTGGCAGAGAACCGTCCATCCTTTCACACTCTCCAAGTGTGGGAAGAGAACCCTTCGGCTATTTACACTCTCCAAGTGTTGGCAGCGAACCCTTCGGCTATTCACACTCTCCTAGTGTAGGCAGCGAACCCTTCGGCTATTCACACTCTCCAAGTGTAGGCAGCGAACCCTTCGGCTATTCACACTCTCAGAGTGTCGGCAGAGAACCGGATCTCCTTGACAGATCTTCTCACAAGAATCTAGAAGGAATAAGGAAAAGAGTGAAGTAATCCCAATTCACAAGTAGAGACTCTTACCTTTGAAATCCAAGTGAAGCCTTCTCGCTCCAATGGTAGGAATCCTCCTTTGAATGCTCTCTTCCACTCTATCATTGGCTATTCTCTCAAGAGGCACGAAGATCAAATGACAAAAAGATTGGGTGGCAGTCTAATTTGGACTATTTATACAAAAGACAAGAAAAACCGCCCAAAAACTGCAAATTTTCAATTATGTACGCAGTGGATCGTCCCGTACGATCGTGGATCGTCCTGAACGATTTTACTTAAACGATTTGAAATGACCCCATTTGTACATGTGTACGAAATGTCTTCGTATAACTGATCATCCAGTACGAACTAGGTTCGTCCGGTACGAACGGTTATTACAAGGTCGGTTCTAGAAACTGCTGAAAATCGTTCTAAGTCGGTTAATCGTTTGGACGAAAATTTATTCGTCTGAACGAAATTTTTACAGAGGACCTATCATCCTGGACGATAATTTAATTCATCTGGACGAAAATTTTCCTGAGGACGGATCGCCATGGACGATAATTTAATTTTGTTTGGACGAAAATTTTCCAGAGACTAGATCATCTTGGACGATTATTAATTTCGTCTGGACGAAAATTTTCTAGAGGACCAATCGCCATTGACGATAATTTAATTTCGTCTGGACAAAAATTTTACAGAGAACCAATCATCCTGGACGATTGTAAAATTCATCCTGGACGAATAGGACTTAGAAAAATTTTTAAGCAAGTTCCTATTCGTTCCATATGCTCAATAGGAGATAACTGTCTGATCGTCCTGTACGAACGTATATCGTCCAGTACGATCAGTATAAATATTTTATGATCTCCTTATGTGTGTGTGTGTATGTTTTTATTCACTCAATTACAATCACTCCCTTTCAATTTAATTTCAAAGAAATGCAAACTTCAAATTTTACAAAGTATCTCATTCTAAATTTGATTTGAAGTCTTCATAGTGTTGAGTTCATTTTTCCTGAAATGTTAGTACACACAAGAGCAAATACAAATCTTGTAAAATTATTAGGAGATAACTACACATTTGAACAATAATATTTGGAATCATCAAAAACTACATAAGTTGCAAAAATGTAAAGCATTCAAATAGCAACTATCTCAACACAATCTTCTTTTCCTTAAGGTTAGGTTTCCTCCTTCCCTTAGGATTAGATCCACTGGTGGTAGAGTACGCCCCTCGTGGCACTACCCTAGTATCAAATTAAAACTCAATTATCTAGGGTTAGGACTTTTCCTTTCCTTAAAATCAATTCCAAATTCAATCTTCTAAGGTTAGGCTCCCTCTCATTTAGATTCAAAAATCAAATCTGATCCTCTATAGTTAGGAACCCTTCCTGCCTATACGATCACCCAAATTTTCTTTCCTTTAGGGTTAGATATCTTCTTCCCTTAGGATTCGACTCACTAGTGGTAGAGTACGCCCTCCGTGGCACTACCCTAGTATAAACTTAAATCTTGATTCCCCAGGGATGAACTTTTCATTCCCTTAGGATCAAAATTCCTAACATAATCTTTAATCTCAGTCAAAACTAATATGTGCAATAGAATTTTATTCTATTACACATATTGGGGGTCCTTTTGTTGACCTCATTTTTGTATGAGGTCACTTGGACCAATCCTGACCATAGATTAATTTCCAAATCAATTCAAACTCTAGGCCCTAGGATCCTTCTAGACTTCAGACCTTAGGTTCTATTCTAGACCTTAAGACCCTTCTAGGATTTAGACTTTAGGATCTACCTAGATCATAAATCAATCCAGACATATGATCAATCAAATCCAAAATCCAACTCAAATCTAGAATTTGAAACCAAAATCCAAGGCCAAAGGTGCCATCCTAAAAGCCTTTTCCAGTGAATTTTCAAACACTTCAAAACCCAATCAAATGACATCCAATTCAGAGTCTGTCAGTTGATACTGATGGAACATGTCTCTGGAGGCAACCCTCCAAATTTGAGCCCATTTTGAGGTCTCTAACCTCAGAAACTAAAACTAAATCCAAAGGCTGTAAAACCTTTAAATATTTACAACATATGACACTGGATCTATCACCTTGAAGATTCTGACCTTAGAGCCTTCACCAAAGCCTCTAGTCACTTCCAGACTATTAATCCTGATATGTTGAACAATAAACTAAATTTTTCTAGACTCATTTCAGCCCATAGTGGCCATGAGCCCAAAATGACCAAAATACCCCTATGGGGCGCAAATAGTGATTTCAAACCAAATGAATTTCAAATTGAATGCAACCACCTCCAGCAAGTTTCAAATATTAAAACAAACCCGTTGGACCCATTCCCAGACATTGGGTCAATATGGTTGACCTAAGAGGCCCATTAAGGGCCCAAATGGGTGTTTTGACCTAATTGAATTCCTTGAACCTTTAAAATACATTCAACAAACTCAAAACCATATTTCAAACTTGTTGAGCCCAAAATTGGACATTTGAACCAACCAATAGCTGACTCAGTCAATTGAACCCAAGTCTGGTCAAACTTGACCTATTTTGTTCAAATCACCACACATAATTAAATCAATGTCATAAAGTTTTTAGATTTATTCCATTTGATACATTGATTATCCCTAAACCTATTTTTTAAGCCAAAATTTTTAAACTGCTACATACCAATTCTGCATTCAATCGAGTCGATTAACATGCATCGCATTAGTAACAAATTAACAAGAGTATAATATTTAATTGCATTTATTTAGACATCAAAAACCCAATATAAGTCAAAGGGGCCAGTGAGGGATCTGCTCTATATGTCAGCCCCGTTCTCAAAACTTTTCTTAAATAACGTTCCTACCACTCAACATTAAAAGACCGAACTCATATTTTAAAATCATTTAGGTGGTTTAGCTGGCTCCCCAATCCAGGCCGGGGTAAGACCAGATCTACACTGCATTAGCTAGGTTCAGGGCACCTTTAAATGCCCAATTTAGATTTAGGTTCTGAGGCTGGCTCGGGCCATAAGACCTCACCCTCCGGGAATTGAATCCCAAATCTCTAATAAAATAGACCACTCAAACTAAAAATCTCTTTCAATCCAATTCGAGCCCAACAATTAGGATAGGCTGGAGTGTTCTCTGAATTATTTCAGAATCTCAAAACACTCCCTACTCCTCTTCCTTTGACTTTGAAAATAACTGTTCAACATTGAACTAATTCCACTTGAAATTCTAAACCTTAACTTCCTTTGATATCTAACTTTGAAATCTTAAATAAAATTTGTATCGCTATTTTAATCGAGAGTGTTCGTAGGAAAATTTCTAATTTTCCTACGATGTAATTAACTACGAGGGCTTGCGCTCGTAGGAGATTTAGAAACCCAGAACTTATTTTCAAAAATCAAATTTTTAAAACTTTAATTAATTATCTTTGGGAAAATCTAAATTTCAACGATCGTTACCTCCATTTTCGAACGATCAATAGCGATTGATAACTTCTTTCCTCGGAGAGATATATCAATTTCTATTGTGATTTTGATTATGAAATTAACGGTCTCTTATTCAAATTATTGTAGTTAAATAATTGATTGAACATAATTTTGATCTTTTGAGATCATATATTGTCTTTCTTTAAGTTTGAGTACGATAATTTGGATAATTTTGAAGCCTTGAAATTCAAACCCATTAGTGAATAATATTCCCTCCATTTGAGATGATATATCGTTCCTAATGTTGTGTTCGATTTCAAAACAAAAATTCAAAAATTAATTTTTCCCAAAGAAAATTAATATATTTTCAAAACTATATATAGATAAATATTTTTTTAATCAAAACAAAAAATGGCTCGCAAACTATAGGTGTTGAATGTATCTATGTGTTCATGCATGCTTTATATGTATGTTAGTACAAGGGTTAGAGAGAACAATTGATTCAAACCTAGCTAACCTAGTGACATTAAGGGCAATAATTAAGGACTTATTTCTAGAAGACTTAGAATATTTTCGATAATTAAGATTCACCTCCTATTGACTCAAAACTTTGAACACTTGAACTTAGTGACATGTATAACCACTAGGAAAATTTTTAAAAACATGCGAGCCAAAGTGTTGAAAATCTGGCAGGATCTCCCCTTATTTTTGGAACTCAAAGTGTTGAACTTTCATTCAACAAATGGTTCACAAACTATTTAGGGAAGATTAGTAAAGAAGCTTAACTCTTTCAACCTCTAAGAGTAATTAAAGGATGAAATGTTAAAGGCAAACTTTTTACCGGAAAGGTTTGAGGTTCGTTGTATATGTTAACTACGATGATCGTCGTAGAAGAACATATAACAATGACAATCAATTTGAAATGATTTTAGAGAGAGATTTGAAAACTCAAAAATCTGGCAGCATCCCCCCTTATTTTAGGACTCAAGGTGTTGAATTTTCATTCAACAGAAGGTCCACATTGATTAAGGGAATTTCTTAAATGCTAACTCAACTCTTTCACTCTAGTTAGTGGTCTAGAAATGAAATGTAAGAGATTAGCTTTACCGAAATAATTGAATTTTCAGATCGAATTTTAAAAGTGAATTCTACATTGGATCGCATACACCAAATTTCAAAGGTCATAATCCGATGTATAACGATACAACATAGAGATTGTTTAGAGTTTGAAAAGACTTGAATTCTAGTAAAGGATTAAGAATTTTGATTTTGAAATTAAAGAAAAGTTCTATAAGTTATATAACTTAGCATGCCACTGGAAATCCGAGCACGCAAGTTTCTAACATTTATAGAAAGGTTTAGAAAGGAATAGTCTTGACTCTTTCGCTCTACCAACCAAGTTGGAGGCAAAATGTCCAAGCCCGACTTAAAGGGAGATTTCCTACACTCACCTCTCGTTACGCATGTCTTAATTGATTGAACAAATTTGTTTTGATTATAATATATATATATATATATATATATATATATATATATATATATATAATTTTGAAAATGTATTAATTTTCTTTGGGAATATTTTTAATTTTGAATTTTAAAATTGAACACGTCATTATGAACAATATATCACCTCGGGAGATGATCATATCGTTCCCTAATGGGTTCAAATTTTAGAATTTCAAATTTATCCGGATTATCGTAGTCAAACTTAAAAGGAGAATCACATTTGACCCCGGAGGATCAAAATGGAATTTAATCAATTGTTTGACTATGCTAATTTGGATAAAAGGATCATTAATTTTATAATCAAAATCAGGATAATAGAATGACATATCTCTCCAAGGAGAGAAAGTATCACTTATTATCAATCATTTGGATATAACGATAATGATCGTTTAATTGAGATTTCCCAAAGAGAATTAATTAAAGTTTTGAAAGATTGATTTTAAAAAATAAGTTCTGGGTTTCTAAATCTCCTACGAGCGCAAGCCCTCGTAGTTAATTACATAAAAGGAAATTAAAATTTCCTACGAAAACTCTCGATTAAAATAGCAGTGTAAATTTTATTTAAGATTTCAAAGTTAGATATCAAAGGAAGTTAAGGTTTGGAATTTCAAGTGGGATTGGTTTGATGTTGAACAATTATTTTCAGAGTCAAAGGAAGAGGAGTAGGGAGTGTTTTTAAGATTCTAAAACAATTCAGAAAACACTCCAGCCTATCCTAATTGTTGGGCTCGAATTTGATTGAAAGAGATATTTAATTTTGGATGGTTAATTTTATTAGAAAGTCGGGATTTAATTCCCGAAAGTTGAGGTCTTATAGCCCGAGCCAGCCTCGAAACCTAAGTCTAAATTGGGCACTTAAAATTAGTACCCCGAACCTAGCTAGTGCAATGCAGATCTGGTCTTACCCCGGCCTGGATTGGGGAGCCAGCTAAACCACCTAAACGATTTTAAAATATGAGTCCGGTCTTTTTGTAGAGTGGTAGGGACATTAATTAGAAAATTTGAGAGGAATGGGGTCGACATCTAGAGCAGATCCTTAATTGTCCCCTTTAACTTATGTCAGGTATTTGATGTCTAAATAGATACAATTAAATATTAGACTCTTTTAAATTTGTTACTAATGTGATGCATGCTAATTGACTCGATTGAATGCAAAATCAGTATGTAGCAGTTTAAAAATCTTTTTGGCTTAGAAAGTAGGTTTTTCCCTAGAGATTGCATAACATCCCCTTGACAGATCGACACCCTCATAGGCCAGGTGGTCTGCCAGAACCCGCAGGCGGGGAGATGCCTAACAAGGTAGAGAAGATTTAATATGATGCATGAAAAACCCTCGGCGAGTCCGAGCTTACTTCGTAGGACCGTTTAGAGTTTCTATCTTATCTTAAAAATTTTATTTAATTAAAGTAGAAGAATTTTTTGACAGACCCCTAAGAGCCTAAATTTGAATTCTAGGTCAAACCAAATACGGCATGCGAATAAAAAAAAAAACTAGAAAAAGTAGGAGCTCTAATGCACAATCAATTAAATAAATCAATCAAATTAAATATATCAAATTGAATGTCCATATGGCAAGTGCCACTTATTATTACATCTCAAAAATTACAAGAAATTAAAGTGGCCGGGCACCGGTGACTACAACCCGGATTTCTAATCCTAAATCAAATGACTTTGAGATTTGGGATTCTTCTCATCATCCATTTCTTCGTCTTCTCACGGACATCTTGATTCGTCAGTTCCGGATATCCAAATGGAAAGAAACTCCCCCTTGAACGGGGTGTTATCTTTTCTCTTTGGATATTTAAAGAGTTTCCAAACTTGATCTTCCAAATGGACGAAGACTCTCCCCTTTAGGGATGTCTTCTCCTCTTTGGAATTCAAGTTGGATATATATATCCCAAATTCAAATCACTTTAAATAATTACAACCATATCAAATCAAATTTACATTAATTAAAATTGAAAAATCTAGACTCGGTCCTGCAAGGTTATCCTAATAATCAACAGTTATTTATAATCCCAAACAGTTAATATTTAATCTCAAGCAGTTGATATATTTGAAATTTAAAGTGCTCAATATATTGCAGTAAATAAATAAACAATCACATCAATTCTAAGCTAACAACCAGCATGCAGTGAAAGCCACGAAAAACTCGGCACACAACTGTAGAAAAGTAAACACCGACCTAGCCTAGAACTAGAATTGGTTATCCTATCAAACCATCTAAAGTGTGTGAGGTAGGTCGTGTGGTCTTGATATTTCCTAAATAGGATAAATTTTTTAAAGTTGCTTAAGGTTCTGGTTGGTTGAAAGGCTTAAGGGAAATTTAATTAGAGTTTAAGTATTAATGGTTTGAAGTCAATTTTAAGATTGATTTTTAATTATTTATTGAATACCACCTTTGTTTCACATCGAGGTCGTGAAGTTTATTTCACCTTCCTTGGGGCTAATTTAACAGCCTCGTAGGCCTAGGTTACCTAGTGGTACCCGGTATAATTAAGTGATTTGATTTGGTTAAAGTTTGAAGGTTAATGAATTTTAATCAAAATTGGTTGATTACTGATTTTAAGAGTTGATTAATCATTTCTGGAGTTTTAGAGTGATTTTGAGTTTTTATGAATTTTTATGAATATTTTAATCACTTAATTAAAGGGTTAAAAATTGACTTTTTTATTAAGCTCAAATTCTAGAATGTTTGTATTTTATTAAAATATTAGACCTTTCTACAATCATCTAGACAGTAAGTGCGTTGACATCAGATTTTTCTACATTTTATTATGAAGGTTTGAAGTTTTGAACTAGTTTTGACCTATAGTTGACCAAAAAGTTGACTTTTTGAAATATTAAAAATTTATGGAATTTAGCATTTTTAATAAATATTAGACATTATTATGAGTTCAATGCAAGTGAGTTTGTTCAATTTGGATTTTTATTGAATTAGTTATAAATATTTGAAGTTTTGACTATTTATTGAATTATTGAAAAATCCTTAATTAAAGGAGCTTTTTGTGATTTTGTTCCAAATGAGATCCTAACTCCTTGAAATCAGCTCCAAAGGTCAGGAATAACCTAAGGAGAGATTCCCAAGTGTTTGGGAAATTTTTGGAATTTTTAATTATTATTAATTAATTATATTAATTAAAATATTGATTTTTACTTAAAATTAAATTAAGGTTTAATTTGCTGTCAATTAAAATTGGTATTAAAGTATATTAAGTTTTAAATTTTTTTTTTACAAAATAGTTTTAAATTAAATCTCTCAATTTTATGAAAATTTTCATGTATTATTTAAAATATAATTTTTTAAATTAATTTAAATTAAAATTGAATTATTAAAAGTGTAAAGAAATTAAAGCTATTTAAAATAATATAAAAAAATAATTAATAATTAAGATAATAATTTTTTTTATAAAATTTAATTGAATGTTAAATGTTCTCTGAGATTTTAATATTATTCAAGATTAAAATAATAATAATGTTTTTTTAATTATTTTTAATTAAATTGTAATTAAAAACTAATATTTGAAATTACTTAGAATATATATGAACTTTTAAAGCCATTTTATTTTTAAATCAAAGGCCTTGAAAATCTGAGCAGTTTGATATATTATATGGATTTTTTGGATTTGTATTTTATTTACTATGGTTTTTTAAAGATTTCTGTTAATTAAATTGTCTTAAAGTTAATTTAAAACCTTTTAATTAAATCGGTGGCTGTCAATGGGACAGATGGCATTCTCTGGTTCATCCAGCCAAAATGCGGTGGCGGTCAAGTGGGCCCCGCTCACTTATCCAACGTGGCAACCCGTCGCAGCCGTCCGATCTTCGAAGGCTTGATCCGATGGTGGCGATTAGATCCCGTCGTATGGTCTGGATTAAGAGAGATCAGATGGTAGAGAATCAATCCAGCAATCAGACATGCACGGTTCAGATGAAGCTGGACGGAAGTCTGATCGCTGAATCAAATACACGGTCAGAACAGGCACCTGAACAACTAGATCAGGACCGTAAATCGAGATATCAACGGTCCAGAAATTAGGTGCCTGAGCCAGGCCACGAAAATGCCCTAGAACCCATTTTTGAGCTCGTTCGTTCGATCCGATCAATCAAAATTAATAAAATTTTAAATATAGATTAAATATATGAACAGAAATATTGGGGATTTGTTTTTATAACCTAGAAATCAGTATAGAGATACCTATTTAAGCTAGTGTACTAGACCTAGGGTTTGAGTTTTTTACCTTGATAATGGACGGTTTTACCCGTTTAATGGCATGTTGCATTTGTAGGCTGTCCCACGCTCCTTTTTGTAGAAGAAACCTTGGCTCGAAAGCTCCTAAATCAACGAAAAATTGGCTTGGACGGAGTTCTGCTTAAGCTCGCCAGAATCTGGCCGCCAGCGAGCTTTCACCGGCTGGATTTGGTTTTGGAGGTGAAGATAGGATGGTTTTGGAGTTGAATGAGCAGAGATATCGGTTGGAGAGGCTTGAGGTGGTGAGAGAGAGCTAGGTGTTGAATGAGGCTCATTTGAGCCTTTTCCCCTATTCAATCTCTTCCAGATTGAATGGAGGGATGAGATCTACTGGATGAGCCTCCAGATGAGTGCCATCCGTCCAGAGAGTGGTTGGGAGCAGATGGAACCAAGGACAAGAGGACATCTTATGTGGAAAGTGTCCCTTTTTCTAATGAGCATGTGGAATTGATCCTAGCTGTTTGATAATGATCTAGTGGCTGTGATGGGCTCAAAGAAGGTTCTAGATATTAACTAAACTGCTGGATTGATTTGGATTAGAGTGGAATCAAGTTTAAAAAGGTTTTGACCAAATTTGACCACTACAAAGACCATGTTGACTGTTTGACCAATCAATATGCCACACGGGCTTGTGAGTTGGCATATGGAGATGCCTTGGGTGCTGGAGTGATGATTTGGAGGGAGCCTAAATGGGTTGGAGTAACTTGAGTCAAGCCATTTGGGCAATTAGAGGTTTGTTGACCAAGCATTGACTGGTCAACTAACCATTTTGACTGTCAAGGTGGCAGCCAAGTGGACTCAAGAGTTGGTTAGATTGAATCAAAACAAAGGCCAAGTGAAGGGATTGAGACTTGAGTTTGGTATGGGAGTTTGAAGTAAATTTGACCAAATTTATTAAGTTAAGTTGGTCAACTTGACTTGGGTTTGACTCAAAATAGGTTTAGAAATGTTTGAGACAATAAGTGGAATGAGTTTAAAAGTTTGAAGACATTGATTTGGTTAAATGGTTTGAAACGACTCATTTGAACTCTTAATGGTTCATTAGGTCAATCTATGTTGACTGGGTCAACCAGGTTGACCCAAGGAGTGAGTTTGGGTTCAATCAAATTGTTATAATATTTTGAGTCTATTAAAAGTGGTTTCAAGGTTTGGAAAGTCAATTTGGTCAAAAATACCTATGTTGACTTGGTCAACCAGGTTGACCCAGGGTCTGGGTTTGGGTCCAACAAGTTTGATTTGATATTTGAAAATTGTTGGAAGAGGTTCCAAGCAATTTGGAAGTCATTTGGTTTGAAATGCCTATTTGAACCCCATAGGGATACTTTGGTCATTTTGACCCTTGGTCAACTGGAGGTCAAAATGTGTCCACCAAAGTGCAGTTTAATGTTCAATTGGTCATGATTAAGTGTTTGGAAGTGACTAGAGGCTTTGATGAAGGCTCTAAGGTCAAAATTCACTGGGTGGCAAGTCCAGTGGCATAGGCTGTAAATATTTGAAGGTTTTACAGCCTTTGGATTTTGATTTAGTTTCTGGGGTTAGAGACCTCAGAATGGGCTCAAATTTGGAGGGTTGCCTCCAGAGACATGTCCCATCAGTATTCAACTAACAGACTCTGAATCGGAGGTCATTTGATTGATTTTTTAAGTGTTTGAAAATTTGCTGCAAAAGGCTTTTAGGACTTAGCCTTTTAGTATTGAAATTTGGTTTGGATTTCTAAGATCTAGGTAGATCCTAAGGTTTGGATCTAGGATAATCCTAGAGTTTAGATTGGTTTGGAGATTGAATTGATTTGGGGTCAGGATTGGTCCAAGTGACCTCATACAAAAATGAGGTCAACACTAATATTAGCTGAAAAAAATGAGACACTGATAACATATTTATCAATCAATATAAAAAATGAGATAAAAAGCATCAACAAAGTAATTTAAGCTACCCTTATTGTAAATAAATTTATCATGTTTCTATTATCTAATTTATTATTTTCCCTTCATAACTATAAAACCCTAACAAGGCTTATTACTGTTGCACAAAATATAGACGAGTTCTCATCTTATAACTGGGCAGAGGCCATTATAGATTTCTTAGTTTCTCAGATTAATGGGATTGCCAAAAATTTTGTGTAGGAAATCCCACTAGGTTATATAAATGGATTTGTACATTTGTTAATAGTGAGCAATAACAACATCTAAGTTTCTCACTAATTAATAATTCATTTAAGGAATTTATTACCTAATTTTACATTTGATCTTATGCAAGTTTGATTGCTGGAGCACACATCAATTTATTCCCTTAAGATGGGTAACTCAGGATCTTATTTCCTTATATAGGGCTGTCACATATTTTATATTTCCCAACTAGTTTCCCAATTATTTGATGAGCTGAAGGATAGCAAAGTACACATGCTTCCCCACACATAATATGATAGGAAATTTAATGTGTTCATAATCTTACTGTGATAATGGGCTCACTTATGTGCAAATTTTTTATTCTCTCTACGGAGTAACTCGGGAGGAAACATATCTCTTGCTACATAAGGACTATATTAACAGCCAAACAACACATCCCATCTCCCCTGAACCCTCGCCCATCTCTCTAATTCTCCTCAATAAGTCTGCTCTACACCTAGACAAAAGGAATTTTTTTGCATCACAACATCCACTAATATAAATGTTAACATCTCTAAGCAAGTGATGACTAAAATGTGCACCTTATGTAATTCTCTGCTCAAGGATATTGAAGAGAATCTTGGTTCAAGATTTGGGTTATTGGAAATGAAAGTTGCTATAATTGAAAAGAATCTTGGCTCAAGAGTTGGGTTATTGGAAATGAAAGTTTATATAATTGATGAGAAGCTTAGCTTAAGGGTTGGGCTACTGTAAATGAAAGTTGTTGGAATATAATTCTACATATAAAGTTGATAAAAAGTATCTTCTGGCAGAATCATCCTCAACAAGACCAGAAGCCCTTATTATTGTAATTTCTCATGTTGTTGACATCATTGAGGATTCCCCAGTTGTTATATTTCTCATGTTGTCGACATCATTGAGGATGCCTAGTAGTTGTAATTTCTCCTGTTGTCGACAACATTGAGGATGAACTACTAGATGCGACAACCATGGGATCGATTGTAGTCGTTAGAGTGATGAATGATAAACTAATGCTGGTGATAAGAGGAAAAGAGGCAACCCACCTGTGCAACAAATAACTACAACTAATGTAGTCATTATGGTGGACTCATTACCTGAAGTTGTTGCACCAAGCAAGCAAAATAAAGGAATGCATTGGAAAAAAAGATGACAACTTAGGAAATGCAATTGTTCATGGATAGTTATTTTGAAAAGCATAGTGATATGTAAGTTTCAGTTGTTGTGGCATGCTTAATTATATGGGTTTTTTAGTTATGTTTTTTTTTCTAATACAGACACTATGTATTGCATGTGAAATATTTAGTTACAATGATTTAGATAGTTTATGTAGTATTTTTGTTTATTTTGATACTTATTTGAACTAGTACAAAATGTGTGTATTAGAATTTTTTTTTGAATTGTTATTTTTTTCCTTATACAGATATTGTGTATTGCATGTGAAATGCTTAGTTCTAAACAAAAATACTACATAAACTATCTAAATAATTATAACTAAATATATCAAATGCAATACATATTGCATGTATAAGGAAAAAATTGCAAATAAAAAAAATTCTCTTATATACACTATGTAGTAGTTCAAAAAGCATCAAAAAGAACAAAAACACAATATAAATTATCTAAGTCATTGTAACTAAGCGTTTCACATGCAATACACATGTTTGTATAAGGAAAAAAATTATAAAAATTTTATAGTACACATTGTGTACTAATTCAAAAAAGCATCAAAATGAATAAAAAAAATGCAAAAACTATCTAAATAAATTCAACTAAGCATTACACATGCAATACATAGTGTCTTTATAAGAAAAAAAAACTACAATTCAAAAAAATTCCCAAATACACACTGTGTAATAGTTCAAAAAAGCATCAAAATAAACAAAAAATATCACATAATTTGTCTAAGACAGCGTAACTAAACGTTTCACATCCAATACACATTTCTGTATAAGAAAAAATACTCTAATTCAAAAAATTTTTCTTTATACACACTATGTATAAGTTCAAAAAAATATCAAAATGAATAAAAATATCACATAAACTATCTAAATCAATGTAACTAACTGTTTCCCATGCAATTCACAATGTCTATAAATGAAAAAAAAAATCATAATCCAAAAAAATATTTCTAATACACACACTATATATTAGTTCAAAAAGAAACTAAATGAACAAAAACACTATATATACCATTGAAATTATTATATCTAAGATTTTCACATGCAATACACCGTGTCTCTTTACAAAAAATATCAATTATCATTTTATATAAATTTTTACATAATTTATTTATAGAAGCATGCCTCTTCGTGTCATTCTACATTTAAATAATTGAATATTACATTCTAAGTCAATATGTAAGCCATAAAAACATTTGATTAAACTATCATCCTTAACCTAAATTTAAATTGAATGCAATTATTTCTTTGAGGCAATGATATCCATCATCATCATCCTCGTGTACTTAGATGTTGGTTGGTTGGTTGACTGGTTGCTGACCTATTTATAAATTCCTCATTGAAGCATTCATGCATGTTTGAGAACTTGATCTACCTTGAAGGTGAACAGAGTTTTGTTTTAGACACCTTTACGATAGATTTATCTGTTGAAAAAACTAAGCTTAGCAAAACATATATCACCTCATAATATATATTTAAAAGTAATTATTATCTAAGTTACATATTACTCTTAAGATTTTTCCTCTTTTTCCAGTAGCCCTTCAACCTTTCATTAGAGATGCTTTTAGGCCTACACCTTGGTAGGTCTTTTAATTTTGTAATCCCATCATTTGTATTGCCTATAAACTTATGGTTCTTTCTCTTGCTATCAAAGATCAACTTTATATTTTTCATCCATGTCCTTCATTACAACCAACATGTACTTTTCTGCCTCCTTAATCTACTGTGCTTGTCTGCTAATTTGATATGCAAATATGTTAATATGATTTTGAGTATCATGCCACTGCAGGCCTCAGATTCCATGTCTTTCTTTTCCAAACCTGTGGACATGATGCCAGTATATATATCTTTCCTAACTCTTACTAATCATCACAACAGTAGGTATTTCTCATAAATATTCATAATATCTAGCTACCTTATAACTCTTGTATAGTGAGAACATAGTAAATCCATTTCCTTAAACTTAGCATAGGTGCATTGAATGCTAACCTCTTTTGCATCAAAATGAATAATTTAAGGGATCAACTGGTCCTTATTCTCTACGCTTTTGATGAAAAATTTCAATGAATCTCTTGAATCATAGTCTATACACATTCCACCAATACCATGTAAAAATTCTTCTTAAAATTTGAATAAAGATTTTTATTGTGAATCTAGATTCAAGAATTATAATTTTGGTGATAGCAAATATTTCTGACACTTTTATTTTTCTATGGCTGCCTTGCCTACTAATATTTTAGGTCCACAAGATCAAATTACAAATCAAGCCAGCTTAAGAATGGGTTAATTAGGACTAAGTCAGTCTATAAGTGCACGTCAAGGGGATTTTTCTTTTCATGAGTCAAATATTACAAAGTGGAACCTAATGCTAAGTAACCTTGCACACACACACTAAGGAAAAAAATTATGTCTATTTTTAGAGTTTTCTATTTTTGGTCATATCATCCGAGATAATCCCAAATCACCTTGGACGATTAGATAAAAATAAAAAGCCTAATTATGACATTCTAGTTAAGGTAGCCAAAATTATGCCAGTCATCCTAGATGATATTAACATTGTCCTAGACGATAGGCTCAAATTAGAAAGAATCAGCTGCCAACTTTTTTAGGCATATTTTATTTTTGGACATCGTCCTGGATGATGCATTTCAATTAGGCCTAAATTATTTAAATAATTAAGGAAATAAATTAAGGTTTGATTGCTTGATTATATTGTCCTGGACAATCACATGATCATCTGGGATGATTCGTTAAATAAATCTTAGTTTCTTTCTGGACGACCAGGGCGATATTCTAGACAATACTTGATGTTTTGAACTAATCATACAAGATGATCCATAAATCATCCTCGACGATCAGTTATTTTTTCATCATCCAAACATGTTACCAGGGTGATATTCTGGACAATATTTGATATATTTGAACTAATCGGCCAAGATGATTGTGAAATCATCCTGGACGATCAGTTATTTTTCATCGTCCAAGCCAGGTAAGGTATGGCAGAACAGAGCAAGTGTTTGGATGATATTTGATGCCTTGAACTAATTGTACAGGATGATGTACTATCATCATAGATGATTATAATAAAGAAACCTTCTAATCATCCAGACTCTCCCAGATCGTCACGACTGATTGAGCTGAATTTGTACTGACCGTACTAAATGATCCATTGATCGTCCTGGATGATATTTGTCAATTTGTTGTAATTTAGGGAAAATTTGAAGCCCTTCTTTATAAGACCTCTTGTTTACTCAAGATAGGATCTTTTGTTGTTGTCCTAACCTGAGAGAGCCAATAGGAGAGGGAGAGCAAGGGAGAGAGAGAGAGAGAGAGAGAGAGAGAGAGAGAGAGAGAGAGAGAGAGAGAGAGAGAGAGAGAGAGGATCTTATGAGGAGTTTTAGAAAGGTTGCTCCAAGCAAGAATCCGAGTCATCTTCTCTGGTCATCATCCCTAGTTTCTTAGAGATTCTAGTGCGGCCTACTTCAGCGATTGATCAAGGTTCTCTGTCTGCTTCAGGAGGAAGCAAAGGAAGTTAGGTTCTCTGCCTCATCAGGGTCGATGGAAAGGAGTTTTTATATGGGCTTCTCTGCCTTGCTGTGAGAGCAAAAGGAGAGACATTGAGTTTAGTGCAATACCCGGAGGAGAGGCTCCGGGGAGTGGATGTAGCTCAAGTTGAATGAACCACTATAAAATTTGGTCTGTTCTTTCTTATTGCATATTTTGCATTTATTTTTTGCATTTTATTTTTGTGGTGATTGTTTGGTTGTGATTGTGGTTTTGTTTGAAAAATTTTTAAAACAGCAATTCATTCCCCCTCTTGATTAGCCTCGGGCTAGTTTATAAGGGTTTAATATCCCTAACAAACTTTCACTTTTTTTTAAATAAAATCGAGCAGATTTCTTTGATATTGGGTTATTTTTTTATTACATGTACTGTTACGGACTAGCCGCATTGGTAATCTTCATATGTTCATTCCAACTTTATGTGATCATCACCCTCTTTAGGCCTAAAAAATAATTAGTTATAAAACTTGTGGGTTTTGAAATATAATGACACATTATTTATAGACTCGCTACACTTTGTGGATGTAATACTCATGCTAAAATAATCCTTATTGAATGTTATTGACCACATATTTCTTATCCTAGAAAGCTCCTCCAACTAACCATTGTTATGGAGGCTCCCTTATATGATCATTTTATCTTATATTTTCTCAAACTCCTTTTTAGAGTCACACTTTCTCAAACACTTATAAAAGAGTTCTCTGACTTTTTTATTATTGTTGAAGCACCAAAATTATGATGGAATCTTTTTAGGGATGTGCTATTAGCACAGTCTATGATATATGCGAGGTAATGAAACTTTTATAGCCTGAGTCATTGCTTGGTCATGATCAGTGAGTATTTTTATTGGATATTTATCACCATTATTCAAATAAATATTTTAAATAGCCAAGTAAATGATTTAATTATTTCTTCTGATAAAAAGCCATCTTAAGTAGAATATTATACCAATGATTATTAACTTTGACAAATGGTGCATAGACTAAATTATATTTATTACGTCTATAGCTAGTATAAAAAATTATCACATCTCCAAAGTAGTTATAATCTATCATATACATCCCCTCAACCTAAAAAAAATTAATAATCCATCAAATTCATTAATTTGGACATTTCATTTAAACAAACTATCATCAACTTGTCTATCTTTAAATAATTGATTTAATGAATTAGTGTCTCCACATTTAATCATTGCTCTTTTCTCTTTCTGAATGTAGTTGTAGGTATCCCTTTTAAAGAAGCCAACATTCTTGATAATCTATCATATCCATCCCTTTTAATGTAGAAAATGCATCACTGATTTTTATCCCGACTTCTGTCATCGATTTAAGAACTGATGCTTTCTCATCACTAATATTCTTACATGATCTAAGTAGATATTCGTCTAGCTTAGCCAATTCTTGATTTTAGTTTTCTATAAAATTTTGCACCTTCCAATTTTTATCTTCATCTACTGTAAACTTAAATCATAGTCGGATACCCCATTTTGGTAATTATTTTTCAAAGATTTATTTGGGAATTCAAATCAAGACCCTTAATAAAACCAAATTTTAAATAGACAAAGTCTTTACATCTTATTTTTTTAGAATTTAGCTAGTAATTTTGATGTTCCTTACGAACACTAAAACTAGCATTATAGGCATAACTGCAGTACAACTTGTATGCTTCCTTTTTACCATTATACACATCATGTGTACAAGAGAAAAAATATTTTAAAGGGGAAAAACATAACATAAACTATCTAAATCATTATAAATAAGCATTTTACATGCAATACATAGTGTGAATATAAAAAAAATTGTAATTAAAAAAATCCTTATACACACATTATGTATTAGTTCAAAAAGTAACAAAATGAACTAAAAAATGATACATAAATTATTGATATCATTGTATCTGAGCTTTTCACTTGCAATATACAGTGTATATAGAAGGAAAAAACCACAATTCAAAAAATTCCCCTTATACACACTCATTGTATATTAGTTCAAAAAAATAACAAAATGAATAAAAAAGAATACATAAACCACTGATATCATTGTATCTAATCTTTTTACATGAAATAAATAATGTTTGTATAGAAAAAGACCAAATTAAACATTTTCCCTTATACACAATGTGTACAACTGCATAAAGCATCAAAAAGAGGTAAACAAACATAAATCATTAATATCGATGCATCTAAGCTTCTCATATGCAATACACAGTTTGTATATAAGGAACAAACTACATTTCAAAATACATCATAAATAATTAAAGAATACATCATAAACCCTAAAAACTATATATTTATAAGAAACAAAGTAAAACTTGAGTGGATTTAAAATATATTGATAAGTTCAACTTCAAATCTACATCAGGTTTAACCAAATTGACTTTCGTTTCATCCAACATTGTAATCTCTATACTATCCTATAAACTCTTGCCTAAGATTAGTTGTAGTCTTGTTATCTTCAATTCTTCCTAGATGTTTGCATACCACCTTTTAGTCTTCGTGTTCTATGAGCATGTCATCTCCTTAGAGAATGTAACATCCTCCAAACCATTTTTCATCTTCATTATCTATTTCTTATTTTTCTTTCATAGGTACCAAAAGTTTTATTCTACTAAAACACTAAATAGTTAAGAGTTTTCGTGGGTTTCTTTTTTAAAAATATAAAAAATAGTGTTAATTTAAAAATTAAATGGACTAGGTCAAGTCATTAGGTCATAAGAAAAAAAAATATTAGAAATCCAAGTATAAATTCACATGCCTAAATTTAATTGATGTCCAAACGCAGAGCTACGTTCAGACTCTGCACCTAATAATTTCTCATTGCGCTACTTAAATCATATGTACGTCTAATATGGCCATCCCGTCCATCCTTATAAATAAAATAAATCACACTACTAAGACACCTTTATTTGATGTCCATAAACTCTCCTCTCTTTTGCGTTAGGTAAAACTATAAACCTCCTCCCATGAATCCTACAATCTCTCGCCTTTTCCTTCTCCCACTCTCTTGCCTCAGCTCCGAACTGCCACCCTTATTGGCCTGCTTGAGGAAAGTCATGCAGGAAGGTATTAGCAGAAAAGCAATAATAGAGATAAACAGATGCATAATACGATGCATATTGATGTAAGATGAATAATGAAATACAAAGAGTAGTAAAGTGCTATATAAACTATTCATTGGAGATGAAATTCATAAGCTAGCCTTAGATAATTAGCAGGCAACAAATGTTATTGAGCCAGCTGTAAGGTGGCGGCTGTGCTCATCTATTGCAATTGAAGGTGGCTGCAGACTGTGGTAAGTAGAATCATTTGTAATAGTGGGTTTGTGTGTAGTAGTTTGATCAAGCTTATTGTCACCCGCCCTCAAGTTAATGGTGGATTGAATGGTTAACTTGCTGCAAAGAAGTGTAAATCTGGGAATTGAGAAGCCTTTTATAAGTATACCTACCACTTGGTCCATATTGGAAATATGATAAACAGCTAAGACATTGGAGTTAATTGATTCTTAGATAAAGTGGAGATCGATCTCAATATATTTAGTGCGACCATGAAAAATTGGATTAGTGGCGATGGACATGGTTGAAATGTTATCGCAATAGAGGGGTGTAGTGCAAAAGGAATGGAGAAGTCTTGGCATAAACGATGAAGAAAAATTAACTTAGTTGTAGCAGCAACCAAGGAGCAGTATTCTGCTTCAGTAGAAGAGCGAGCTAAAGTTGAATGTTTCTTGACACATGAAGTAATCAAATTTGGACCAAGAAATATATTGTTGTAACTCGGGCTCCATAATTTATGATTTTGATGGTAAAAGCATTACTTATTGCACCTTTATGACCCTTAGTATTTATAGTGCTTTTTTTTTTGTGTACTAACATTTTCGGCACATCATACACCACTCAATAAAGATTTAATGCTTAAGATTGGGTAGAATAGGATATGTTGAAAGAGTCTATAGAATTCATTTATTTATTTTTTAATTTATTGAGTCAAGTTCTGTAATGGTATATGCTAGCCTGGTAATCGTGCACACACACTCATGGGAATGAGATAGTGAAAATTTAGAAGTGTAGTTTTTTAAACTAATCATACTATACAATCCATATCGTATTGTATGATTAGCTAATCATAAAATCATTAAAATGTTTAATTGTAATATATAAAGTAATTTGAACTAATCATATCATATGATCTAGATTATATACGATGATCAGTTGAAATAAAAGTCCTAATTGCCAATCAAAATTTATGCAATATTCTAAAATTCAAAATATGCATCAATCGTACTGTACGATCAGATCTCTGGTTGGGATGATAATTTAATTTTGCCAATTATATAGGATAATAAATTAAGTCATTTTAATTAATCATACTGGACGATCAACATAATCACTTGAACTAATTGTATTGTCTTTTACAGTTTATACAGTACTAACATGGTGATTTAAACTAATCGTACCATACGATCTTGGATCATACTATATAATCAGAGTTATTAGAATTGAATTTTTAGGGTTTTTCTAAGCCCACTATTTAAGCTTTCTTGTAAGACTATGTAAGAGTCTTTTGGGCATTCATTGAGTGTTTTTCTCTAAAGAAAGCTTGAAGAGAGAACCTAGAGCTTAGGAGAGAAAAGGTGGAGTTTGTCTTGAGGAAAGCTTTAGGAAGAAGACCTCTTGGGTTGCAAGGGTGTGTGATAGAGGGAGTTCCACACAGTTGCTCCGGTGAACTAGCACCTGAGTTCCTCCATGTATTAAGGTTTGTCTTGAGGAAAGCTTTTGAAAGAAGACCTCTTTGGTGTCAAAAAACCCAGCTACTCTACTGCATTGGGGGAGGTGAAAAAGGATTCCATGTTATCTGCCTTTACTAGAAGGGTAAAAAAATGATTCTATGATCTCTTCCTTCACTAGGAGGGTGAAAAAGGATTTCAGATTTTCTGCCTCACCAGGAGGGTGAAAAGATTGCGGTCCTCACCAGGAAGATATTCTATAAGGGCTTATCCATTTAGCTGTGGGAGATAACAGAGAGTCTTTAAAGATTTAGTGCAATACCTAGAGAGGAGGACTCCGAGGAGTGGATGTAAGTTATGGTTTGACCGATTCACTATAAAATTATGGTGTGTTCTTTCTTATTTTTGATTTTCTATAATTTACTTTTCTACATTTTAATTTGCTAGAAATTGCATGTTAGTAGAAATATGTGATTGATATTATGTGTGTTGATTAGACTATCTTGACCATCTTTATAACTTTTGACAAGTTTATTAGCTTCCGCATCAAGTGATAGTATTGCTTCTGCATTGATTTTCCTAAGACTAGTTCACTAAGGCTTAACATCCTTTATCAAACTTTCAGCTACAATATCTGGTAGTAGATTTACGATCAATATTATTACTTGCACAATCAGCATTAATAAAAGCTATTAGTTAAATATCCCCTCGTTGTAGTGAAGGCTTAGAATAAAGTCCCTTAGAGATATCAAAGAATTATTTTAAGTGCTTCAAAATGACTATCCATGCGATGATGCATATGTTGACAGATTTTGTTCATCGTAATTGCAATATCTGGACAAGTAGCGGTGAGATATTGGAGAGAGATGATAAGTTATCTGAACAATAATAGGTTTGCGAAGGGCGTCTCTTGGACAATAGTGAGAGAATATTTGGAGGAAAATGGGGTTGAAAGAGGCTTAAAAGTTTGCATACCAGTCTTTTCCTAAATAAAAGATTAATTTGAGATTAAGAATTCAGTGCTAGTGGGGATGACATCAATCCCCAGAAATCAAGCTAAATGTCCCAAATTGTGCATAAGAAAATAGGATTTCAACTTATCTAGCAACTTTGAAATGAACAGTTGGTTGTTGCAGGTGATTAAAATATCATCCACATAAATTAAGAGATATATTTGAATGTTGTGATGATTATATATAAGAAATGAAGCATCTGCTGAACTGTTGTGAAAATCTTATTCATGTAGGTAAGAAGATAGTGTAGCAAATCACTGACGAGGTGCTTGTTTAAGACAAAAGATTTCTTTATGTAATAATAAACATAATATGGATGCTATGGATCAACAAATCCTTGTGGTTGAGCCATGCAAATTTTTTGTCCAATGGTCCATGAAGGAAAGCATTGACAATGTCGATCTGAAGTATGGGCCATCCGAAATGCAAAGCAACTATGAGAAATAATCGGATATTTGGTTATTTGGCTACTGTGTTAAAGGTTTCACCATAATCTGCACCATATTCACGTTTAAATCCTTGTGCAATAAGACGGGATTTGTAACGAGTAACAGATCCATCAAAATGATATTTAATTTTGAAAACATATTTACATCCAATGACATTTTGATTAGGATATGGAGTTACCAGTTTCCAAGTGCCTTGAGACCATAAGGCATGAAATTTTGTAGAGAGAGTATGACACCATTCGAGATGTTTATTAGAAATGGAAAAAAAGTTGGTGTAGTAGAAACAATATGATGAAGATCAAATATTTGACGTGATTTGAGATGATCAGTATGAGATCAAGTAATCATAGGATGATGCGGTGGAGCTGGAGGAACTATGGGAATGGGAGGTGGAGAAGAGGATGATGTGGAAGAAGAAGAATAAGGAGAGGCATGAGAGGTTGGTGGACTAGGTGGAGGTGAGGGAGCATTTTGTGGAGGAGTATTAGGTAGCAGAAATGGTGGGTTGTGAAGAGCTGGAGGTAGTAGAGGCGAATAAATAGAAGGGGAGGAATATGGTGGATTGGAAGTGTGTATAGATGGAGAGGATGAATTGTTGATATATGATTTGTCAAAGATTACATAATAAGAAATGAAAAGATGACATGCAGAGGGATCGTAACTACGGTAGCCTTTTTGAAAGGAGAGGTAACCAAGAAAAATACATGGGAATGATCTTGGTGCAAGTTTATGAGAGAAGTATGGTTGAAGTCAAGGGTAACATTGACACCCAAATACTTTCATATGGGAGTAATTTGGAGGTTTGTTATACAAAAGCTCATAAGGAGAAAAATTGTGGGTGTTTGGGGATGGTAAGTGATTGATTATGTCTACAACAAAAAGAACATAATCAAACCAAAATTGGGATGACAAGTGGGATTCAAAAAGAAGAGCTTGAACTGTCTCAAGAATATGACAGTGTTTGTGTTATGCAACTTCATTTTGTCGTGGGGTATGCAAGTAAGTAGATTGATAATGAATGTCGTGATGAGCTAAGAAGTGTTTAAGATTGTTGTTGAGAAATTCACCTCCACCATCAGTTTGTAAGATTTTAATGAAGAGGTTAAATTGATTTTCAACAAGTTTTTTGAAGTTAATGAACTTAAGTGTAGTTTCAAATTTATGTTTCATAGGATATAACCAGGTGAGGTGTGTGAAATCATTAAAAAAGAGGAAATAAAATAGAAAAATTTCATTTGAAGAAATAGGTGAGGGTCCCCAAACATCAACATGAATAATTTGTAATGGAGTGAGACAGACACTGTGTTAATCATTAAATGGAAAATGACGGCTCTTGGCAAGTTCACAAGAGTTACAAGATTTTGAAAAAAAGAAGAAGAAATACACAAACTAGGATAACTTGTTGCTATAGCTTGAAGAGTTGAAGAACATGGATGGCCGAGATAGCGATGCCAGTGAACGGAGACAAAAGTAGAGAGAAGGGATAATGTAGACATATATGAATTTAAAGAAGGTAGGTCGACAGGATAGAGCCCATCACGGTAGGAGCCACGAAGAAGTGGTTGGAGAGCCGTTCGATCCTTTATGACATAACCAGAGGGATAAAAAGAGATAATGCAATTATTGTTAGTGGTTAGTTTGGAGATTAAGATAAGTTTATGCAAAAGATTTGGAACATGTAAAAGAGGCATTATAGACAATTTACGTGTAGGGGTTGGAAGACTTCCCTTGTTGGAATGAACAATGGGAGTTGATTTCCATTGCTAAGAAGCACATGATCAGAACAATTTTATTCAGAGGGTTGTTGAATGGACTTGAGATCAAGAGTCAAATGGGTAGTGGCTCCACTATTTAAGAACCACGAGTTGGACTGTCTATAAGGGTGACCAAGCAGGGCATGATTTCTAATAATAGCTGAAGGAACATTACTTAGAATTGCATGTTGCCAATAGGTAAATGTTGAGTGGAAGCATTTTCCACAAATCTGACAATCTACCAAAGCCCTGGTGCAGGTATTTTAAGTAGGAGAAATGGAGGATGTAGGGTATGTACTGTCGCGACCACGAGTTGAAGATAATCGTCCTCAACCTCTACCATGAACATAGACGAGGGAAAACTATACATCAAGAGCTGAAGGGCTATCAGATAAGTTGAGATCTTTTGTAGCTTATGTAGCAATATTAATTTCCTCACTGCAAAGCAATAAATAGAGATAATCAAGATTGATAGGCTTAGGTCAGGTGTGGATGGAAGATTTAAATGCTTGGTAGTTAGAAGGAAAGCCATTCAAGATATAAAGAATGATGTCTTTAACATTGATTGAGCCACCAGTTGAATAAATTCTATCAACTAGTTATTTAATAGTAGAAAGGTAATTAGTCATTGATTGAGTTTTTATTGTAAGAGAGAGAAGATATTTTTTGAGCTTAATAACCCTTGATAAGTTAGTGGATTGAAGAATACTTTCAATGGTTTGCCAAATTGCATGACAAGTATCAAGATTCAAAATATAGAGAAGGATTGAAGGTGAAGTAATAGAAAATAAGACTGCGATAAGATTTTGATCAATGAGAAATCATAGAGTATATAACAGATGCGATGAGGGCTGTCAGGTGTTGTAAACAGAATGTTTCGAAGGACAAGTTGTGAGCCATCAAGATATCCATCGAAGCCATTCACAATGAATAGCTTGAAGATTTGAAATTGCCATGTAGGGTAATTATCTGTGAGCAGCTGGATATGAATAATGTTTTAAACATTGGACATAAGAAACTTAAGTTGGGAGGGTATTGTGATATCACCATTAGCGGGGATTAGGAGGGAGAATACAGATTTTTGATAGGATAAGAAAAGAGAGAAGGATATGCCATGAGGCAAGAGTCTCTGAGACCATGAGAAAAGTCTTGCATGAAGGTATTAGCAAAAAAGCAATAACAGAGATAAACATATATAGAATATGATGTATATTAATACAGAGAGTAGTAAAGTTCTATATAAACTATTCATTGGAGATGAAACTCCTAAGCTAGCCTTAAACAGTTAGCAGACAACAAGTGTTATTGGATCAGCTGTAAAGTGGAGGCTACACTCATTTGATGTAGTTGAAGGTCTCTATAGACTGCGACAAATAAAATCATTTGTAGTAATGGGTTTATGTGTACCAGTTTGATCAAGCTCGCTGTCACTGCTCCTCCCCCTCCCCACCACACTGCAGCTCCAAAGTGCTTTACCTTCAACCTTAGAGCCAAACCCACCGAACCCAGATACCGCCTGAGCCCACTTCTCTCTCTAATCTCCAAGTGGTGCTACCTGAGCCCATTCTTCACTCCACATTCCCTTACATGCTGCTAAGCTAACTCACCCTCTCTCACTTCTCCCTCACACCATCAACCTCATCCAAATCCCAGGCCGCCAAGCTTTTCTCCACCCACAGTAATCAACAACCAGCCGATAGCCAAATTCAGGTTTGTTTCCTTTTTCTATCTTCTCATAACCCCAAAAAGTCATCTACTTGGCCCATCCTATCTGTAGCAGTTTCCTGTGACCTTCCCCACTCCCTAAAAAGAGATTTCTTTATTCACTCACCACTCTATCTTCCTCTCCCTAAGCACTAAACATAAAGAATTCTTGCTTTCTCTCCCCCTCTCATTCTCTTCATAATTCCAAATTGATCTTATTTTTCACAATAAAAATGGAGGAAGCTAAAAAGAATAGAAAAAAAATTAAAAATATATAAAAAGAAAAAAAGGAGACATTTTAAAAATATTCTCATAATTCAATCTTTGAAACTCCTTACCTCATTATAGTTTCTTGGCATGTAAGAAATAATGCAAATTCTTAAAAATTAAGTACTTGTGCATGCTATTTTGGTACGAGGAAACAATTTGCATATTTGGGAGGATTTTCTCATTGCTTTGCTTTTTAGACTATAAACACAATACTATTTTGTTACTGATTTCTTGCTTGTATCACGCCACTTCGTATAAGTTTTAATAATAGGAAGCTTATTTTTATAACATGAGTTATTTATGAATTATTTATAAATGCATGAGATTATTATTTTATATTTGCTTTGAAGTAAAAAATAAATTCATTCTACAATTAGAAAGTCACAACAATGGGGCAGTTAGCTCGGTGGTGGTGGCAGTGGACAACAATGGGTGATTGGTAGTGGCTGATGGAAGTGCTTCGCAAGTGGTGTGTTAAGAATAGGTCTAAATTGGGTGAATTTTAAATACATATTAATAGGGAGTTTCAAACCATTTTACTCTGTATTTTATTTTCTTTCAACCAACAACAACAACAACAAGCATCAAGCCTTTATCCCACTACGTGGCGTCAGCTACATGAATCCTTTTTCTCCATTGTGTCCTATTAAAAGTCAAATTCTTGTTTAAATCTAATAGAGAAATATCATTTCTAATATTTTCTAAGCAAGTCTTTTTAGGTCTGCCTCTACCTTCCTTAACATAAGTCAAATCTAATACCTCTACTTTCCTAACCGGGTCATCGGAAGGTCGCCGTTTTATGTGACCAAATCATCTAAGGCGAATACTCTCTCTAATCTTATCTTCTACTGGAGCTACTCCAACCTTTTAATGTATATGCTCATTTCATATCCTATCTCTAAGGGTAAAGACACTCATCCACCTGAGCATCCTCATCTCTGCCACACTTAACTTAGTATTATGCTTCTCTTTTAATGGCCAACATTCGACACCACAAAGCATTGCAGGCCTCACCACCATCTTATAGAATTTTCCCTTAAGTTTGAGGGGTACATTTTTATCACACAACAAGCCCGATGCATTCCTCCACTTCAACCATCCAACTTGAAATTCTGCTGATAATATTCCCATCTATTTCACCATCACTCTGAACAATAGATTCAAGATATCTAAAATGTGTACTCTTATTAATAACTTGATCGCCCAAAGTCACAATCCTCTCACTAGGTCTGTTACTACTAAAATTACACTCCATATATTCCGTTTTAGATCTACTCAAGTGAAAACCTTTAGACTCTAAGGTTGACCTCCATAATTCAAGCTTACCTTCAACTCCCTCTCTAGTCTTATCAACAAGAAGAATATCATCAGCAAAAAGCATACACCAACGTACATCCTCTTGCAAATGTCTAGTGAGAACATCTATGACTAAAGCAAAAAAGATATGGGCTTAAGGCTGATCCTTGATGTAACCCAACCAAAATAGAGAAATACTTGGTCAAACCACCTTGTGTTTGAACACAAGTAATAGCTCATGCATACATATATTTAATGATTTGAATATAGTCGTTATTAACTCCTTTCTTTTCAAGAGCTTTCTATAGCATTTTTCTTGGAACTTTATCATATGCTTTTTCTAAATTAATAAATATCATATGTAGTTCCTCTTTAGTTTCACTATATTTCTCCATCAAACCTCTTAATAAATGTATGACTACCATAGTTGACCTACCCGACATGAATCCAAATTGATTTTGAGAAAAATTAGTATCACGCCGCAACCTATGCTCCATAACTCGCTCCCATAGTTTTAAAGTATGACACATTAACTTAATTCTTCTGTAATTCGCACAATCTTGTGCATCACATTTATTCTTAAAAATAGGAATTAACACACTCATTCTCTACTTATCTGACATCTTTTTAGTCTTCAAAACAGTATTAAAAAGTTTAGTAAGCTAATAAATTCCTTCATCTCCTAAGCATTTCCACACCTCTATTGGAATATCATCAGGTCCAATAGCTTTTCCACACTTCATTTTCTTTAAAGCCTCTCTAACTTCGATTTTTACTAATATGCCGATAAAAAAAGAAATCTTTCTTTTCATTTAGAGTGCTAATGTCACTACAGTCAATCGTATTTTCACATTCTTCATTAAAAAGTTTAGCAAAATAATTTTATTTTCTTTCAACCAAGAAAAAAAATTTCAAAATCCGAATTTATTTTACTTTATACTATTAACTCTTGCAACCAAACAACCCCTTAAAAATTGCTTTTAAAAAACATAAATATAAATTAAAGCCTAATTAAAAAAAAAAAAATCTAAGAACAAGAATTGAAAGGGGGGTTCACAAACATAACTCCTAAAATTGTTTTCTTATATTTTCTATTTACTCGCATAACACTTAAAACTTTAAATAACAAAATAATATCACTTATCATAACTTCCACCATCAACAACAACATTGCTCCCATCGATCCTATGGATAGCTTCCCACCAAAATTTTGTTGATCTGCAGCTGTTCATGTTGCCACCTTCACATCATCACTTTCACACATTGTAGGTCCATCGATGCCTTCCCAACGAGATTCCGGTGCACCTAACAAGCTCCCATTATGTCTTCCATGCTTCTTCATCAACTAGAGATTAGAGGTTGTATTTTGTCATGTATAATTTTAAGTGGTATGTGAATAAATAGTAAATTTTAAATGTGTGTTAATATGTTATGTATGTAAATCCCTCAAATTATAAACATAAATCATACAAGACCTTGAAAGATCACCACTAATATATTTTGTTATATCCATTGCTTTCGTAGGCAAACATATAGTCAAAGAGCTACCACAGAGGCAAGGGTTTCAATATTTGACCTGACTCGGGCTTTGACCTGAAAAATTTTGAGTTTGGGTCAACCTGTTTTTCATACAAGTCGGGTTCAGGTTAAATTGAAAACCGGAAATCAATCTGAAATGACTCGGATACCCTGCAGCACTATCCCGTGCTTGCACCTGGACCCACGCCCGCTCCTGCAGGCTCGCGTTCGCACACCGCTCCCACACGCTTGCATTTGCACCGCTTCCGTGCAAATGCCCGCAGGCTCGGGCCCACAATGCACCGCACCCATATGCTTGTGTCCGCACGGACCACACCCAAATCACCTCACAAGGCCGCACCCTTGCCCACAACCGTACCCTGCATAGGTCATGCTCGCCCGCATGTGCCCCCTTCGACTGCACTGCTCGCACCCAATTTGCTCACATTGGGAAGGAGATTATGGTTAGTTGGTCCAATCAACCCAATAACCCGAAGGGTCAAATTCAAGTTGAAAATTTTGACACATTTACAAAACTGGACCGGGTTAGGATCAACCTGTTTGGACTTGGGCCAATTCTAAATTCGACCCGAACTCAACCCAAAAACCCATTTTAACACCACTCACACAGGTTTCTTGGTGCTGCACATTTGAATTCTCATCTGCCGTGGTTCCAATTTTTTTTCAGATACAGATATTTTCTCTGATTGAGATTACTTGCTTCTAAATCAAACTGGCAAGCCATGGTGCGACATTCATCTGAGCCTATCCAGGAAAATTACATAGAAAAACAGTATACTCAAAACATAATATAATTAAAAAGGATAATTCATTGCATGTTAAAGAACGTAACCAAACCCTTAGAGCCGCATGACTAAAATAAATATAGCTTATTGCTAAGATCTTTTCATTTGCTGGTTGCTCTGAAATTTTGCATAGGCGCAGTCTTTAGCACCATTGATCTTTTATAAAGCTGCTATGCACATCCAATTCAAATACCAATTTAAGCACTTTGAATTATGCACAATTCCCAACTACAGATACTTCACATGTTCAGAGATATATCCGGAACTCTATAACAAAACTAAATTCCAAATTTCATTCTTTCAACAACACTCCCTCCTACAGCCATCCACTTTCTCATATTGAAGAAATTGCCAGACTACCAAAAACACATACAGACTAGCAAGAAAAAACAGAAGATAAAAATAAAAACAACAGAAGAAATAACTTCCAAGACATTAAACGATTAAGGCTTCATTTGGGACGGCTTTTTTACTGTTTCTTAAAGCAACTTTCGAGTATAAAACTTTTAACATTTGTACTAGAAAGCTGTTTTTAAAAAACAGTAAGAAAGCCGTCCCAAACAAAACCTAAGACTCCTGCTGAACTAAAAGATATTCTGTTGATGAGATTCTAATCTATGCTCCAAAGCTTTGATTGTTGAGCAGAGCTCTCTCTTCTGCTCCTGGTAGCTTTGAAGTAAGAAATCCTTCCCTTCAATCACTGCACTCAAGTCACCCAGTTCTTTCTTCAGCAACAGCACCCTGTCCTCATCTCCTTTCACCTTCTGCAACCCAAAACAGTGCAGATCCAGATCATTCACCGTGTCTGGAAAACCATTTGCAGTCTCGGGTCGCCAATTTGCTACAGATGTCAGTTTTTCTGGAGAATTGGATTTCAAAATGCAGTGATTAGCAATGACCTTTCGTAGTCTTTGGATCTCTCTCTCCGACTCGAACAATTCTTGGTTTGCTGAATCAAGCTGAGACTGTGCCTGCACCACTTGAGACATCTGAGTACAAAGAGAATTCTGAAGGTCTGCAATCTGGTTTTGCATGTCCATGATCATTTCATCTCGCCTTTTGAGCTGTTGCCGTAGTTTGTTTATTACCTCTCTTTTGGTATAGATGTCAGACCCAGATTCAGAGATAGAGGGAGAGTCCGAACCAGTAGAATGGTGAAATGGCTTGTGAGGAAGCTCAAGCAATTCAGGCGAGGATGCCCACAATGTGCCGCCATTAGAATCTTTGTTTAATTCTGCAGCTGAGATCTTCACTAGTGGAAGTGAAAGATCTGGTTCTTTTGAGATTGGATTATCTGATACTTGCTTAATTTGGACTCCACCATTCGCATGTCCTAAGACATAAAATTTAGATATTGAGAAGATATAAGTAAATATAAAAACTGTGTGATTGTTCTCGTCTTCTTGATTTGGTTTCTTTCAATTAGGCTTATTCTTTGAATTAATTTAACTTAAATACATATTATATAAGCAGAAAAAAATATAGAAAAAGCAACATGATTTATCATTCCAAGGAATATGCATGCTAGCAAGAGATATATTTTGGATAGTTTAGTGACCATAATAAGTAATCACTTGCATGTCCACACAAGGCTAGTTGATATCAACAAAGATGGGCGTTCTTAAAAATGGAAGCAGTGTTCCCCTTTGACTTAACAATAAGAATTTTAAATGCAGGAATTTACATAGCATTCCAACCTTTGAATTAATATCTTGGCTCAAGCGAGGTTCACGAGTTTTTCTGTTACCAAAGGTTAAGATATATATATATATATATATATATATTTGAGCAAAGATATATATTTGAGCAAAGAGTTAACAAGACTTTTCATAACATTTTGATAAAGGAAAAAGAAAAATGTTTAACCGCCGGCATATAGAATGTTAAGATCGGGTGTGGTAAAACTAAAATATATGAATAACAGTTGTAGCATTCATGTAAAGGTAGAACAAAGTCAATTTCGGTGATTTAAGTATATACAAGTAGGGGCAAAAGATATAACACTAAGATGTATGGATAAAATAAATGCAAATGTGGGCACACAAGAAAATGGCTCTTTAAGTTGAGTTCTTGTTGAGTTCCTAATGAAGACAGCCGGATTTATTTAAATCTGGAGAAAAAAATTTCCTTGGGTACAACTCTCCCATAATTATTCATCCCTAATATGAGAGCAATCTTGATAAAGAAAATTGCATGGCTCTAGCTTTCAAACACTTGTTGTATGATGATGACTCGCTTTATGATGATGACATCTTTTTCATATTTCTTCTCTCTTTATATATATATATATAAGAGAGAAGAAAGAGTAATATTTAAATGACTATTTTCTTTTTTCTTTTTTTTTTTTGCATCAACAGCTTTATATAATTTTCAAACTCAAATCTTACCGTTAACTGTGGGTCAAGTTTCATCAATTTTGGTGTTGATTTAGCCCTTTAATGAACATGTAAAATATATAAATATGTTCAAACTACATATATATATATATATATATATATATATATATATATATATATATATTTTATATATATATATATATATATATATATGCAAGGTATTATATATATATATATATTTGAAATCGTTTTACTCATAAAAATTCATAAATGAAAATCATCCAATACATGCAAGGTATTATCAACAGCATATCTTTAAAATCTTCAAAAGCCTTTTGAAAGTCTCTACACCTTGAAATCGCAATTACCTCCTTGCACAATCAGAGCCGTCTATTTCAAAAATTTTTCATTCGTACACAACTGACAACAAAATCAACAACAACATTAAAATGCCTTTGTCCCACTACGCATAAGATGGGGAAATCGGCTACTCAATGAATCCTTTTTCGCCATTGTGCCTTTCCCAAATCCCAATAGTTTTCAAATTCTCATTTCCAAAAATAAATAACAATAACATAAAGAAAGATAAGTCATTTCTCACTAATTTTCTAACCATTATGATGAATTTCTTCCCCGTCCTCCTCTCTTTTAGAGTCCATGTCAGGCATTCTACTATTCTAAGTTTTAAATATAAGTCAAATATAATACCTCAAAGCTTTCCTAGGCGAGACGGGCCTCAAGGCGAGCCTCATCGGAAGGCCTCCGTTTTTTTATGTGAACAAACCATCTAAGGCGAACTCTCTCTAAGGCTTATCTCTCTAATCTTATCTTCCACTGGAGCTACTCCAACCTTTTCACGTATATGCTTATTTCGTATCCTATCTCTAAGGGTCAAGCCACTCATCCACCTAAGCATCCTCATCTCTGCAACACTTAACTTAGTATTATGCTTCTCTTTTAATGACTAACATTCGACACCATAAAGCATTGCAGGTCTCACCACCATCTTATAGAATTTTCCCTTAAGTTTGAGGGGGACTTTTCTATCGCACATTAAGCCCGATGCATTCCTCCACTTCAACCATCCAACTTGAATTCTGTTGATAATATCCCCATCAATTTCACCATCACTCTGAACAAAGGATCCAAGATATCTAAAACGTGGTTTGATCGCCCAAAGTCACAATCCCCTCACTAGGTCTATTTCCGCTAAAATTACACTCCATATATCCAGTTTTAGATATACATCAGTTGGCGATCAACTTATATTAGAAAATTTAAAAATATACATGTCCTAAGCTCTAATGATATGAGAATAGGTAATTTTGATCTTGCATCTTGCACACACAATTAAAATTTAATAGTTTCATCATATAAGGCGAACAATATAGCTTCAAGTTAGAAAGTTTTGTTACATCTCCGTTAGGTTAGGGAGATCATTGTGATCATTAACACTTAGCCCTTGAGCATGCTGCAACTTGGGGCTTTTAAGTCATTAATCCATAGATATGATAATTATTACCAACTTTTTCTTTTTGAAATATAATTGTTATTTACTATTGGTTATATTCTTCAAAACTATCTCCCAAAGACTAAGGGTGTAGCTAAGTGATTGATGAAAGAGTTTGTTATTATCCTTATAAGGCGAAAATGACTAAACTGGTCCTTGATTATTTGTGGGGGCCATTTAAGTTCGAGGCTATATAAAAGTCCGATTTCGTCCCTTGACACTTTAAATAAGAGTTAAAGTAGTTTGTAATCGAAAGTGACGAAAATTGAGGTTACATTTAATAGATGCATTTAAAAATGAGAGTATTTTAGAAATATACAACTACTTTTTTACACAATCTAATTTCCTAATTATCTTATTTTATGGTGTACAACAACCAATTTTGTGAACATCAAAAGTGAATTAAGATTGTGTAAGACGTTGAACTTTTGAATAATCATGAATGTTTGTGCCTTAAGGCTCTTCTACATATGGATAAGATGTATAGTGTTAGGCTCAAGGGGTCAGGCACATATTGCTTATATATATATATATAACAATTAAAAAGTGTTTTAGTAATAAGAAAATAAGGGAAAATACTAAAAAACTTACAGAAATTGATGAAATAATGTTGAATGTCACTGAAGAATTAATAAGGAAAAAGATAAATTGATGGAACCAAAATATAGATAAAACCTTGAGGAACGCTCAACAGAAATGAATGAAAAATTGTGATTGACAAAGCTAACCATAACTAGTTGGATAAGGTTAGCGATGATGATGATGATGATGATGATGATGTGATTATGACAAACAAATGTCAATGATTAGCTTGTTTTTTTGTTTTTCAAGCAAAAAGTTAAGCATGTGCCTATGTTTTACTCATCAAATAATCTTATCAACATTATCCTTTAATAAATACAAGAAATAGAAGCATTGATTGGGGTAAAATTGGACCTCCGAGTGTTCCTTCCAAAGCACAACTGAATAAAAGACAATAGCTAACTATTCTTACATCGGCTACTCCAAGACATGCAAACTTTGGTCGGACAAGCCTCATAGAAAGCCTACGGACACTTTTAAGAAAGCTAGCACAAAATGTGAGCCATATCCACTGAGTTGGTAAACCACTTTACCCAAACACACAAGCCAAAACATCAAATGATAAATTTACATTAGTGCATTCTTATATTAATTAATCAACTTACCACATAATAACCAAAAAACGATTTGAACAACATATCAAAATACATGATACTTGGACAACTTCAAAATGTATAACAAATTTAACATGTAAGTATGTTGGTAATGATCATTCTAATGATCTAATCCAAATCCAAGTTCAAGTAGAAGTAAAACCATCTGTATCAAAATCCAAACAACTTAGGATCATTTTAATTCAAATGAAGTCAAACCAATACTCAAATAGGCCTTCCTAGATGACAAGGAAAAAAAATGATGGAGGAACAGGAGAAAAACAGACGAGGAAAGAGAAGGCAAAAGAAAAAAAGAATAAATTAGAGAAAAAGAAGAATAAGAGAACACTGCTCCCTCTTTGGGAAGGTTTACCTGCCTATTAATTGGGGCGGTGGCTTTGCTTTCCAGTATTGTTGTCCTCATTACCCACAGAAACTTCTTGCTGTAGGGACAGGATAAAAAGCGGCAAACTCCTAAGGGTGGAAGATGAATGAAGAAGAAAAAAATGGAAGATATTAATGAACCAACTTCTCTACCTGCCACCATTATCTCTTACTAGTGCTCCACCCCTGTCTCTTACTATCCAGCACTGTAGAACGTGCTGGAAGCCCAGAAATAATGACTAAAGAGAAAAAAACCTCTAGACTCCAGTTGCGAAATGGCAGTGTTGTTCTGTGGCGTGCTCACTGGTGATCAGAGGCAATCCTTAATATAGTGAGGTGATGAGAAGCCAAAATTCAAAACAGTGGGAGCGGGAGCATATGAAGAAAGAAGATTGATTGATGGAGAATAAAGAGGCCACACAACTTATTTTCCTATGTTTGGCAGTTTCACGAATAGTTGCCAGCCTGCTGATTGCCACTTTAATCACAAATAATAAACTAACCAGCAGCAATAGTTGCTAACACGCTGCTTCTACTTATAGCTCGGTGGGAGTCTGACGCATAAAGAGTAGATCAATAGGAAAAAGAAGACAAATGAAAAAAAAAAAAATGAAGAAGCTGAAACGGACTTGTTGAACATTTGTAAGTTATTGTTAACAAGTTCAGTAAAATTGGGAATTGAGTAAGAGCCTCTGGATGGTTAAACGAACAGTGATGATGCATAATTGTATGCATCAGAACCGGAAAAGTCCTTGGACCATGACTTAACATGGAGGCATTAATTGCTTTTTTTTTTTAATGGAGGCATTAACTGTTTAACACATTAAGTTGGAAGACTAAGGTCAATAACTGGAACATCTACAGGATAAATAAGATGGTCATATAAACATGAAAATAATTCATTGTTTCGACAGTTTCAATTTCAAAGAAAAGCCTTAATTGCATGTCAAGCTGTACTTGCAGGCACTAAAATGGTTCAGGTATGAGCTAATATATGAGTACCCTGTCCTTCTACAGAAAGTCTAGCTAAACATACAAATAACTAGCATGATTATACAACATATCTGTAGAAGTTTAGAATAATCATCTTTTATCACATTTCCTCAAGCAAATCTACAAATAAATCTTCAAAAGGAAACTAAATATGAAATGAAGAGACTAATGCATTTTGAAAGTGCTAATCGAATCTTCTCTTCAAAGATGACATCCGAGGATTCAAATAAGTTACATGACAAGAGGAACGCACTAAACATATCATATGTTAAGATAAAATGATCAAGGATGCAACGAAAAACAAGGAATGGAATATTTGACATTCTTAGTAAGACTATCATGAAATTCCAATCAGTAAGAGTTCATAGATTTTCTGCAGTGTTAATAATTAGAAGCATGGATCTTTATGGGTTTACAAGCATGAAACTTTGACGACCATTTTGGATTAACGAAATTATATTAACTAAACAAAACAAAACTACTATCATGATTCATTGATAGCGAATAAGTTACTGATCAATCCGGTCAGTAGCATTCAGGTAGAAAGAATTAAGGGAAGTAAGCTATAGAAATAAATGGACTATCTGGGAAAGTAAAATAAAAATCTAAAACTATTCTCTGTTGCTCAGTCCATCATGAGGTCATTCAGCTTGAGGTTAGAGGGTATTGCTAGACAGCTGAACCAGGGTGCTGGGGCTTATTCATCATCCTCCACATTTACTTGTAGATTCAATCTCGTAACATATCATTCTTCTGGTAGCTAGATTAACAAAAACCTTTTTATTATAACAGAAATGGCCTTGAAAAGGACCAGATTAACTTATTAAACCAAAACCATAACTTTATACAATAGCCTTTTGTTTGACTATATGAGCTGTTATAAAGTTCTTGAAGATGGCAAGGATAAACCAACAGTTCTACAATCGCTCGAGGATCTCAGACTCCTAGTTTACCTTATGATGCTCTAATTTCTTTTAGCTTTTACAATTTTCGATTTTCCATCCATGCCATTTTCATGTGAAATGATGTGTTTGCAAAATGTTCAAGATGACAAAGCATATTTCTCTTGGCTACTGAATCCTCAGAATTTCTTTCACGTAGCCATTCTTGCTTGATGAATGCTAATTATACAAGCTTCAAATTAAAAAGAAAAGGAACATAATAAAACAGAGGCTCAATTACAAAGAATAGTAGCACTCAAGTTAAAATGAGATTGTAATTTATGAAATATAAAGATTCAGAACTCATGTTTTTGCAGATAACAAAAGAATACAAAATTAAATTTTGTATTGTGAGAAATGGACAGCGATGCTACTTAAGATAGGCTTCCTGGAAGCCTTAATTTGAGGAAGCCATGAGCCATTGGATAAGGATGCCAATCACCATGGTCAACAGCTAGACTTACTGACAAAATTGACCAACAAACAAGAGAGAGGGAAAGGAAGAGAATGAAGAAAAAAACTCTGTGATTTCTTATTGCTATAAAGTATAGAATATAAATTGTGTCCTAGGCCAGCCCTCTAAGCCAATATTTATAGGCGAGGGTAGAAGAGCACCTCTATAGAAAAAATTATTTTTAAGTAAATGAATAAATAACATGATAAAGTTTAATGAAGGCTTCTCATAAAATGAAGATACACTAGCTGTGGCTCCTAGATATGTGTTAAAAAATTCCAAATATGAGGGCCCATATGAAGTCATTGGCCAACTTCACCATTTTTGAACAAGTTATGGTAAGTTATTATACGATGAATTTACCTAGTTAGGCTCAAGGACAAAGTGAGTGAGTTTCTATGATGACTTTGTTCTACTAGATGCAGTCGCATTGAAGCATGAGATGGCTAGATCTCGTCGGTGAGTTCACTAAAGCAAAGGCGACTACCTTTGATTGACCTTGAGGCTGATGAAACCTTGTCTTTGACGACTTCAATTTGATGAATTCATCAAGTCGATGGTTGTGTTGGCTTGAACTCGGCCCAAGCAATTTTGGGTGTACATTTCCATATATATAATCAAATCCCATTCAAATGCAATTTTTCAAGCTCTTTTAGGACATATGTATTACATCTTGATCAATATGACTAGAGACAGAAAAATCAAATACAAGATGATCATTTTACAGATCATTTTAAGTCAGAAATATAATATGAGATAAAATTTAATGAATGCTACCTGAGATAAAATGGTAGCAACAGTCCTTATCCGGTGCAAACGGGTATAAATTCGAATGCAACTGGCATCCTCCTAACCGTGGCTTGGCAGTACTCTTATTCCCTGTTTGAAGGATAAATGCGTTAGTTCTTTCACTAGTCCAAAAACATCTATGAAAAGTAAAAAATATAAAAACTAACCTCTACTATCTTTGTTTAATCCTTTCGCTTCCAAGGCCTGTTTCAACTTGCATCCAATCCTAATTGACAAAGTACTCAGCAAGGCGCCTCCAGCAATGAGGATCCAATTGGGTCCGTCTCCGTTGACACGGTCCATCGTCTGAGCTCTTTGCATGGACCCATTTGCTTTTGATTTCATCTCCTGAAACAAAAAAAAAAAAAAGTTCAGGAGAAAGCTTACGATAGAAAAAACTTGGCCTAAACAATAAAAGCCAAACGACATTAAACAAGAATATCATCTAGGAGGAGATCTCCTCCAAATAAAACCAGCCAGCCCTAGATTGTAATGAAAAAAAAGGGGGTAAATTGTTAGCTCAGGGAACCCTAATACTGTATTGATTTCTACCAAAGCATGAATAATTCAGCACCGAAAGACTACGAAATCACAAAAAAATACAAGGAACCACCAAAAACACTGAAAAAAAACACATTTGAACAAAGACAGATATTTTTAGTGGAGCGGAAGGGTGACAGACCTCATTCATACGGGTAGAAGATGGGGATTCGGGTCATTCACTCGGTAGAAGGTGGCTGGAGGCTTTAAAATATCGAAAGTCTATACTTCTGCAAATCTCTCCGGCTCTCCAAAATCATCATTTGCTCCGTCGTCAGCTGCATTTTTTTTTTTCTTCTTTAAAAAAAAAAAAAAATTACATGCTCCTCTCCCGACACCGATCCGAGTTTAGGATTAGTTAGAGGGGTGGAAGAATTCATTTTTTTACTTAATGTATACTTTAATATAAATATAAATATAAATATATTTAATATTTTAGTTATAAATGTTTTTTTTTTTTGGGGAAATTTAGTTATAAATGTTATTTTTATTTTTATTAAAAACCACATAAAATAATGTATTTATATATTGGAAGGGGATAGTGCCATTATAGTGGGCTGAAATTTTCCTGTAAATATGAGCCTTGTCCACATGGTGCATGAGGTCGAATGACTAGAAGTTTATATCTAAAAGATAATTAAAACGCCTAAAATTATTTTAATTTTTAAAAAAATAATTTGGTAATTCTTTTCAAAAAATAAAAAAAAAGTGAAATAGGTGCTTTGTTTTAATAAATTTAATTTAATTATCAAATTAAATTCAAGATTTTAATAAAACCTGAATTTTAGTTCTGTCTATATTTAACACTCAACTCAACCATTGGAATTCATCTTAAGTAGTATTTTATTCACTATAATTGAATGAAATACTCGTTCTGAAAATTGGACCGAACAACGAATCGGAAGAAGGAGAGGTTCACGGCTCACCCGGTTCTACCGGTCGAACCGGAGTTGAACCGAATGACGTAATAAATAATAATATTATAATTAAAAATTAATAAAAATTAATAAATTAATGCAATATAATAATCATATAATTTCATATAAATTATTGTTAATTTATATTACATATTTAGATTTAATTTAAATAAATTAATGAAATATAATAACCATATAATTTTATATAAATTATTGTTAATTTATATTACATATTTAGATTTAATTTATTAATATAAATTATTTAAAAGCTCTCAACATAAAATTATAAATATAATTAAATGTTTTAATATAAAAATATTTTATTTGGTAACATAAAAATTTTTAGAGTTGAAATCTAATAAACTTTGCAAATTTTTAATATAAGAGTAATTTATTTGATAAAAATAAAATATTATTAACAAAAAAAAAAAAATAAATAAAAATTTTCCAAACAAACTTAAAAAATAAATAAATATTATTCAAATTATAAAAATTAATTTTTATATTATAATTTATATCATATAATTTTAACTCGAGCGGCTTACTGAACAAAAAAGAATATACATAAATTTTATAATATATATAATAAAAAAATAAATATTATCAACTAAAAAAATTAATAGTATCAACTAAAAAAAATAAATAATATCAACTAAAAAAATTAATAGTATCAACTAAAAAAATAAGTATTATTCATATTATAAAAATTAATTAAAAAAATTGTTTAAAAAAATATGTTGTGTAGTATATATATGAAACTAAAGATGACTTTTTTCTTGTATGGTTTAGTTCCACATCACTTGGGAAATTTTGTTTTGTAAAGTTTATATACCTTTCTGCTTCCACTCATGATAAAGTAATAAAAAACATATGAGATGATTAAAATAAATATTTAATCATGTCTTTAATATATATTTAAAAGTTTTATATTAATATTTATATTTATTTAATATTAAATAATTTATTTAATTATTTATATTAAAAATTTTGAACCGTTCGGTTTTAAAAAAACCCTGATCGGTTCGCTGGTTCACTGGTTGAACCGGCGGTTCTTGCCAAAACCGGCCAGTTTGAAGTAAAGCCGGTTTTCAGGTTGAACCGAACCAGCCTTCAAACCGGTTCATGGTTGAACCGGTCGGACCGGCCGATACGGTCCGATTTTTAAAGCAATGCTAAAGTGAATATTAAGAGAGAGAAAAGCAATGAAAAACTTTGATACATAGATTCATTCTCCATTCTAGTATTTTGAGCATTCAATTGCAATATGAGCTTTATTTAGTATTTGTGAAAGAGATAGCTCATATCTTGAAGTACTCATCCATCGACACGAATATTACTTAAATGGTTGTCTTAGGAGTGGTCGATTTTATTCTTTAGAATTGGGGGGCACTGTGATCTCAGATTATGCTGAAAGATGTAGCTTTCTCTCTTTGAGTTGAAGCATTGGGTGGTTCGATTCCTATTAGAAAAATTTTGTTGTGAGGCTTCTTCACCTATTATTGCGAAGAAGAAATAATAAAATATCCCAAGAGGAAGATTCAAGGGGTAGACGTGAATCTTAAATGCTTGATCTATGAGAAAGCAGTTTACATCATACTTATTACTCTTTCAAACTGTTAGAATGTCATAAATCTACAATAAAACCTTTAGTATTGAACATATTAAAATACAAAGATAATCAGAGGTTGCAGGTATCAACTCATCTTCCTTGATTTCAATGAAACAATAATCATCTATATAGACAGAGGATGAGGTATTGTGAATACAATCAAGCCGTTGATACAGGATCTCTATGAATGGCTGAGATGGAGTTGGTAGTTGTCAAATCATGTGCATTTCAGCAGCTTTTGTCAGATGGCAGAGATAGTGCATGCTGTGATGAAGATGTGCAACGGTTTGAGCCTTTACCACTATCAGCCTCCCTCAAATGAATGTTCTGGTTCAGGAGCGTTAATTTGTCACGCAGATAAAGAAAACGTTTAATCGGTAAGGCCTTAGTGAAGATATATGCTGGTTGACCAGTGGTTGAAAGATGACGAACCATAATAGTTTTGGACTTAATGCACTCTCGAATATAATGGTGATCGATTTCAATATGCTTTGTCCGAGCATGAAATACAGGATTGTTGGCTAAAGAAATAGCCAAAATATTATCACAGAATAGTGAAGTTGGGAGCTCTAGAGTGATTTGAAAATCAGCTAATAAGCGTCCAAGCCACACTATATCAGTAGTAGCAGTGATAAGAGCTATATATTCAGATTCAGTTGACGAACGAGCAACTGTAGCTTGCTTTTTAGTGGACCAACTAATGAGGTGGAGCCAAGGAATATACAAAATCCTGTAGTTGATTTCCGATCCTTCTTATCACCGGCCCAATCCGCATCTACATATGCAGTTAGATCCAGTTTTCCGGTTGTAATGGGTAATGCTAAATCCAGAGAATGTTGAAGATATCGTAGTATGCGTTTCAACAATTGAAAATGACAATTTAGTGGCTGATGCATATGTTGACAGGCTATGTTTATAGCTAGAAGATGTCTGGACGAGTCAATGTTAAATATTGTAGGGAACCAGCAATGCTACGATACATTTGCGGATCAGAATATGGAAGTAGATCAGTTGGTGAGGTAGCAGATTTACTAGAGACCGGATTTTGGAGAGGCTTACACGAAGTCATTCTAGCTTTATCTAGGATTGCCTTGGCATAATTGGATTGATGTAACAAAATAGTGGAATATGTTTTGTCAACTTGTAAGCCAAGGAATGTGTGTAAGGAGCCAAGTTGTTTGATCTGAAATTGCTTTTGCAAATCCTGTAGCAATTTGGAAACTTGTGTAGCAACATTACCCATAATCAGGATATCATCCACATAGATGAGTAAGTAAATGGAATAAGATGAAGATGAGTAGATTAGTAAGGAGGGATCCGCTTTGCTGAAGTTAAAGCCCCAATGGAGTAAATAATCTGTGAAGGTGGAGAACCATTGCTAGGAACTTGTTTCAAACCATAAATCGCTTTGTTTAATTTGCAAACATAGCTAGGATGAGACGGATCCTTGTATCAGGATGGTTGATCCATGTATACTACCTCATTGAGTTTGCCATGTAAAAAGGCATTTGATACATCAATTTGACATATTTGCCAATTGTGATGTAAGACAATCGTGAGAAAGACACGAATTGTTTGAAACTCGGCTACCGGACTAAAAGTTTATGTAAAATCTAATCCATATTCCTGTTTATAGCCTTTGGCTACAAGACGTGCTTTGAACCTTGCTACAGAGCCATCATCATGAAATTTGGTTTGATAGAGCCATTTGCATCCAAGAATATTCATATTCGGTTGAGGAGGCACTAGAGTCCAAGTGCCTTGAGTTTGTAAAACCTGAAATGTCACGACCCGACCCGATTCGGGACGGATCCCGCTCGCACTGGGTCGCGACACGGAACAAACAGACTGACTTACTGACCAGGATCTGGTTATGGAATTTGGTTCGGAACTGAATCTTCCAAATAATTTACTCAAACAGACACACAGACACAGAGCTACTATGAATCATCAAACACAGCGGAACAAAACATCTGTCTTTTTTCTTTTCCTCAAAACAATCATCTACAAATACAGTACATGGCTTTTAGACAGAAAGGAAAGACAGAATAGAAAAGCCATGACTGTACAAAAATCAAAAGTACAAAACAATACCTACGGATCAGACTCTGAAATCTATTCCTGGACTTCCTTCCCCTTCCCAGAACCTGAAAACCACCAGAAAACAAGAGTGAGCTCAACAGCTCAGCAAAGCAACAAACCACCAATCAAAATTCTTAGAATCTCAAAACCAACACATCAGACAAATCCGTACAGAAATCAGAACAGAATCGGACAGATCAAATCAGACAGAACTGAACTGAACAAATATCAAAGCAAACAGAACTGTACGGAAACAGAACTCGTATCAAATCAGAAACAGAACAAAATCGTATCAGAATCATATCAGAAATCATATCATACAGATCAGAATCAGATTCATATCGTACGGAAATCAGAATCATATCATAAATCAGATATCAGATATTATTTAATTCATAGCTAAATGCCCTGACACTGACAGAATCTCTACGGATTCCGGCCCCTTATGCCTCCCTTCCCAGACACTGATAGAATCTCTCGGATTCTGGCCCCTTATGCCTCCCTTTGTGCTCATGGCACCAGAACAGATGTGCTTATAGCACTAGAATAGAATTCATCGGATCCGGAACAGAACAGATGTCAGATTTCAAATTTGAGCTCATTCCAGATTTCTCAGACACTAACTGAATCTCTTAGGATCCAGGCCCCTTATAACTCCCTTTTTATAGCATATACAGATAACATATTAATTCAGAAGAAATCCGGACAAATCAGAAATCAGAAAAAAATTGGGAAGCACAACGACAGTATACGGAATTTACACAATTTTTTTTGAAAATCACAATTTACCAAATTTGCATAGAATGTAGATAACAACATTTTAGAACATTTATTCTACTGCACAGAAAATTTTCAATTACACAGAAAAATCCAGTCGACTAAAAACATCGTCGAATAAAAAATATCCCTGACAAAAATCAACCAAAATGTGCACACGCGGCACGTCAACAACATACAGAAAGTTACGTGGTAAAAACTGAACCAATCGAAAGATACGGACGAAAATCACTAACGAAAACAAAATCCGGACAGAAAATACCGCCAAACACGACGGTTCTGAAAATTGAGAAAGGCGGAATGTGCCTTACCTTGCGTACAACAATTTCTTGAACAATCTCGTCGGACGAAAACAGCTCCGCGTCGCCCGAAAATCCACTTTTTCTAAAAAACCCTCGACTTTCTCTCTCCTCAAGATATTTTTTATTTTAATTTCTGATTTTCTCTCTCTTCAAAACGACTGATTTCAGCTTTATAATACTCAGATCGGCCCGGCCGATCGCTAAATCGTCCCGGGACGATCAGACCAATTTCGATCGTCCTGGACGGTTCCCAGAACTATTTTCCGGCCGATATTTTGAACTGTGCAAATTGGCCTGGTCGATGCCTCGATCGGCCCGGACGATACCTACAGAAAAACACCTGGAGCAAATCTGGGCAAATTCTGGAGCAAATTCTCAACTGATCATCCCAGGATGATCCCAGATCGTCCTGGACGATCCTGGAGCAGATTTTTGATATTACATGAAACTCCTCAGACATGTCATTTCACCAATGACTGTGTTTGACAGCTACTGTATAGCAGGTAGGATCCGAAAGGTGGGAGGAAGTATGTAAAAGATTAAAAATAGAACGAGGTTTGAGATGTCCAGTCTGTAGCCGAGTGCTCATGAGATGGGTTTTATTTTGTGGTGGTGGATTTGCTGGAGATGAATTGGATGTATGGGTAGAGGAAGAATGATCTTTCTGTGAGCTGGTGGAGGAAATATTTGGAGAAGAACCAGATTGAGTAGATGAGAAGTGAATTTGTGAAATTGAGAGCTTATCTGATGCATAAGGAGTAGTGATAGAATATGGTGGAACTAAGGAGAGTGGTGGTGGATGAGCATGAGATGTATAATCTGCCGTAGATATAGGAAGATTAATGGATGAATTTCTATATGGAAAGAGATCTTCCTGAAATGTAACATGAATGGAGACACAGACACGATTTGTAGATAGATTATAGCATAAATAGCCTTTAGAAGCCTCAGAATATCCGATGAATATGGATTGCATAGACTTGGGTTGAAACTTATTGTGATGATATGGAGGTAAGAGTGGATAGCATTGACATCCAAAAACCTTTAAGAACCTGTAGTTTGGTTGTTGCTGGAATAAACCAGTGAATGGTGAGCATTTTGATAGAATAGTGGTGGGAAGACGGTTGATTAAGTATACTGAAGTTAATGCAGCATACACCCAAAATTGATATGGAAGTTTTGCCTCAAGAAGCAAGGTTCTGATAGTTTCAATAATGTGTCTTTGTTTTCTCTCGGCAATATCATTTTGCTGTGGTTTATATGGGCAGCTGAGTTGGTGTTGGAGAAATTACTTAAATTGATTGTTAAGAAATTCAGAGCCATTGTCGGAGCGGAAGACAATAATTTTCTCACCAATTTGATGTTCAACAAGATTCTTAAACTATTTGAAATGAGTAAAAATCTCAGAATTTTGAGCCATTGGATAAATCCAAGTATACTGAGAGATGTCATCCACAAAACTAACATAATACTTATATCCATTAAATGAAGACACAGGGGAAGGTCCCCATACATCGGAATGGATAAGTTGAAGAGGTTTGGAAGTAAATGACTGAGACAAAGTAAAACTAATTCCATGACTCTTAGACTGTAAATAAGAGTTACAAATTGACTTAGTAGACAACAATTGAGACGCTAAACTAGAGTTTTGAGCAGCCAGAAGATGAGTGACAGTGGGATGAGGATGTCCGAGCCTTTTGTGCCACAAAGAAGTAGTGTGGGAGATGAGAGCAGTATTTGAAGGATGATTGGTGGTAGTTTTGGATACTGGATAGAGACCACTACGGTTGGGACCTTATAGGAGAGTGGAGTTGGTCTTCAAATCCTTAATACATAAGCCATGAGGATCAAATATAATAGAGTAATTATTAGTAGTGGCAAGTTATTTCACTGAGAGAAGATTGTGTTAAATAAGGTACATGGTAGAGAGGATTTAAAAGAAGCTTATGAGTAGGTGTGGGTAAAAGGCCTTGACCAGCAACTGCTATCAACATATTTTGTCCATTTCCAACCGTAATATATTGAGAACCTTGATAAGGTTGTGCAGATTGAATCTGAGAAGAATCTGCAGTAAAATGCGATGAGGCTCCTGTATCCAAATACCAGTTGAAAGTGGCAGATTGATTTGAAGCAGTAAGAGCAGATAACTGTTGTGGTTGATAGTTAAGATCTGTGCGGTACCAACAAGTAGCGGCCGTATGTCCTCTTTTAAAGAAAATTTGACACTCGAATGAATGGTCAGTGCTCCGTCCACCTCGGCCAGATGATCTTCCACCACGAGTAGATGGACGGGTTTGACCACGAGTGTAGCTAGAATTGGTTCTTCCACGTCCACGACCTCTGAATGTCGTGAGAGCAGTTTGTGGTGATTCAGGATCAAGAATATGAGATTCTTTTAGACTTTCTGCTGCAATATTTATCTCTTCACTGCAGAGCAAAGAGTAGAGATCATCCAGATTAATTGGTTGAAGCATAGTTCTGATGGAAGTCTTAAATGCATTATAAGATGATGGTAATCCATTGAGAGTATATAAAATAACATCCTCTGAATCAATGGAATTTCCTGTAGTAGAGATAACATCAACTTTGGCTTTAATAGATGAGAGGTATTCGGTCATTGACATGTCCTTCATGGTAAGATGATGTAGCTCATTTTTGAGCTGTAAGATCCTTGATCTATTCATGGACTGCAGACGTTTGTCGATTGTAGTCCAAACTTGATGACAGTTCTCCAGATTTAGGACATAAGGTAACAAAGAAGCAGAGATAACCGAATACAGGGCAGTAGTGATATTCTGATCTATCAACATCCATTGACTGTAAGCAGGATTCAACGATTGAAGGTTGTCTGTCGTGAAAATGTATTTGGGTGGAGCAGGTATGGATCCATATAAAAAACCAGCAAATCCATTTGCTTGAAATACATTGGTAACTTGCGCACGCCAGGTGGGATGATTAGCAGCTGTTAACTAATTTTGAACAATATTTTTCAAGTTGTTCATTAAAAACTTGAGAGAAGAGGGAATCTGCACTTCAGCAATTACTCCGGAGCTTGTTCCTGAAGCAGGAATCTGCACTTTAGCAGCTGAAGATGAGTTATCAGATGACGCCATTACTGTATGGAAGAGAAGATAACGAAAGGATCAGAATTGGCTTTGCAGCAGCAGCTCTGATACCAAGTTAGAATGTCATAAACCTGCAATAAAACCTTTAGTATTGAACATATGAAAATACAAAGATAATCAGAGGTTGCAGGTATCAACTCTTCTTCCTTGATTTCAATGAAACAGTAATCCTCTATATAGACAGAGGATGAGGTATTGTGAATACAATCAAGCCATTGATACAGGATCTCTATGAACGACTAAGATGGAGTTGGTAGTTGACAAATCATGTGCATTTCGGCAGCTTTTGTCAGATGGCAGAGGTAGTGCCTGCTGTGATGAAGATGTGTAATGGTTTGAGCCTTTACCGTTATGAAAAACCACATATACTATTATTTACATAATTTTATTACTTTATAATAATTAAGAACTAGAAGATTATGAACTCATTTTTAAGAAAACATAATTCACCTTCTAGAACTCTTTTTTATTTATGCCATTATCTTCAAGTGCTATTAGAGCATATTATTTATCTTTAAGGCTATAAAGCCGAATGTGGATCTAAATGGTACACTTTGATAATAATGTTGTATTGAAGGATTATTCTATTGCTCAACCTCCTTTATTTGAACTTATTCCATTTATTTTTTCTTTAAGTTCATATATCAATGTTTAGTTAGTCCGTTAAATTTTGCATGTAGCACCTAGTTGAAACTATCTCGTTATTTTTGCTCACAAAACTTATTAATGAATGTTATTGGATAAATTATTACGTGCAAAGTCCGGATATAGTTCTGCGTTTGGATTCCAATGAAATAATGACACGTTGAATATTCACGTGATTTTTTTAATATATATATATATATATATATATATATATATATATATATATATATATATATATATATATATATATATATATATATATATATATATATATATATATATATATATATATATATATATATATATATATAAAGCTCATGACTTGACTACCCGTCCCGGCAAATTCAAGTGGTGCTTGTTTTTAAAAAACAACCCCCGAAAGGTCCCTAAATTTTAGAGTTTTAATTAAATAAAACTTTTGATACTGAGAAAGAAAACAAGTAACAGATGATGAAGATGGAGACTAGTTTGAAGAATGTTGCATTCTTTTAGGAGATGATGTGCTATAGGTTTCAACTTATTGATAAATTTAAAAATCCTCCCATATTTTATTATTTTTCCTATAAATGTACATTTTGTTGAGCTTGGTTCTTTTAACAGCGAAACCTATCGTAAAATCAACTACGTAGAATAATTTTCACCTTTAAGACAGATTAAGTTCTCAAACATGTTTGAATGCTTCAATGAGAAATTTATAAACAAGGCAGCAGTTAGTCAATCACATATGATTACACAAGCATGATGATGGATATCATTATCTTAGAGCAATAATTGCATTAAATTTAATTTTAGGTTAATAATGATAGTTAAATTAAAATAGTTCATTGTAATAATTGATAGTTTATACTTTTTGATAGAATACATTCTTCAATTATTTATATGTCTAATGTCGTAAGGAGGCATGTTTCAGTAGATAATCTATATAAGGTTTCATAAAAAATAATAATTTTTGGGAAGTTCATTTATTCTTTCATATTTTGAACTATGTTGTGTATATAGAAAAGAATTTTTTTTAATTATATTTTTATATCAATACACACTATGTATTGATTGTGTATTGCATTTTAAAAATTAGAATTCAAAGATGTGAATGATTTATATGATTTTTTTGTTCATTTTGTGATGCTTTTTGAACTTGTGCGTTATGTGTATTGAATAAATTTTTTAATTATATTTTTTACCAATAAACTATATATTGACTATGTATTTAGTGTGAATTGCATTTTAAAATTTAGGATTTAAAGATATGAATTATTTATGTGGTGTTTTTGTTCATTGATTGTGTATTAATTGTGTATTGATTATTTATTTTTAATATATTGAGTGTATATTGAGTGAATATTGAGTGCATATTGAGTGCATATTGACTGTGTATTGTTGTGTATTGTTTGTATATTAATTGTGTATTAAGTGTGTATTGACTGTATATTAATTATATATTGAGGGTTTGATTGTGTATTGGATGTGTATTGAGTGCATATTGAGTGTGTATTAACTATAGATTGACTGTATGTTGAGTTTGTATTAACTATATATTGAGTGTATATTGATTGTGTATCAACCGCATATTGACTGTTTATTGAATCATATTATTATATTTATCACAAAAAGCATATATGATTAAAATGTTAAATTTAATATGATATTTCTATTAATTTTTAAAATATTATGGCACATATTAAATCGGAATTTTAATGTTTATTAATACTACAATTGTTAAATTTATTGTAATAGCAAACTTATTAATTTTACATCTTTATTAATAATATAATTTTAGTTTTAAAATATAATAAACATAAAAAATAATCGATATCAAAATTTTTAACCAATTTTGATTAAAAACAATTTATCCAAACATTTAAAAAGTAAAATCGAAAAAAAAAAAAATTATAATCTTAACTGTTGGCTAAACAGATTATGGAACATACTAATATTATTCAATGGTTTTTTAAGGAAAATTATTGTCGATAATTTTCTGATGGCCCTAACTTAATCCCTGACCATTCTGAGAATCATTGTAGGTCTTAAATATCATAAGTTGAAGAGCAACCAACATTACTTGATTGCATAACTTAGATTTCTCTTTTTTAATATATGGGATATTTATAGCATTAGTTCCTCATTAAAATAACCCACAAAAGATGTTAAAATATATACAAAAAAATACTATAAAAATCAGCAAAAAAAAATTCTAGTCAATAGGTTATGATCGCATAGCACCATAACCTCAAAGTGAACATATCGAAGCATGCACAATTTTGGCTTGTCCTATGGACTTTAGATGATGGTATGAGATATAATTTTGAGAAGTTTTAATTAAAATATCAAAATAAATTTAAATAACTAAATGAATTAAATGAAATTAAAATTATGCTCAAATTCATTAAATATAGCATAATTGCTAACATAATCATAATTAAAAGTGTACTAAACTAGTTAAGTTTAATGAAATATATTGAACATTTAGATTCAATTAATTTTAATAACACATGAAATACCTAACTAAGAAATATTAGTATTGTTAAAATTAAGCTTATTATCCTTAATTAGGTGATTAATGATTTCATTAGCATTATATCCATATAAGGCAAATCAAGTGAATGGATTATGAAATATAGGATTACATAGATTTTCTGCCACAAAAAAAAAAAAAAGACACTATATGATAAGAATATTTATCTTATGATCACAAAATATAATACTTAACTAATTTTATGCATGGTAAAATATTAATTAAGTCAAAAAAATAGAAAATCATCCCAATTAAAATCCCAAATATTATAAAGATTAGTTGTATGATCTAGAATATGTTTTAAATCATTATAATCAGTTTTATTAGAGTGTTTATCATCCATGAAATCATACTCCATTAAATACAAAAAAGGAAACCAATACAAAAACAATGCTGTATACATCTTCATCATGGGTGGCACCACCATTAGTTGGGTATCATAGCTACAGAACAACAACAACAATTTCCGTTGTAGAATATAACGTATATTATCAGAAATTTATAGCAGTCATTAAAGCCAATAAGGAGATAATTTGGCTCAAAAGCTTTATGAAGGAACAAGCTTGAATAAAGGAAAATGTCACACCTTCTCTGTGAAAGTCAAAATGTAATTCACATAGCAAAGAAAGGTGTCTTCCACTTAAAGGCACAATACACAAACATTGTACCGGCAAAAACATTGAGGCTTTGTGAAGCTTTTGTGAAGCTTTAGTTAAACTTTGTGAATAATAATTTGGAGGTATATATATTATATGCATTGAGCATTATACGCTAAGATTGGTACACTTAAAATTTCTATCTCCAAGTGGAAGATTATTTAAGCTATGGAGTCAAAATATCCTCCTTATCAAATATATATACTAGATTGAGATTTGCAAAGGCATTCTTCGCAGGAAATGAGATTTTTTTTTTTTTTTTTTACTTTAATTGGATCTATATTTTAAAATTTATGACTTGTTATCACTATGGATCCTTAGAAAGATCAATGTGGAATTCCACTACAAGCAACAGAAAGAACATAGAGTGAAGAGCAAAGATGCAACAAATTGAGAGAAAAAGTAAGAGTTTTTGCGTTCATATGGGTAGATTTTTAACTTTTGAAATATGGAGAGGATGATGATTTTAGTTCAACACGAAAAGCTTTTAGCCATAGTAGGAAGAATCACTTGTTTGGATATTTTTTAATAAGGAGAAAAAAGTGAGTAATTGCAACAATATTTTCTTCTCCACATCCAATCCTCGTCTTCACAAAAAAAAAGGCAACATTTTATCACGGTTATTATCATAAATAAAATATACTATTTTTTCTCATCTTCAACTTTGAAAAATACAATCATCAACTTTGAAAAATACAATCTCGACATGTACCACTTTTGAAGCTTAATGTATTATTTGATATCCATGCAACATTGACATTTATGGATCTTATTGAACCATGTAATTGTTTTGTATGTGTATCAATGTTTCTACATTTGGTTCCCCTTCTTTGCGCTTTTGCTAGTTATTATTATCCTCATGGGCACAAAATGCACAATCATCATTTATTGTACATTATATACATAATATAGGAAAAAAAAATTCAATTCTTTGCAACAACTAATCAATGACTAACACAACTATAAAAAAATCAAATACATAAAAATCTCACTACATCACCCAGATGCAAAACAGTGACACATTGCAACTAATGCTTGTTTCCAATTACTATAATCACAAAGTACCGTACCAATAAGAAAATTAGAGAGACATGAGTCCAAGAAAGCTAGGATTTATTAGGAAAGTCTAATTATTTCCTAAGAGAGTTTGAGATAGAAGAGGCAAAAATGCAGCAAAGTTAATCACTACCATCAGTCTTTTAGAAAGATCTCAATAACTGGTTAATCAATTCCATCTAATTTTAAGATGAATCACCCATCATTATGACCATGATTATGCTGCTCAACACTCAAAAGCTCCTCCAAATGAAATATTGATGTAAATTAAGAAAATTATTTGATGTCCAAATAAAAGGTCAAATAGGTAATTTAACTATAAGTGGCAATGAATTGACAAAAAATCCAAAAACAAGAGTCCTTTACAACTATCATATGTGGCTAATCACTCTTAAGAGTAATTTAAGCATGTATTATCACTCTCTCAAATAGATAATGAGATTAGTGGCATGACTTAGATTAATGATGTTGATGATCATTAATATGCTTTTATATTCTTTCTTATAATTAAAGCTGGCTAATTGACATACCTTACATTTGCAAAGCACATAACTCAACTGACGTAAATGCCATTTTATTTTAGCTCTTAAGAATGAGTGAGTCAATGAGCGAGCAAGCAAGTAAGAGAAAGAGAAGCTCCTAGAAAGCAAAATCATACTACATTGCCAATGTAAAGCATCAACAATAAAGTTCAAGAATCAAAATATTTAAAAGAGTTAGTAGTTCTCCCCTAGCGGAGAGCAATTATTACATCTGGTGTCCGAATGCGTTCAGAGACCAATAATCACGCGCCACGTCACCTAAAACTCGGTATTTTGAACTCGGTATAAATTCGGACAGTTCGGTTTTTGACCGGATGTAACAATTTCTCCCTAGCGGATGGAGATGGGCAACATAGAGTTTAAAGAAAATTGATTATATAAATTCATTTCGTTGGTCATAAATGAAATGTATTATGACCCTAAGACATTGCTTGGTGGGCAACATTTTGAGTGTAAGGTAAGCTAAATGCATAGGTTTTTAAAATTTGAGCGTTATCTCGATTCTGTTTTAAATGCAAAATATTTTGAGAGTGAATAAGGAATTTACTTTGTAGTTCATTTAAAGTGTACTTATAATTTGCTCACTTTGAGAAAATTTCAAATACATAGTTCGAGTAAAAGTGATGCAGGCCACCTACCGCCTCCTGTCACTAGTTGTCACCCATCACCGACATCCACATACCCTGCTGCCCATTGTCGCAACCTCTAGCTACCGCCCACCGCCGACCACCTTTTTTGTCATCAGCCACATCCGATCAATCATTATTTTAAATGAAATGCTATTTAATTTTGCACTTTCTTAAAAAAAAAAAAAACTCATGTATTTATATATACTTAATCAACCAAATAATGTAAAAGTATTTTTAATACACTATTTTTATTTTATACCATATTATTTTTACTCATTTCTTTTTTATCAAACTAAATAACCCCCAAGTAAATTTTGCGTTTTTTACTCCATCAAAGGATATCATAATAATCTCGTTCAGATATTACTGGTGTCCCTGCACGACATAAAAACCAACAAAATGAGAATTTTTCATCCATAGCACCCAAAGAAAAGTTTTCACAAAAACAAAAAATTAAATTCCACAAGGAATAAGCCATCAAGGAACCATTTACCCAAGAACAGGGGATACCATGAAAAGACCAATTTTCGCAGAAATGCCGCAGAAGACTCGCGCCCTAATTTTCCAACTCCCGACTCCTAGCCTCTCAAATTTTCCGTAGTTTCCCCTTCTCAGAACAAAACAAGCATCACCAAGCAAACAGAACCCCGCAGGAAAAATCGCCCACACCAGCCTATTGATTCAAAGTCGGCAAAATCCCTTAAGCAAAAGCATATCCCAACGACGGGCCACTGCTCGAGGCCTAAAGCTGCATAGAGCGGTGTGAATAGATCAAGAATGCAACCGATAACAGAAAAAAGCAAGCAGAGAAAGGAGATCAATGGAGGTGCTCATGGAAGTGGTACCGGGGAGGGGACAAAACAATGTGGACGTCGGGCAAGGATCAAATTCTAGTGCTTTTCGTCATCTCAGACAGCAGAAAGCGAGGAAAATAAAGCCGCGCAAGCAGGCAATAGAGGCACTGATGAAATTCAGGGAATTTGCAACAGGCTTTTTTCCTTATTTCGGCTAAAGGAGCAGGGCACATATTAAAGCCCAAATAGTCTTTCAAGCGTAATAGAGAATAGTGAGGATAGCAGTGTAATGAGTCTAAGTCGGTTCTTGAGCTAATTCGGGCTAAACTCTATAAATAGCTTGGGAGCCAAATTCAATATATTAACGAATCAAATTTTAGTTAGTTCTGACTTAACTAGTTAGCTCATAAGCCAATATATAATTTATTTGAAATATATTACAATCCAAGTGTTTTAGTACAATATTAGTAAAAATATTTAAAATTTATGTATCATTTTATTGTGTCAATTGATTTCACACCAATTTTTTTTCATTTTTTGATATTTTTATTTTAAATAATGTTTCAAGTTAAATCATTTCCCCTTATTTTGCAGTAAATGAGTGAGCTCATGAACAAACTCAAACCTATAGTATTAAGTCTGATCTCGAGCTCAATCTTGATTAATTAATCAAGTTCAAGCCAAATGTGGCTTTAACTAGGCTCGATTGGTTTACACCCCTAGATAAGGTTAAATGCACTGCTGAGAAGAAGTGATTACATAATATGAATTGTGGAGGTAATCTAAATAGCAAAAATTAAAATAACTCTCTATTTCCATCTTAATAAATCTCAACTGCTTTAGAACCAAAAGTAGCATTCTGGCTGAAATTCTTGGCCATCACAACTCTTTTACATGAGTTATTGCAGAATTAATCAACATTGACTTCTTTTATATGAAATTTAACACATTTGAAAAGTTATCATTTATACCCCTAGCCCTAGATTTGAAGCTTTTATGTATGTATAGTATGTGTGAATTTATGATAATTAGCTTATTAAGATGACTTATATGCAATTCAACATCACTTATATGCACACATGAGTTAGATGACTACATATAAGAGTTTATATCACATCTCTACAAATTGTAGGAGTAGATCATCTTAGTTTTTTAGGCTCTTTATTCACATATGCATGAATATTAAGAAGACTTCCTTCGTAGATTATTCAATCATTCCATTGCATTTGGGGATCTAATAGCATTTGAATCTAATAGGTTGATGTTTTCTTTGCGTAGGACTTCACTCCTAGACTAATAAAGGTATGTGATACTTCAATAATAAATGCTCAAGGCATATGATGGGCAACAATACTAAATTCAATTCATTAGAACCAAGAAATGAAGGATATATATTTTAGTTACAATATGAATAAAAAAATATTGGAGTTGGTATTATTGCTAAAGACTCTAATGTAATTAAGAAGGTCTTATGGTTGATGGATTAAAGCATAATATCATCAATAGTAGCTAGCTTTGTAATGGATGACATTGCATCTAGTATTTGTATTTACAATATTTGATTAAATTTAATGGTAAGTTATATTAATAGGTCACACCAATAGTCTAAATGTTTTCGCTTGAGTAGATCAAAACTAGAATTTATGGAGTGTAATTTTAGTAGTAATAAATCTAGTGGTTGGATTATGACATTGGGTGATCAAGTCATTAAAAAAGTGCATGTTTTAGATATCTCAAGTCTATTATTCAAGATCATGGTGAAATAAATGGGGATATTATTACTAGAATTCAAGTTAGATGGTTAAAGTAAAGGAATGCATCGAGCCTATTATGTGATAGAAGAATACCCCTAAAACTTTAGGAAAAAATTTGTAAGATGGTCGTGAGTGGCATAAAATTCTTGCCATTAAAGATAATATAAAGATTAGGTTAATGTTTCATAGATGAAGATTCTCAGGTGGATGAGTGGCTTTAAAATTAGAAATAGAATGTGAAATAAGAATATACGTGAAAAGATTGGAGAAGATAGATCTAGTGGTAGATAAGATTACAGATAGTCTTAGATTATTTGTTCACATAAAAAGTTGGCCTTTTGATGATGCTATTAGGAGAGTAAATGCATCAGATCTGGCCTATGTTAAGAAAAGTAGAGGTAGACCTAAAAAGACATTGGCTAGAAAGTGTGAGAAATGACATTTTTATTATATTTAAATTATAATTTATTTCTTTATAGGCCATAATGGAGAAAAGAATTCATGTAGTTGACCCCACGTAGTGGGATAAAGGCTTATTATTATTGTTGTATACTTGAATTGACTATTTATTTGTAAGCTTATTTAAATATTTAAAAGTTTATAAAGATGATACCTAGTGATGATACTAATGGGTATGTCATGCTTGCACAAACTAGCTATAAAGAATTTAGTAAATGATTACCAAAATTAGATTATCTAGTAACCAATTATGTGATGCATGACTGTTAGGAAAACATACTCATAAATCATTTAAAAATTAGAATCATATATTGACTACTAGACCTTAAAGTTATTTCACATGAGCTTGTTCAAACCCGTTAGCCGTATTAGCATAAGTGGTAGGAAATATGGATATGTGATTGTAAATGATTACTATATATATATACACTTGGATCACTTGCATTAGAATTAACCATGGTCGAGAGTTTGCAAATGATAAATTTGAGTCAATTTATGATGATTCATGTATTCACCAAATTTAAGATTAATAATATGTGCTCTAGTTTACCTGAATATATGATTAGAGATTTAAACTAATCATATCATACAATTTGGATCATATATCATAATTAGCTAGTAACTTGAATTTGTATTAATTAAGGATTTCCTAATAGAGTGTTTTTGATAGAGAATGTCACCCCCAAGATCTAATTTGGAAGAATGATATCTTTTATCTTCTAATTACATCTCAGAGCCACCAATAATATCCATAGATAATTGAAATAGGAGAAACAAATAAAACATCTATTCATCATCATATACACATATCATATTTATCAAATTAAAACATCATTTTTAATAATAATGGATCATATAAAAATTCATCTATCCTAGAAACATTAATGACTATACAAGAATAAATAATATAAAATAAAAGACATATAACTAACAAATCAGAATCATTCCTTACTCCACTAGGTCTTTACCCTTCTCTAAAATATACAAACTAGATAATGAAAAAAAATTCTAGTAGGTTACCAAAACTTACAAATGTATTTAATTTGTAAAAATATAAATAATATGCATATAATCATTCAGATAAGATCAGTATGAACATCATGAATAGAAATATATGAAGGACTAGTAATCTTTGCTATTCATATGTTAGGTCCATTTACAATATAATATGAAACTACAAATCTATTCATGTGCATGTATCAAAATAATAATATATATGCAAAATCAATATTAACAATCCAGACTAAATCCTACTCTAGTGTATCACATAAAATACCACATTAAATTCCATCATATGAGTTAATGCATGCATATTAATTATATTAATAAACTTTATAAACTACTCATATACATGTATTATATAAAATGCCAAAATAACTAGATAAGTATACATAAGTTGTTAGAATGGAATAACTAGTCATTTTAAGTATTTATTTGAGATTTTTTGCTATGTGATTTTAAAAAGAAATGATTTTTATCAATTTAAAAAATTATTTTGACATTTAAAAATAACTTTTTAGTTCAGTTAAAGTTTTAGAATGTTGTTATGCATGATTTCTAGAAACTTAGTTAATTTCTAAAAATATGAATTTCTCCTAAGCAAGATTTTTGTTACCTATCATTAAAACATTTTTTTTTTAATTCTGAATTGAGTAGAATTATGCTTTACTTATTGCAATACATTGGAATATGTATTTATGTGATTAAAATGTGAAATTCTATTAGTGAAGAAGATTCAGTTTGTAGAGAAAAGGGATTTTATCATCTATTATGTAATAGATACTATGAAGCCAAAGGATATTATTATATTCCTTAGAATGTATTTTGTTAGAGGAGAGAAATGGTTTTGTTGGCTGTGAAAAGGTTGTCGATCTCATTTTTGTATGAGATCAATAGGGCCTGTCTAAACTCCTACTTGATGATCCTAGGATTGATAGTCCCCCCACTTATCAATCGTAGAGATACTAATCAGTCCTAACCTATCATTTAATTCTAGACTTTCAATCCAAACCATCAGTTGACTTTCAAATCCTGTTCAATCAACCTTGATCATTCAACTGATTATCGTTGGTAAGAAAAATTCAAGATTCAATCAATCACATTCAAGTCCAAACTCCTAAATTCAAAACCTAAGACCAGAAGCATGTCCTGAAACCCTTTTCAGGTGAATTTTTTATCACTTGAAAACCCTATAAAATTACCTCCAATTTATAATTTGTCAAATGCATATTGATCATATATATCTTTAGAGCCAATCATACAAATTTGAGCTCATTCTAATATCTCTAACCCCAGAAACCGAATCCTTTTCCACAGGCTACAAAACCTTTAAATATTTATAGCCTATGCCACTAGACATGCCATCCAATGGAATTTGACCTTGGGACCCCTTCCAAACCTTCCAACCAAATTCATGACCTTTTTATGACTTTTTAACTAATAACCCACATTTTTTTGGACCCAATTTGACCCAGGGTTGACTAGGGGTCAAAATGACCAAAATGCCCTTAAAGGGGTTTTTGTTATTTTCCCCAAAATTCAACATTGACTTCCCATACCAATTTCCAAAATCTATCCCAGTAGATCCTAAATATCATTTGGGATCCATTGGACCCAAACTCAAGTTTTGGTTTGACCTGGTTGACCAAAATGCCCCCTAAGATTTCAAATGTCAATTTCAATCCAAATTGAAAGTTCATGTAGGTTGTTAAACCTAATAGAACTGTCCCAAGGCTAACCATGAGGTGGGGGGGGGGGGGGGGGGGGGGGGTGATTTGGTTTTTTAAAAAATTTCTTAGATTTTGGAAAACCTTTTGAACTTTATGAAATATAAAATCACTAATTATAAAATATGTAGTTGTTAAGAGAGATGATTCTCACAAATAATTTTTTAACCATATAATTTAAAGCAGATAAAAAAATATGGGAACAATAAAGTTAACAGAAGAACATCAAATTTTATAATGGTTTTGTCCATCTAGACCTACATCCACTCCATGGAGACTACTTCTCCAAGTATTGCACTTAACACAAGTGACTCTCCTTTTGCCCCCACAGTAAGGCGGAGAAGCCTTTACAAACTCTCTTCCACCAATCCAATTAGGTAGAGAACTATTGCCTTTTACACTCTCCAAGTCTTGGCAACATACTGAAAGTTTATTAGAGATGTTAAGCCCTTAAGAACTAGCCCAAGGCTAACCAAGAAGGGGGGTGAATTGGTATTTAAGAAAATCTTTCTTAAGCAAAGCACAAAACTTAAAACCAACCAATATCTCCACAAAGAAATCAAACTGTGGAAAAATAAATACGGAAACATAGTAAGAAAAGAACACAGAGAATTTATAGTGGTTCAGTCAACTTGACCTACATCCACTCCCAAGAGGTGCCTTCCAGGTATTGCACTAGCAAGGCAGAGAACCGAACTCCTTTTTCTTCCTCCTGAAGCAGAAAGAGAACCTAACTCCTTTTGCTTCCTCCTGAAGCAAGCAGAGAACCTCAACCAATTGCTGAAGCTTACCTCCCTTGAACCCCCAAGGAGGACGAAGACTGGAGAAGACGCCTTGGAACCTTGCTTGGAGCAACCTTTGTGAATCCCTCTTATAAACTACCCCTCACAAGTTCCTCCCTCTCTCTCTTTCTCCTCTTGGCTCTCTCAGGTCAAGACAGCAGCTAAAGGTCTTTTTCCATGAGAAAATTTAGGTCCTTTAAATAAAATTTCAAGAACCGACATTATCGTCTAGGATGATATTTCTATCGTCCTGTACGATCAGTACAAATTAAGCTCAATTAGCCTAGACGACTTGGGACGATTAGAAGAAATTTTGTTCACATCATCCAGGACGATAGAATATCGTCATGGCTGATTAGTTCAAATCCGAGCCAAATCATCATGGATATTACCTTGAATTAAAGTAGAATGATGTCAATTGTCCACGCCATCGTCCCAACCGATCCTGCGATCGACCCGGCCGATGTGATTGTGCAATCTGCCTTAGTTGCTTTCCATAATTGCTAGATTAATCTAGGCATAATTGTGCTGTATCATCCAGGATGATGTAATGGATTGTCCTGGCTGATGTCCAAAAATAACTTTTACCTAAATAGATCTGGCGGCTGATTCTTTTTGATTTGAGCTTATCATCCTGGCCGATATAAGGATCATCCAGGATGAGGTACTTAATGATGGCTGTCTTAACCAGGATGCCCTAATTAGGATTTTTATTTTTAGTTGGATCATCTTGGCCGATATGAACATCGTCCAGGCCGATGTACTCAAAATAGAATAACACAGAAAATCCCTCAAGTGTGTGTGTGTGCAAGTTTACTTAGCATCAGGAATCACTTTTATAATTGACTCAAGAAAAAAAAAAAACATTACGGACTGACTCAAACTAAATCTACCCAATCTTGAGATGGTCTTGAGTTGTGTTCGATCTTGTGGACCTGAAAAGTTAGTAGGCAAGGCAGTCGTAGAAAAACATGAATGTTTGCTATCATCAAAAGTCTAATCCATAATCTTAGATTCGCAACACATACCTTCTCATCCTTTTTTACCCTCCTAGTGAAGGCAGAGTATCTACACATTCTTTTTCACCCTCCTAGTTAAGGAAAAGAACCATCATGTCCTTTTTCACCCTCCTGATAAAGGAAGATAATCTTGATTATGGCCACATCACCATGCCACGTAAGATCAGGTAAACTAAGATTGAGTCAGTCTATAATTTCTATTCAAATGCATTTTTTTACCATTTCTTGAGTCAAATGTATTATGATGTATCTTGAAGCTAAGTAGACTTGCACACACACACTTAGGGAGAGAAATTTGGTGACTTAGAGTTTTTTTATTTTTGATTATATCATATAGGATGATTTTAAATTATCTTAGATGATTAATTAAAAATAAAAACCCTAATTAGGGCATTTGGGTTGTGTAAACTTTATTAAGAAAATTATTCTGGATGATACTCCCATCGTCCTGAATGATATACTTAAATAACAAAAATAGCCACCAAACTTATTTAGGAAAGATTTTAAAACTCTCAAATTTTCACTAATCGTGCAAGATGATCCTGATCATCCTGGATGATTTATACCAATCATGCCTAAGTTGATTAGGTGATTATGAGAGTAATTAAGGTTAGATTGATTGATATATCATTCGGGATGATTGTAGAATCGTACTAGATGATCTATTATAAAAACTTTAATTTTTTGCTAATTCTCCTAGATGTCCTGAACCATCTGATGGATGATAAAATTTGATTTTGAACTAATCATACAAGATGATCTTAGCATCATCTCGAACAATCAATTATATTTATACATCATCCTGATTTATCTCCTGGGCGTTTTGAACTATTTGCTAGATAATAATGTCTAATTTTGAAATAATTATTTAGGGTGATGTCCACATCATCCTAGATGATCAGAACAAACTTTGTGTTCTAATCATCAAGGAAACCCATATCATCCTGGTTGGAAGGGCTGATTTAAACTAATAATGCAGGATGATTGATAGATTATCCTGGACAATCTTTGATGGCAAGTTAAAAATGAGGGCATTTTTTAAGACCTTTTATTTAAGCTCTCTCAATTATTAAAGAAAAAATGTTTTGCTATTGTCCTGACTTAAGAGAGCTTAGATAAGAAGCAGAACTTTGGAGAGAGAGAGAGAATCTTATGAGAGAAGGTTTTTGAGGTGTTCACAAAGGTTAATCCAAACAAGGATTCAAGTCATCTTCTCCAATCATCATCCTTTGCTTCTTGGTGTCTCTAGGGAGATCTTCATCAGCACTAGATCAAGGTTCTCTGTTTATTTCAGGAGGAAGTAAAAGAAGTTGGGATTCTCTACCTGCTTTAGGAGGAAGTAGAAGGAGTCTATGTTCTCTGCCTCATCAGGGTCGATGAAAAGATTTTATAAGGACTTCTCCGCCTTACTATGGGAGAAAAATGAGAGACATTATAATTTTAGTGCAATACCTGAAGGAGAGGTTCCGGGGAGTGGTATAGGTTAGGTTGACCGAACCACTATAAAAATATGGTGTACTCTTTCTATTTTTATTCATGCATTTAATTTATGTATTATTTACTCTTGATTATTTATGTGGCTGAAATTAAAAGTAATTTATTTTAAAATATCAAAAATTTAAAAAAATATTTTTCTTATTATTTTAAGTTAATTTTTTTTAAATACCAATTCATTCTTTCTCTTAATTAGCCTCAGGCAAGTTCATAAGGGCTTAACAACCCTAACAAACTTTCAAGTGTTATTAGAGTGGGATTCAAAATATCAAGTTTTAGAAAACTTTGAATTAAAGACCCATGGTTAACTTTGGTAACCAGAACACGGTGGAAGGGTATTCCATTACTCGACCACCCTTATTTTATAACATATCATTTGATTTTGTAAAACTCACATATCCATCTTTTTGCAATCTATATATTATCGTATGTGGATGCTTATATAAAAGAAGGTCATTATGCACCAATACGTGAAATTAATGGCATAAAAATTGAACTTCCTTTTTTTGAATGGACTTTTTGATGATAGAGATCTAGCTCAACTTAATACAAAATGTTTAAACAATTTTTTCTGTGCACTGAAATATGAAGATTACATGTGTGTTTTGATATGTGTATTTGGTAAAAAAATTTGGGATAGATTATGTATTAATTATGATGCTACAAGTAAAGTTAAGTAATCTAAGTTAAATATTTTACTTTATGACTACAAAAACTTTCACATAAAACCTAGTGAGTTAATATTTGAAATGTATACTAGGTTTACACAAATAGTCACCTCCCTGTATGCCTTAGGAAGAGAGCTAACAAACTTTGAGAAAATTAACAAAATCTTGAGATATTTACCTTCTTTATTTAATTCTAAGATTACTGCTATGATAGAATCCAATGATTGGAATGTTTATTCTATAGATAATTTATTTGGATCACTCATTTCTTACAAGCAAGGAGTGAACTAAAGATAACTTGATGCAGGGTAGGAAAAAGGACAAAACTGTAGCCTTAAAGGCTGATGATTCTGACACTATTAATTCATCTTCTAAGAATGATGATATTGCTTTAATTACAAGGCAATTCAAAAGCTTTTTGAGAAAGAAACAAAAGCACCATTAGAAATGGAAGAAAGGTAAGAATAACAAGAATTCTAAAGGTTCTTCTGATGTGATTTGCTTTGAATGAAGAAAGCTGGGACATGTAAATACTGGTTGCCCTATACTTAAGTCTTACCCAAGTAAGAAGAAGGGTGAGGAGAAACCCAAGTTTAAGAAGGGTAAACTAAGAACCCAAATGGATTTCTGGGTGGATTCTACATCTGATTCCTCTAAAACTAAAGCTGAAGAGGAGATAAAAAAATTGTGTTTCATGGCAGGTGATCATCTTAGTCACTTTCATCAAGAAGAGGCATGCGAATTAACATACAATTAATTGCTTGATGTTTCTGAGAAAATTCATTCATCTTATAGAAAGCTTAAAAAATCACATGCTAGCATGAAATTGGAATTTCTGAACTTATAAAAAGAGCATGAAGTTTTGATTAAAGATTATTTTAAACTTTATAGTAATTATATGACTTTATTGGATGAAATTAAATTGTTAAATGCAAAGCATCTTGATTTAATAAATGAGCATGATTTATTGAAAAGTTTACATGTTGAGCTAAAAAATGCATATAAGGAATTATATACTCTTACAACTGATATAGATAGTAGGGAGAATGCTTTGAAAGTAAAAATTTCAATTCTTGAAAATACAAATAAGTTTTTAGAAGATAAATTAACTCCTTTCAAAGAAAATAAAAAACCACCCACAATGCTTGAGTTTCACAATCCATCTGTTCAACATGCATCATTCAAACCTAGGAAGATGCACTATAACCCAAGTAGACTTATAAACCCTTTTCTTGGTGTTAGATGTTTCTCTTGTGGCATGTTAGGACATATCTCCTACACCTGCACCATTCATCATAGTATATATTGGATGTGGAGACCTAAGTTCAAAACTCACATCATAACATACATACATTATATTCCTTTTTCCATAAGAAGGGGTCCAAACCTATTTGGGTTACCAAATATAATAATTGATGATTTTATAGGAGTGCTTTCACACAAGATCTTACAAGAGCATGTGTTATATGAACAACGAATGCTCACACCATATGACTGAAGGTACTAATAAATTTATTTCACTGGAGGCCAGGGTTAGAGGCAAGGTCACTCTTGGAGATAACACCACCAGAAAAGTGGTGGGCATAAGTATAATAAAAAACTCCAAGAACCTTTTGATTGAAAATGTTTTTCTTGTTGATTTCTTAAAACATAATCTATTAAGCATAAGCCAACTATGTAATAAATGCTACATAATTAAATTTCTAACTGCTAACTACATCATAAGCCTGAATGGAAAAATTATGCTGCATGAAAAAAAGATTGAATAATATTTACATGCTAGATTTAAATTCTATTAATAATGATAGCACCCTTTGTCTGAAAACTATTACTGATGAGTCTTGGTTGTGGCATAATAGGTTGTATCATGCTTGCATGAAAACACTTAGAAAAGTAACCCAAAAAGACTTAGTAAGAGAAATCCCCAAGCTTGAATTCACTAAGGACCACCTATGTGATGTTTGCCAATTAGGAAAATAAGTCAAATCCTCTTTTCATTCCATTAAGGGCATTAGCACCTCTAAACCTTTGAAAGTCCTTCATAAGGATTTATTTGGACCCATTAGCACTACATGCTTAGGTAGAAAGGTCTTTAGATTTGATAATAACCGATGACTTCTCTAGGTTCACCTGTACTAAATTTTTGTCACATAAAAGTGAGTTATTTGATGAATTTAAATCATTATCCACTTAGATTCAGAAAAAACTTAGTTGTGATATATTGACCATCCATAGTGACCATAGTGACCATGGTGAAGAGTTTGAAAATGAGATATTTAAAACTTACTATGAGGAGTAAGAGATTAGTCACAACTTCTCAGCTCCTAGGACCCTTCAGTAGAATGTGGTAGCTGAAAAGAAGAATAGGACCTTAGTGAAAGCCGCTAGAGCCATATTTGTTGAGTATTCACATCCAAAGTACTTTTGGACAGAAGCAATGAATGCAACCTATTATGTGTTAAATAGAGTGAATGTTAGATCTAATCTAAATAAGATATCCTATAAGATCATTAATGGTAGGACACCAAACCTTTCTCACCTCCATGTCTTTAGATGTAAGGTTTTCATTATAAATAAAGGAAATATTCTTAGGAAAATTTGACCTAAAATATGATGGAGTATTCTTAGGCTACTCAAGTGTAGGGAAATCCTATAGAGTGTTTAATAAGAGGACATTGGTGGTGGAGGAGACTAGTCATGTAGTATTTATGAATTTGATTTTGAAAAGTCCAGGGTTAAGGAAGAAGATGAAGTAGGTGAGATTACCCAAGGAGTAGAAACTATAAATTTGGAAGAAAGGGTAGAACCTCAAAACACTTTGCCTAGAGAATAGAGATATTCTTCGAGTCATCCTAAGGATTTGATCTTAGGAGACCCTTTTGAAGGTGTAAGAATTAGGCATGGACTTAGAAAAAAAAGTAAATCACTCTACCTTTATCTTAATGGTTGAACCTACCAACATCAATCGAGCCCTTTTAATGAATTATGGATCCTAGCCATGTAAGAGGAACCAAATTAATTTATTAGGAATGATGTATGGGAATTAGTAGAAAGACCTAAGGACTAAAGTGTAGTAGGAACCAAATGAGTCTTTAAGAATAAAATGAATGATTTTTATGTGGTGGCTAAGAATAAGGCAAAATTGGTGGCTAAGTGGTATAATTAAATAGAAGGGATTGATTTTGAGGAGGCTTTTGCCCATGTAGCTAGATTAGAAGCTATTAGAGTGCTACTAGCCTTTACCTATTATAAGGGATTTAAGCTTTTCCAAATGGATATCAAGAGTGCCTTTTTTAAATGGGATAATAAAAGAAGATGTGTTTGTAGAACAAACCAAAGGCTTTGAGAATTATCAATTTCTAAATCATATTTTCAAATTAAAAAAGGCTTTATATGTATTAAAATAGGCACCAAGGCATGGTATGAGAGGCTTAGCACATTTTTACTAAAAATGGAGTTTGTTAAGGGGAGCGTAGATACCACCCTTTTTTTAGGAGAGTAGGAGATGAATTACTTATTATTCAGATTTATATTGATGATATACTTTTTGGATATTCTAATAAAAATTTATGTGATGATTTTTTTTAAATAGTAAGGAATTTGAGATGAGTATAATAAGAGAATTATCCTACTTTTTGGGATTTAGCATAAGGCGAATGGATGATGAAACTTTTCTTAATAAATCAAAATACATTAAGGTCATTCTAAAAAAATATAAAATGGATAAAACTAAGTCAATAAACACTCCCATGAGGTCAAGTGTTTAATTAGATAAATATTCAAATGAAAAATCAGTTGATCAAAAGAAATACAAAGGAATAATTGGATCGCTCCTTTACTTGACAACTAACAGACCTGATAATATATTTAGTGTTTTCCTTTGTGCTAAATTTCAAGTTGATACAAAGGAGTCCCACCTGATTGTAGTTACGAGAATCCTTAGATATCTCTTAGGAACTCAAAAATTATAAATTTGATATCCAAAGCATAACACTTCTTTTGAGATTATATGATATTCTAATTTTGACTTTGTAGAGTGTATGATGGATAAAAAGAGCACCTCTAGAATGTGTCAGTTTATAGGATAATTCATAGTCTCTTCATCTAGTAAAAAACAAAACTCAGTTGTACTTTCCACTGCTAAAACTGAATACATAGCCTTAGAAAGTTGTGTAGCCCATGTCCTTTAGTTAAAGTAATAGATTCCAGATTTAAGATTACCTATAAGCACAATGTCAATCATATGTAAAAATACTAGTGCCATCTTCATCTCTAAAAATTGTATCCAATATTATAGAACTAAACATAATGATATAAGACATCACTTTATAAGGGACTACATTACTAAAGGAGATATTGAGCTACACTATATAGCAACTAAAAATCAACTGGCTGTCATCTTTACTAAACCACTAGCCTTTGAAACTTTTAGCATCTTAAGAATCAGATTAGGTGTTATAGACATAAATGTATAAACTTGATGATTACTGAACTCTGAATTTTCTATTTTATGATATTTCTTTTATTTTAGTTTGCATAATTATTTTTGTCAATGTGCTTCTATATTCTACTTTTCTTTATTATGCTATTTTCCCTTCATTTTTTTATATGTCACTACTAGAATGACATGTTTTCCTTGCTTTTATTTTTGAAAAATTGTAAATAATGATTGACATCCCTAAATTAGTTAAAGGAAGAAATACCGTTGATGATTTCTTTTCCTCTAACTCTTTTAATGGTGTAATTTTCTTTTTGAAGCAAAAATCTATTTCAAATTAATAATTAGAACTTAAAATTAAGATCTTTTCTATCTTCTTACAGTAATCTATCTCATATGAATAATGTTCAATGTTATTAAATCACTTTCAAGATTTTTTAATTAATTTATTATATTTATCATATGAATATGATTATGCTTTGTGATTTACTTCTCCTTAAATTAGAGAGTGAGTTTTTTTCTTATATCTGGAAGATATTCTCACAACTAAGAGTATTTAAATGCTTTGAAAGGGAGCTAGTTTGCAAAAATAACACGGGGTATAAAATGAGCCCAAAAAGAAAAATTGAAAAGATGCACAATGATTGTCAAATAATAGAAAGATACACAAAGTGTATTAAAAAAAATAAAAGATGCACAAAGTGCGCCAAACAATTGACAAGTGACATAAAATAACCCCACAAAAAAATAAGCTTCCTTCTTTTCAAACCTTTAAATCTTTAGAAGAATTCATGTGTCACTTAATCTCTTCAAAGACTTGATTTTTGAAACTCATAATTTTGACAAATTACTTTGCTATATAATTCTATCTGATATATTTTCTGTAAAGAAATTTTGAACATATCACTTTTCTTATCTGATTTTTTTTTGTGTTAGATCTTTATTTTCAAAACATTTTTATCCTGTAAAGAGTCTGAGCTAGGGTTAACAGGATTGATTGTTCTACCATTTTTTAGATTTTGGTGATATTAATTAATTTCTTACTAATTTTTAATCCAATCATATGGGAAATTTATCATTTTCTAGCATTAATTAAAAAAAAAATCTTATTTTTAGAGTTTAATTTTTGTATCTTTATCTATTTTATGTGTTTTTCTTTCATTCTCCTTTTTATGATGTCAAAAGGGGGCATAGTATGTTGTCTATTTATTTTGTTGCTGACGATTTAGTGAAATTTATTTTGTTCTATTTCTATTATTTTTTTTATATCTCTTTTAAAAAATTAAAAAAAAATTAAAATTTTATTTGCTTTGAAAAATTTTAATAACAATATTTGTCATCATTAAATAAAGAGAGAGATTATTATAAATTTGGACATAAGTAGTGTGATTTTGATGATAATAAATATTATTATTTCTTGACTACTGCTATACTTGCATATCTATTTGTTTGCCCAACTCATTAATCTTTCAGGTCCATAAGTTCACTTGGAACATCAATCAGCTTAAGATCAAGTAGATTAGGATTGAGTCAGTATATAATTTCTATTTGAATGCTTTTTTTACCTTTCTTGAGTCAAATGTACTATGATGGATCATAAAGCTAAGTAACCTTACACACACATACCTAGGGGGAGAAATTTGGTGAGTTAAAGTTTTTCTATTTTTGATCAAATCATATAGGATGATTAGTTAAAAATAGAAACCCTAATTAGGTCATCTAGGTCATGTAAACCTAATTAAGCAAATCATCCTAGATGATACTCCCATTATCTTGGATGATATACTTAAATCATGAACCCCCAGTTGCCAAACTCATTTAGGTAAGATTTTAAAACTCTCAAATTTGCACTAATCGTATAAGATGATCCTGATTATCCTGGATGATTTATATCTATCATGCCTAGATTGATTAGGTGATTAGGAGAGTAATTAAGGTTAGATTGATCGACCATATCATTCGGGACAATCACAAAATTGTGCTGGATGATTTGTAAGAAAAACCTTAGTTTTCTCATAAATCTCTTGGATGTCTCAAACTATTTGCTAGATGATAAAGTTTGATTTTGAACTAATGGTATATGATGACCTCAACATAATCATGGATGATCAGTTATATTTCTACATCATCCCAATTTATTTCCTGGACATCCCAAACTATCTACTCAATGATAATGTCTGATTTTAAACTATTCATATAGGACGATGTCCACATCATCCTAGATGATCATAATAAACTTTGTATTCCAATTATCTAGGAAACCCAGATCGTCCTGGCTGGAAGTGCTAATTTAAACTAATTATACATCATGAAATTTGATGGCAAGTTGAAAACGAGGGCATTTTTTAAGGCCTTTTATTTAAGCTCTCTCAATTGTTGAAGAAATTTTTTTTTTCTATTGTCCTGACTTGAGAGCGCTTAGAGAAGGAGAAGGAGAGCTTGGGAGAAAGAGAGAGAATCTTTTGAGGGGGTGTGAATGAGGTGTTCACAAAGGTTGCTCCAAACAAGGATTAAAGTTGTGTTCTCCAATCGTCTTCCTTGGCTCCTTCGTGGCTCTAAGGAGGTCTTAATCAATATTAGATCAATGTTCTCTGTCTGCTTCAGGAGATTAAAATTAAATAATAATAATAATAATAATAATTGATCCTTGCTATGAATGATCATATAATTTGATTCTTCTTATATTATATTAGAAATTATATTACAAGTTAACATTGAAATAATCTATGATATCACTTAGTTTGCTTACTAATCTCACACCTTGATCTCACATTACTATTGTTTAAATCTTATATACTTGCTTGTAGTGTGATAAAAAGTGAAGAAATATAATGACTATTTAAATATGTTGCTATATATAATTATCTTACTCAAAGGAAATAATTTATTTTGCTAGCTAATATGATTAAGCATAACAAGTAAATTTTGTAAAGAAAGTATTTTACATAAATTAAATCTTTCTAAAATAACCAACTCAGCCCTTCTCACTTTGTTGTATCACAAAACATTCAACTTTATATATGAGTGTGATATTTATCTTAAGGTTCGATTACTATAAGTAAAATTTTATAACACATTATGAAAATAGTGATAATTAGAGCATTTTGGAATACCAATTGATTTTTTTATAAATATTTACTTTTATATTGTTTATTGGTTATTGTATGTGAAGTATTATACAAGTAAGTTATGTATGCATGGATAAATATGTAGACAATAATCTATGATATCGCATAGTTTGCTTATTAAATTTATAAATAAAGCTTTTTAAAACACGAATTTAACCCCCCCCCCCCCACTCTTTATTATGTCATTATATGCATTACTTATCTTTGATGCACAAATGTCAATGTATCTCTCTAGCAACAAAAGAATAGACAAGGCTTGAGACCCTCACATATCTCTTAATAGCATGGTGTGCTATGTTAGAGATTCATAATCAATAGGTGATAAAAACCCAACTTTGACAGGTGTATTAAAAAGTGATTTTTAAAGATTCTTGTGACATGGATATTTAGTTAAGTTGTTTCTCAAGCTCAAGTGGTTATATTAAGGGAGAGAATGCTCTTGGGCACCATTATCATCGAGAAAAGAGGGCTGTTGAGCTTATATGATGTAAATATCAAAGTAAGATGGGTTTGAATTCATAAAAATATTTTTCTTTCAAAAAGAGGCTTTTGGAGGTTTCATATGAGAATATAGTAATATTTAAATGTTGTGTTAAACTTGACTATGCAAATTTAACAAAACTAACTCAAAAACTCATTTGCATGATTAGGGTGTTCCTATTATGGGAAGAGGAAGAGAATGGCTACCATAATTAGAATAAGTGGTTGATGAATTGAGGTGACAAACTCACTAATGCATTAATGGAGTAAGAACAATACTATAATTGCTCATTTTGAACTGATAGGAAATACTAGAGAACACATATCACACCATCACGGTAGCAGACATAACTTGCTTAGTAGTTATTGCATAATATGTGACATTATATAAATGACACATTAGCTTTAGGGAGGGTTGCTAAGGAAGCTGACGATTATTTTGGGTGGCTAATGGCAAAAAGCACCACCCCTTATGTAATGTCCAATGATCTAAGTGAAAGAACATATTTTTTATTCTCTATATTTTTTTAACCAGATCAATACAAATATCCAGAGTTGATTAATTACATTAAAGAAAGAAATAAAATATGAAAAATATAATTCACATTACTACAATTAATATTTACAATCCATAACTAGTGTCTAAAAGAATATATACAATACCGACACTCGGTAAAAAAATGCATGAACCAAAAGCTAATATAAAAACTATACTAGCATTAATAGAAAGCTTTACATGGCAGGCTCTTTACCTGAAATCATTTAAACTATATATAATGAGCTTACAAAGCCCAGCAGGTTACCAAAACTTATAACTAAATTTAAAGCATTGTAAAAGAGCAATATGCATATTAAGGATTAAATCATAGGAGTAGCAATTATATAATCATTAAATATGTGCAAGAATAGTAAAACCCAAATGTAGTAGGAGTAGAATATGTAAATAATAAAATACTAAATAATGAAAGCTAATAAAGTAGTAAATTAGTATGAATGTCAAATCTATAAAGCAATCGTCGTATCTTTAATACTGATAAGTACATAAATCATATAAAGTTTCAAATCAAACCATCAATAAAGACTATGAAAATCAATTTAATATAATAAAATCATATAAGAATGTACACATGCTATTCAGACATTCTATATCACATATTCAGTGTATCATATGCTTAATATCAGTACAATGAATCAGTATTATCGAATGGTATCAGAATCTATATCAGTAACAATCAGTGGCAGGAGCAATAAAATAACGCAATAACAATAAATCCATATAATAATAATAAAAATACCTAAAAAAGATACATTTCAATAGTCATATTAAACAAGTAAGAAGTTTTGGCTATTATAATATTTTTCAGTGTTATTATAAGTGTTAGTAAATCGTTGACTCAATAAATAGAGACGTCACCCTTTACCCATCAGCACAATAATAATCTTCTTATAACTCCTAATCAGTATATCACGTGAATTAGTAGAGGATAACATTAAATCATAGTATTTAAAGAAAAGCCCACCGGCCCACCATCTTGTACAGGTCAATCATTTTCCAACCAACAGGTCAACCAGTCTTTACTTATTTATTTCACACATATACATTATTATCACAATACTATAATAATAATAATTACTAGCTATTACTCAAGCACATATACACATCTATTTTTAATGCATTGCACAAAATAAGGCAATATTGAGCTCAATTAAGAAGATATCAAAAAGTCATAATGATATACAATAAATAATCCTATTAGGTAGAAATACACATTTTTAGAAATTATCAAATTATCAAAGATTATATAAAATGATATTTTAAGACTTTTGTTCTACTAAATTACTATTTTTAGAGGTTAAAATAAAATTCAGAGTAGAAAAAATACTGTATTTTAAAAATCACATGGTGAAAAATCTCAAAAAATACTCAAAATGCTAATAATCACAATCTCTATAATAAACAAAAAGTTATGCGGTGAAAGTTTTACCAATACAAAGTTATTCATATTTTTTGGTAATGAAAACATAAATTTGAGCAAAAAATTACCAAAAAAAATAAAATCTTTAAAATCAGAAATAGGATATGGATTCCTTACAGTGAGATAAATAATTGTCCCAACTGTGTCGACGAATGAAAATCGCTCTGTGGCCTCCAAATCTCAATTTTCTTTTTCTCTCCTCTGAATCTCTCTTAAAACCCTTAAAACCTTCTCTGTTGCCAAAATGACTTAGTGGATAAGGTTTAAAAACAACTTTTAATTCCATAAGATATTTATAATAATATAATATTAATTTAATAATTAATTAAATCAAATATCTAGTATTAAATTAAAATAAATCATTTTAGAACTCCAAAAATTACAAAAAAAAATTCATAAAATAAATCATAATATTTAAAAATTTTGGTAAAATCAATTTGCAAAATAGACACCTGACAGTCCCGTAATCCTCATTTGCATCGACAGGTACAAATTTCTTATAGATTTTCATAGGTGTCCAAAAATTATAAAAAAATTATGTAAGTAAAATACTTCGATCAAAATACATGGCAAAGATAGATTGTGATTTAAAGTTATTATGACTATTGAAAAAAAATTGGCAAAGTCAAAATATGATCTATTACAATCTATCCACCTTGAAAAAAAATGCCGCTCTCGATATTTATCACAAGTAATTAAAAAAAATAATATGAAGTAAAAACAAACTCAATTCTATATTATATGAAATCAAATTGGTTTAAAACTCAAGAATCTATCTCATATATAAACCATAAAAAAATCAATTCCAAATCATTAGAAAGTCTTGTTGTAAGTAATAAATTAAATAAAATCATATATTCATATTTTGAATCACTTGAGGAACATCTTTCACAGTTTCCAATTGCATGTTTTCAATCTGAACAGGTCCTTGCCCAAGTCAAAGTAATAAATATTCTATCGTTCGGCGTCATAATTATCATATTGAAAGTATTGTCCTATTATCTTATAACATTGTCCCACATGTCTTCTCTCACATCATATGCATTGTAGAGTAGTAGGTGCTCTGACAATATTATCAATCTTTTTCCTACTACTTTCACCACTTTTCTTAAAACTAACTCTAGAAAATTTTGCTACTTTATCACTCACCATTTGAGTGATCATGTTAGCAAATTTTTTCATATACGCTTGAGTAGCAGATTCAGATTTCTTTCCTTTTTAGTCCATTTGCCTGATCAATAAAGAAATTAAATAAAAATTTATTCATTTAAAATAAAATAAATAAATATAAATACAAAATCAATTCTTCAAAACAAAACAAACTAGTAAACGCATATCAATAAATAATGCAGTCATTACTGTGGCTCTGGATATAAGCAAATTCTTTCACTAACCTTGCTCTAATACTAATTATAATGTCCCATGATCGAAGTGAAAGAACATATTTTTGATTCTCTATATATTTTTTTAATCAGATCAATACAAACATCAACAGTTGATTAATTGATTTAAAAAAAGCAAATAAAATATGATAAAAAAAATTTATATTACTACTGTTAATATTTACAAGCCACAACAAGAGTATAATATATATATATATATATATCATTGTTTTGAAAATCGTACCAGACCGGCCGGTTTGATTCAACCGTGAACCGGTCTTACAGCCGGTTCGGTCCTTCCTAAGAACCGGTCTAACAACGAACCGGCCAAAACTGGCTTGAACCGCCGGTTGAACCGGCCGACCGTTGAACCGATCCATTTTTTAAGAACCGGCCGGTTCAACTAATAATATATTTAAATATTTTATTTTTATATAAAATATTTAATTAATATTAAATTAATTTAAATATCATATATCTTATTTAATAATATGATTACAAAATTTTATTATAATAATAAATTACTTATAAATAATGTAGCTCACATGATGTCATAATACCATGAAAGCTCTTAAATTATAGGTACAAGAAAAGGTATATAAACAACACAACTTAGAAATCCTAAGTGATGTGGGACTAAAGAATTCTTATTTAATAATATGATTACAAAATTTTATTATATAATAAATTACTTATAAATAATGTAGCTCACATGATGTCATAATACCATGAAAGCTCTTAAATTATGGGTACAAGAAAAGGTATATAAACAACACAACTTAGAAATCCTAAGTGATGTGGGACTAAAGAACTAGTTGTTTTTTATTTCAACATTCAACAATGTGTGCATTAAACTTGTTTGAATGAGAACTTGTTCGAATTTTTTTATAGAATATTCAAATAAAAAATCATCATAATAATTTTTAAACTTCTTAAATTTATTATTAATTATATTTTTATAATTATTAAAATAAAAATAATTATTTATCATTTTTAAAGTTCTAAAACATTTTCTAAATGCGAAATTAAATGATAGAAAATAAAAATATTAAAAAATATTATTGTATGACTTTATAAATATAGTTTTATAATGTAAAATTTATATATAATTTATATATGTAAATTATGCTTAAATATATAACATAAAGCAATTATTTATATCAAATATATATTTATATATAAACTAAATTTTTATTAAATATAAATTAAAATAAAAAAATTTAAGATGTTTATATTTAAATTTAAAATTAGTAATTATTTATATTTAAATATATAGCATAAATATAATAATTATTTATATTTAATTTTATGTAATATATTATATATGTATGAATTTTATTTATTTTTTAATCTAAAAATTCTTAGAATTATAAAATTTTTATGAATAAATTGTCATTATTATTATGTTAATTTTATTAATTTTAATTATATTATTATTTATTACGTCATCCGGTTCGACCCCGGTTCGACCGGTCGAACCGGTCGAACCATGAACCTCTCATTCTTCCCATTCATTGTTCAGTCTGGTTTTCACAACCTTAATATATATATATATATATATATATATATATATATATATATATATATATATATATATATATATATATATATATACATTAGCTACAAAAGTATATGAACCAAAAGCTAACATAAAAACTATACTAGCATCAGTATAAAGCTTCACGTGGCATGCTCTTTACCTAAAATTATTTAAACTACATATAATGAGCTCACAATGCCCAGCGGGTCACTAAAACCTATAACTAAATTTAAAGCACGGTAAAAGAGCAATATGCATATTAAGGATCAAATCATAGGAATATCGGTTATATGTTCATTAGATATGTGTAAGAATAGTAAAATCAAAATGCAGTAGCAGTAGAATATATAAATAATAAAATACTACATAATGAAAGCCAGTAAAATAGTAAACTAGTATGAATGTCAAATTTATAAAGCAATCATCGTATATGTAATACTAATCTGTACATAAATCATATAATGTATTAAATCAAAACATCAATAAAGACTAATAAAATCAATTTAATGCAGTAAAATCATATAAGAATGTAAACATGCTATTCAGACATTCTATATCACGTGCTCAGTGTATCATATGCATAATATCAGTACAGTGAATCAGTGGTATCAAATGGTATATATATCTATATCAATAATAATTAAGTGGAAGGAGTAGTAAAATAATACAATAATAGTCACTATAGGAAAATCACTCATTACCGTCGATTTTGTTACCGGCGGCGTATCGGTCGTTCAACCGCCAGTATAATTATCATTGTTATTACAGCATAGACAGTCGATACACCATCGGTGATTTTACCGGTGGATTATTAACGGTTAAAACCAAAGGAATTATCGGCGGTGAGACCGCCAGTGTGTCGCCGGTGTACGGTCGAATATCGTTAGTATACCACCGAGATTTACTAGTAGTTTTAGTAGTTTTTCGATAGCTTTAATTAGCCGTCCAGTATTGACATTTCCGGTGGCCAAACCGCCAGTTGTCCGCCAGAAACCTGTAAGCATTTGAAAAAAAAAAATTGATAGCCTGCCCTCTATTTTACTGATTTTCACCCTAAACTCTAAACCTATACAAAAAAATATCAATTTTCACAAATTTTGGCAACACGTCACTATAGTCAATCACAATAATTATCACAAATATATTCATTAAAACAAACCAATAAGTGAAACCAAATAAGTTCATAAGTTTAACCAAATAAGTTCATAACTAAGTTCAATAAGTGAAATCAAATAAGTTCATAACCAAATAAGTTTACAATAAGTTCATCATAAGTTCATCGAATAAAAAAGAATACTAATGCTCCTCCGTGTCCTCGCTATCTGGTGATGCATATGGCTGCTCTTGCACTTTCTTCTTTTGATTTTCATCTCTATATGATCGCATCTCTTCCTGCATCTCATTTTGAACCTTTCTCATCTCTTATATCTCTCTCGTCAGTGTTGCAACCCTCTAGCTTACACTTTCTTTAGCTCTACTAGGATTATAAAATACTCAGGTGGATGAATTGCCCTCATAAGCATAGCCTTGCAAACCCAAGCCATATACCCTCCCCCTTTGTCTTCTTCCAACAACATCTGACCATGTATGATACTAAAAAATTTGGGTCGATGTACCAGAATGAAGAGAACTTCCTAAATCCCCACAGTCAGATGCTCTGTTATGTTTATTCTGCTCTCTTATTTTTATGAACTCAGAGATCGCTCAAGCTCTATTCAGATCTGCCCATATGCCCTCTCCAATGCATATTAGATGCTACCTAGACTTTCTAATGTTCGTGAATATGTCCCTAAGATGAGTCGCTCCTCTCCTCTCAAAATTTGTTATGATCCTCGTGTTATGCTCAGGAAACCACCTAAATTCTTTATGTAAAAAAATATAGGCATAACAAAAAATATTAATATAAATTAAATTAAATATTTGAAATTATGCTAAATAATTATAACTAAAATTCTCTAAAACACATATCCCTAATTTCCTTTGGGATCTTCTTCCATGATAAGTAAGAAGCATCATATTTGTTCTTTATAATATCTCGAATTTTGTGAGTAGGTGGTCTTAAAGGATTGAAGCTGCAGGTTAATTTTTTTGTCAATAATATATAATATATCAAAATACAAGAAACTTAATAATATAAACTGAACTTACTTATTATCCTCAGACTCAATGTATTGACGCTTATCTATTATAGTTGCATGATCCCTAGCACCAACATCTGCTGGTCTAGATGGTCCACCGTATTATGGCTGCACCAAATATGGGTAATAATATGGGTGGGGGTAAGGAGGGTAAGAGACGGTGGATGGACCTGTAGCTTGTGATGATGGTGTGGGGTAATATGGATAGAATGGAGCTGCATGTGCCTGATCTAGAGAGAGAAAGTGAGGACTCATCGATAGAGGAGGGAAGTACCCAGGAAAGGGTTGTGGTACAATAGTAGGTGGATCTAACTAACCCTAACCCTGCTTACTAGGGGATTGTTTTTTATTCTTGGGTGGTGGTGATGATGGTATAATTGGTGGAACAACTCTCTCTCCCTCACTTTTATTAGACTGTCTAGATCTGTTAGGATTAACACTTAACTTTTTTTGAGAAAACATTAAGACAAAGGATCTACGAGGATAATCATCACCTGAAGCCATATGTATTAAAAAAAGTAATTAATAAAGTATTGTAATATATAAAAAATAAAAAATATATAATACACATTAATGAATTACAAAAATAAAGAATTATATAATACAAAATAATAATTAACATTTTTATTACTCAAAATTCAAAAAGTATAATTTTATAAGTACAAAAAATATTTAAAAATATTATAAAAACTAGAATTATATAATTCTAAATTATAAAAACTACTCAAAATCAAAAATATTTTCATTGCTCTCCAAGGTATCTTCACTTTCATCATTGTTCTCACTTGATAAGCTAGTTGAACTATTCACATCTTATAACTGCATTTCAATACTAAGGGTTATAGTTAGCATCTTCTCAATTTCAATAGGCCTACAACTTGACATCTCATCCTCTTGATGTGCAGTTGCTACAATGTATTATTGATTAATTATTTCCCATACTTTTATTTTTATGACAGTTAGCCAATCTTATTTATCCCTACGACCACTGAGATATTTGCTGTTATAAAATTGAATAGCTTGACTTGCTAACACAAATAGATCAAAATTCATGTATATTATATTATGTTTTACATCTACTAAATTATATGCAGGATGAACCCTTGTGCATCTATTATGTACTGAATTATACCATTGACAGTTAAACAAGCATATAAAGTTCTCATCTTTGCATGGGTACTCCAGGTCAAGAACATCATTCAAAATATCGTAATAATCATACTCATCTTCTTCATGAGTGTTCCCTCAAACATATACTCCGTAATTTTTAGTTTTCTTCCTTCAATCCATGACTTGATATGAAATATGAACCCTTTCATTATATATATTGGTCAGATCTTTACTTTTCATATTAGACCCCATATTAGTGCTTTTAAATCTTTATCAAAATAATTATTATCAGGGTTATATACCTATTTTTTTTTAAATATTAGTATTTTGGTATTAAATAAGATGTAATTTAAATAAAAATTTTAAAATTTATGAGGTTACATAAGATCTGAATCAAGCTGGAAATTCATTTGCAACAACTTGCTTAATATCCCTAGAATCTGTTAGAGACAAATTGCTTACGAAATACCTGGTGATAAATCATCCAAATAATACTTTAGTATTTTAAATAAATATTACTCATTATGTACATTATGAAAGAACTTACTTTAAGATTGATTTAACTTCTTCACAATTCAATAGTATATATAAATTCATTATTTTAATTTCTAAATCATTGAAAAATCTTTCAACATATTTGCCACTAAATTTTCCATAACTTCTAGATACTAATAGTGTAGACTATGATTGTTGTTGAAACTCATTCACTATGAATTAGGTTGTTAAGCCTAAGTTTATGTCCCACGGCTAACCTAGAGGGGAGGGGGGTGAATTGGTATTTTGAAAATTAATCCCTCTTTTGTATATTTTAAACCAAAATTAAAATTTTAGTAATTTTTTGTAGAAATAGTTTTTCAACCACAGTTTTAAAATAGTAAATCACAAAAATAAAAAGTAGCGGAAAAATAAAGACACCAGATTTATAGTGGTTCGGTCAAAATGAGACCTACATCCACTCACCGGAGGCACCCTCCGAGTATTGCACTAATACCACTAGTGACTCTCCTTTTTCACCCACAGCAAGGTGGAGAAGCCTTTACAAAAACTCTTTTCACCACTACCCAGTGCGGTAGAGAACCGTCGTCCTTTTACACTATCCCTAGTGCTGGCAAAGAACCGTCTGTCCTTTCACACTCTCCTAGTATGGGCAGAGAACCCTTCATCATTTTACACTCTCCTAGTGTGTCTTTTCACACTCTCCTAGTATGGCAAGAGAACCCGCGACTGTTCACACTCTCCAAGTGTCGGCAGAGAACCAGATCTCCTTGACAGATCTTCTCACAAGAATTCTATAAGGAAGAAAGAAAGAGTGAAGTAATCCCAAATCACAAGTAGAGATTCTTACCTTTGAACACCAAGCGAAGCCTTCACGCTTCAGTGGTAGGAATCTTCCTTTGAATGCACTCTTACACTCTCTCCTTGACTTTTCTTTCAATAAGCACGAAGATTAATGAGCAAAAAGATTGGGTGGCAGTAAAAATTGGACCTTATATAGGAGAGACAAGAAAAACTGTCCAAAAATTACAAATATTCAAGTCAATACGAATTGGATCGTCCTGTACGATCGTGGACCGTCCTGGGAGATTTTACTTAAAGTGTCAGAAATGATCCTAATGAATATTGGTACGAACTATGTTCGTACATGATCATCGTCCCGTACAAATTAGGTTCGTCTGGACAAATATTTATTTCATAGGTCGGTTCCCAAAATACCACAGGATGTAACCAACTTACTTAAGTCGGTTCTCATCATCCTGGGACAAACAGGACTTCGTTCGGACAAAATTTTTACAAAGGGCAACTCGTCCTGGCATGATTATAAATTTCATCTGAATGAAATTTTTACAGAGAAGACTTCGTCCGGGGATGATTTAGATTTTGTCTAAACAAAATTTTTACAGAGCCCAAGTCATCCTGGCATGATTATAGATTTCATCTGAACGAAATTTTACAGAGCCTAACTCATCCTGGAATGAAAATAATTTCATCCTGGACGATCAGGACTTAGAAAAATTTCCTCCAACTCCTGTTTGCACCATTGCTCTTAAAAGGAGATAACTGACCTGATCGTCCCGTACAAATTATATTCGTCCCGTACGATCAGTACAAAATTTTTAAGATATCCTCAAGTGTGTGTGTGTTTATTCACTCAATTACAATCACTCCATCTCAACTTTAATTCATACAAAAATTACAAGATACAAAATATAAGAAATCTCATGTTGAATTTGATTTGAAGACTTCAGTTGTTTGGAGTTCGATTTTCTTGAAATGTTAGTACACACAAGAGGAAAAACAAATATTCTAAAAAGTGTTAGGAGATAACTACACATAAAATAATAATATTTGTAATCATCAAAACTATACAAGTTGCAAGAATGTAAAACATGCAAATAGTAACTCTCTTAACGATCTCCCCCTTTTTGATGATGACAAAATAATTATTGTTTGTAGGATTTCGAATTCTAAGAATCTCCTAAACTCCCCCTGAATTTATAAACCCATGAAAATAAGGAGGCAATTGAATTAAAAAGTTTTTTTTTAAAAAAAAAATTTTGAAAAATACAAAACAACACAAAAGACAATACAAAAACAATCAAACACAAATACAAAAACATACAATAAAACAAATAAAAAATACAAAAAAATACACTTGACATAAATACACAAGACACAACAAACAATTTCTTCCCCTTTTTGACAACATCAAAAAGTGAAGAAGAAAAATACTTGAAATGTAAGTAGAAATATGAAAATCATTTGACAATTTAATCTTGAAAGTGATTGAAATAATGTAAGCAAATAAAATTAAAATATTAGACAAATCAGAGAAATTCATACAATTTAAGAAGTGATATAACATAGATAATAAAAAGAATTTATCAAAGACATGAGTCAATTTAGACACTAAGATATAGAAAATCATTGCACTAAAGATGAATAAAAAATTATATATTTCAAATTTCAATATCAATTATAAATGAACATAAGATCAATTTGAATTAAGAGATTAAAAGAGTTTGGAAAGAAATAACTACCACATGTGGCGCTTTGCGCATTTTTTTCATATTTGTGGCACATTTTTGTGCATCTTTTTTACTTTGGGTTTATTTTGTGCCTCTTTTTTTTTTTTTACATTGCGAACCTTTGCGCATTTCTTTTTAATTTTTTGTACTTTTATATAATTTGTAAGAGTAATTTTATTCTTTTCAAAAATAATAATCTAAATTTCAAATCTTTCTAAGTGCATAAATAATAATTGATAAGTGAAATATAAAATAAGAGATTATCGTAATTGTAAGAATAATATTAACAATAAGGCAGTCTAAAAGAGAGACATGAAATTGAAAATTCTAATAATTCAAGTTATAACCAAAACTTAAACTGAGAATAATTAGATTTTCTAATGAATTTAATTTTAACTTACAATTCAGGTTATAGCACAGTTAAGATTAAAGAATCTGATGATTTTTATAAAGACTTTTAAACATTTCAGAAATAAGTTCAAATCTAAACACATGAACTAATATTGATATCACTTTGAAGATATTACAATGATACATCAGGATATCAATACAAAATAACACACCTGAAATAAAAGAGAAATACAAAAAACTACTAAAAATAAATGATAACTAACACAAAAAGTAAAAACAATAACAACACAAACACATAACATCAAGTGCATCTATCACTCAGATGGTTCATGATTTGGAGGAGGAGGAGCACCACCAAAGAGGTTAAAGTATGTACTCATCATAAGTACATTAGTACTAATATCATTCATTTGCTCCCTCATATAGCCCATGTCATGTTGATATTGAGCATGCTGCTGTTGTAAATGAGTCTCAATTTGATCAAAGCGTTGATCAAAATGAGTCTCTAACTGATCAAACCTTTGAAACAAATCCTGATAATTTTATTCATTGGCAGGAGCAGGTGCATCTTCTGGCTCTTCTTCTCTCATCACTTATGACTTGTGCTTTACCTGATTCCTTCTTGAAGATCGCTCTAAATGATCCGTCATTGTAGTAGAGCGGTTCTTCATATTCTTGATATGGATGAAAAGTTGTATTTCTTCTCCAGAACAAAGGTAACTAAGTGTCCTAAGATAATATTCCTTTTTCTTTTATGTTCAGCATGGCCAATTTCAAAAAGCCCATAAAGATAGTCAAGGATAAGTTGGGCTTCATCTATAGGCTCATTTGACATGATTAGAAACGTCACCATAGAGAGAAGTGGGGTAATATTGACTCTACCACCAGCTTTTGGAATGATTGAAGTTCTAAGAACGTGTTGGATGATGCGTACATTCCAGACAAGACCGGATACCTTAGCCACATGCTCATTTAACCCATTTCCTCTAATCACCCTATTAATTTCATACCATTTATATTGATCATTGGTGTTTAAGGTATGGGCTCTTTCTCCCTCAGTCCTTAAATTTAGAAATGCTTCTAAGTCATGCTTGGTGATTTCAACTTTTTGTTTAAAGACATAGGAGCGAATCACAGAGTGGTTAGAGTTGAAGGACATATTTGCTAGAAAGTAGTGAAATGTTTCTTTTTTATAGAGGTGGACGAGGGTAAGGATAAGGAAAAATTGAGTTGAAGCAAATAAATGCATTACTTGGAAGGTAATATCTTCTTGGATTAGGATCCGGGAAGGGGTGATTTTGGCTGAAGGAAACCTAGGAAAAGAATCCTCATTTGCTTTGGACAAAAAATTTTTGGATGAATTCCTATGTGGTTTCTTGACTAAGACCTTTTGACGCTTGCTTGAACTGGCCATTTGAAAATGATCTAGAGTAAGAAAGGATTTGAAAGTGATGTTTAGAGAGTGACAATTGAGTTGAAAAGACTGCCTATTTATTGAAAAATGATTCGTTCGTACCAGACGAAAATAATTCATCCCGTACGACATTTTCGTTCATCCCGTATGAAAATATTTTGTACAGATGATCCAATACGACTAGAATTAAATGGCTTTTCGTAATCAATGCAACTTACGAAGCATCCTTTCGTATAGACTTTTGACTAGTCTGATCGTACAGACGAACACGTGTTTGTCCAGGGATGATCAGAACTTATATCGTTTTAATGGCAATTGAAACCGTCCCCTACATCAAACCGACATGTGTTCGTTTAGACGAACCAAAGGTTCGTACGTATGAAGTTCTTATTAAAAACTACCTTATCCATTCAACCGCTTCATTCATTCATCCCATCAATTGAAAAACAAATCGTCCCGTACGATCTTAACGATCGTCCAGACAAAGTGACCATTAAACACTGAAAATTGCATGTAAACGGTTTAAGATCTGACATTTGACACATTGCACAAATCGTCCCGTACAAAAATTTTTCATCCCGGACGATTTTCACTAAAAAAATTTTGATTTTAAAAAACTAAAATTTAAAAGACACATTAAGAACACCATGTACAATAATAAAACACAGATTAAAAACAATTCACACAAAACAAGATTAAAAACTCATAACGAACACAAAAAAACATTAACTAGAAAATAAACATCAATGTTGCTGAAAATATTTTTATTTAAGCATTTAAATCAATCACACCAAGCCTTATTCTTAATGCACTGAAAGTATCAAAGGCTAAAGATTTTGTAAAAATGTCTGTAAGTTAATTTTCAGTTGTAACATGAATGAGTTCAATTTCTCCCTTGGATATATGATCCCTTATGAAATGATGCCTTATGTCTATGTGTTTGGTTCTTGAATGTTGAATAGGATTTTTAGAAATACAAATAGCACTAATGTTATCACAATAAATTGGAATAGTGCCTATAGACAATCCTAAATCAATCAACTGTTGTTTCAATCAAAGTACTTGTGCCACACAACTTCCTAATTCAATGTATTCAGCTTCAGCAGTAGATAGAGCTACTGAATTTTGTTTTCTACTGGACCAAGCGACTAAAAAATTTCTAATAATTTGACATGTTCCAGAAGTGCTTTTCCTATCCACCCTACATCCTGTAAAGTTAGAATCTGAATAACTAATTATTTCAAATGAAGAGCTAAACTTAGGATACCAAATTTCTAAGTTCTGAGTTCCTAATAGATATCTTAAAATCCTTTTCACTGCTGTCAAATGTGATTCTTTTTTATCTGATTGAAATCTAGCACACAAACCGACACTAAACATGATATCGAGGTGGCTAGCTGTAAAGTAAAGCAATGATCCAATTATTCCTCTAAATTTCTTTTGATCAACAGATTTTCCCTCAGGGTCCTTATCCAACTGAACTGAGGAACTCATTGGTATACTAACATGTTTAGCATTGTCCATTTCATACTTTTTGAGGATGTTCTTAACATACTTCGATTGACTAAGAAATATGCCTTCCTCAATATGCTTAATGCTAAATCCTAAAAAATAACTCAAATCTCTCATTAGACTCATTTCAAATTCACTACTCATTATTTTAGAAAAATTATCACAAAGATTTTTATTTGAAGATCCAAAAATGATATCATCCACATAAATTTGAATAATGAGTATATCCTTTCCACATCTCTTCAGAAAGAGAGTTGTATCCACACTTCCTTTTTTAAAAGATCTTTCAAGTAGGAAGGTGCTCAACCTCTCATACCAAGCCCTAGGTGTCTGTTTTAATCCATATAATGCCTTTTTCAACTTGAAAATATGATTTGGGTATTTAGAATTTTCAAAGCCTGGAGATTGTTCTACAAACACATCCTCTTGAATTACCCCATTTAAAAAGGAACTTTTGACATCCATTTGATACAATTTAAATCCTCTAAAACAGGCAAAAAGACTAGCAAAGCCCTAATTGCTTCAAGTCTAGCAACAGGGGAAAAAGTCTCCTCAAAATCAATCCCTTTAATCTGATTATACCCCTTAGCTACTAATCTAGCCTTATTTCTAATGACCACTCCTGAGTCATTCATTTTATTTTTGAAAATCCACTTAGTTCCAATTACACTTTTATCCTTTGGCCTTGTAGTTAATTCCCAAACTTTATTTCTTACAAATTGATTCAACTCTTCTTGCATGGCCAAAATCCAAAATTCATCTGATAGTGCTTGATTAAAATTTGTGGGTTCTATAGTTGAAATGAAGGCTGAATGATTGACTTCCTTATTTAATCCACGCCTAGTCCTTACACCCTTACTAGGTTCACCTATAATCAATTCCCTTGGGTGGTTTTTAAAAAGTCTTAATTCTCTAGGCAAAGGATTTTCTATCTCCAAATTTTCTTCCATATTTTCTTTATCAAACTTTTGGGAGTTTTCTATAATCTCATCTTTTACAACATTTGGCTCTTTCATATTTCCAGATTCATCAAATACAATATGTGTGGTCTCCTCAATTACCAAAGTTCTTTTATTGAATACCCTATAAGATTTTCCAACACTTGAGTATCCAACAAAAATTCTTTCATCTGATTTTGGATCAAATTTTTCTAAGGTAGATTTTCCATAATTATGAATGAATACCTTGCAATCAAAACATGCAAATGAGATAATCTCATCTTTTACAAAAACATGCAAATTTTCTTCCATATTTTCTTTATCAAACTTTTGGGAGTTTTCTATAATCTCATCTTTTACAACATTTGGCTCTTTCATATTTCCAGATTCATCAAATACAACATGTGTGGTCTCCTCAATTACCAAAGTTCTTTTATTGAATACCCTATAAGATTTTCTAACACTTGAGTATCCAACAAAAATTCTTTCATCTGATTTTGGATCAAATTTTTCTAAGGTAGATTTTCCATTATTATGAATGAACACCTTGCAATCAAAAACATGCAAATGAGATAAATTAGGTGTTCTTCCTTTTAGTAACTCATAGGGTGTTTTATTTAATTTTGATCTCATATTCATCCTGTTCAGAACATAACATGCAGTGCTAACCATCTCAGCCCAGAAATAATTTGGAAGTGAGTATTCTGCCAACATTGCTGAGGCGGCTTCTATTAATGTTTTGTTTTTCCTTTCGACTACCCCATTCTGCTGAGGGGTTCTAGGTGCAGAAAAGTTGTTATAAATTCCTTTTTCCTTATAAAATTCATCAAATTTCTCATTCTCAAATTCTCCTCCATGCTCACTTTGTATAGAAATAATTTCACACCCTAGTTTTCTTTGAATCCAAGTCAAAAAATTTCTAAATTCCTCAAATGATTCACTCTTATGAAATAGAAATCTAACTCATGTGAATCTTGAGTAATCATCCACAATCACAAATCCGTATACCTTCCCTCCTAGACTCACAGTTCCAACAGGTCCAAAAAGATCTATATACAAAATCTCTAAAGGTTTACTAGTCTTAAGATCCTTATTGGACTGAAAAGAGGACTTCACTTGCTTTTCTAGTTGGCATGCATCACAAAGGTGGTCCTTAGTAAAGTCTAGTTTAGGTATACCTCTCACTAAGTTCTTTTGGGTAATCCTCATAATGTTTTTCATACTAGAATGACAAAGTCTCATATGTCATAGCCATGACTTATCAGATACGGTTTTCAAACAAAAAGTAGTATGAGAATTAATGCAATTTAATTCTAGCATGTAAATATTATTTATCTTTTTACCATTTAAAACATCGTTATCATTTAGGCTTAATATACAGCTAGTAGGAAAAAAATTATACACAATAACCCTTATCACATAGCTGGCTTATACTTAACAAATTATGCTTTAAGCCATCTACCAATAATACATTGTCAATGAATTTTTTTTTTTTAATTTCCAATCATACCTGATCCAACCACCTTCCTTGTGGTGTTATCTCCAAGTGTAACCTTGCCTCCACTCCTGGCTTCCAACGTTATGAATTGAGCAGTATCTCCAGTCATATGCTTTGAACATCCGCTGTCCAGGTACCATATAATCTCACGAGATCTTATGTGAGAGCGAAATTATAAAGTTTGGGTTCACCTTTTAGCAATTTATCAAATGTTAGACCTGGTAACCCAAATAAGTTTGGGTTCACCTTTTAGCAATTTATAATCAGATGCATGTATGATATGTCTAGGTTTACGCATCTTGGGTCTCTACATCAAATTAGTTTTCATCTTCAAAGTACATGTGTGAGCTATATGTCCAAACAATCCATAATTATTACATTTTACTTTAGGAAATAGATTCCTAAGTCTTTTACCGTTTACTTGTCTATTCAGGGATTGCAAGAATTTAGGATACATAATAGGATTAGTAAAATCTTCAAGTCTGGGAGGTATCCTATTATCCTCGAGAGTTTTTATCTTTAATCTAAAAAATGAGTTCATATCTTTCAAAATTTTATTTGTATAATTGGTTCTATAAAGTTTGCTTTCAAATTCATCCTTAGAATTTTAAAATTCACTTTCAAGTTTTGCATAGGATGTTTTTAAATTCTCATGATTTTTATTCAAGTCATCAAACTCATCAAATAATTTTATGTGGTTGTTATCAATTAAAGTATGATCTTTCTTAAGGATTTCATGTTCCTTTTTAAGTTCTTCCAATTCTAAATTAAGGCTAGCATGCATTTTCTTCCTTTTTATATATGATTCATGCATGTGTTCAGAAACTTCAAAAAAATTATCATAAGTTAAGTCACATACCTCTTCTTGATCTGACTGATCAAGATTGTCGGCCATTAAGCATAGATTAGTGACTTCCTCTTCCTTTTCTGTTTCTGACGAGTCCGAAGCTGAGTCTGCCCAAAAAGCTCGTTGGAACTTCTTCTTGCCTTTCTTCACAACTGGTTTCTCCTCTACCTTCTCCTTGCTAGGATTGACTTTGAGTTTTGGGCATTCTGTCTTTATATGTCCTGGTTTCCTGTACTCATAGCAAATAATTTCATTAGAAACCTTAGCATTTTTATTGAATTTATCTCTATTCTACTGCCGGCGTCTCTTATGCTTCCTCTTCAAAAAACTTCTGAACTGTCTAGTTATCAATGCTATATCATCTTCATCCTCAGGTTGTGAGTGTTCACTCTCAGACTCTTCCACATTCAGTGCTATGTTTTTCTCCCTTCGTGGTTCACCTGCATCAACCTTTCTTTGGCTAACTCCTTGCTTGTGAGCAATAAGCGAACCAAGAAGATTGTAAATAGAGTAAATGTTTAAATCCTTAGACTTTGTAATTATAGTACTTTTAGAATCATATGTAGTAGGTAAGCAATGAAGAATCTTATTAACCATTTCAACATTTGTTAACTCCCTACCCAATGCATGCAAAGAGGTGACTATTTGTGTGAATCTTGTGTACATATCAGAAATAGATTTATTTGGTTTCATACGAAATAGTTCATAATCATGCAATAAGATATTAAGTCTAGATTGCTTAACCTCATTAGTCCCCTTATATATTATACAAAGTCTATATCATATTTCTTTTCCACTTTTGCAAGTGGAAACCCACATGTAGTCTTCTGATTTTAAAGCACAAAAGAAACTATTCAAGTATTTGGCATTTAGTTATGCCAAGTCACGTTCTTCTACTGTCCAGTCTACAAAAGGTGTTTCAACTCTAACTACGTCAACTAATCTAGTTGGTTTTGTATATCCTTCATTGACTATGATCCACATAAAATAATCAAGTGACTGTAAAAAAGTAGATATGCAAGTTTTCCAAAAATTAAAAGATATATTATCAAACAGTGGAGGTCTAGTTATAGAGTAACCCTCAGGTGTATTTCGGTTTCTAAATGTAGCCATCTACGTTAATCAAAAAGTAGTATAAACTTATGATTTTGAAACAAAGCTCTGATACCACTTGTTGAAACTCGTTCACTATGAATTAGGTTGTTAAGCCTAAGTTTATGTCCCACGGCTAACCAAGAGGGGGGGGGGGGGGTGAATTGGAATTTTTAAAATTAATTCCTCTTTTGAGTATTTTAAATCGAAATTAAAATTTTAGTGATTTTTTGTAGAAATAGTTTTTCAACCAAAGTTTTAAAACAGTAAATCACAAAAATAAAAAGTAGTGGAAAAATAAAGACACCAGATTTACAATGGTTTGGTCAAAACAAGACCTACATCCACTCCCCGGAGGCACCCTCCGATTGCCACTAGTGACTCTCCTTTTGCTCCCACAGTAAGGCGGGGAAGCCTTTACAAAAACTCTTTTCACCACTATCCGGTGCGGCAGAGAACCGTCATCCTTTTACACTATCCTCAGTGCTGGTAGAGAACCGTCCGTCCTTTCACACTCTCCTAGTGTGGGAAGCGAATCCTTCGTCTTTTCACACTCTTCTAATGTGGGCAGAGAATCCTTCGTCCTTTCATACTCTCCTAATGTAGGCAGAGAACCCGCAGTTGTTCACACTCTCCAAGTGTCGGCAGAGAACCAGATCTCCTTGACAGATCTTCTCAAAAGAATTCTAGAAGGAAGAAAGAAAAGAGTGAAGTATCCCAAATCACAAGTAGAGATTCTTACCTTTGAACACCAAGCGAAGCCTTCACGCTCCAGTGGTAGGAATCTTCCTTTGAATGCACTCTCACACTCTCTCCTTGACTCTTCATTCAATATGCACGAAGATCAATGAGCAAAAAGATTGGGTGGCTGTAAAAATTGGACCTTATATAGGAGAGGCAAGAAAAATCGTCCAAAAACTATAAATATTCAAGTCAACATGAAATGGATCGTCCCGTACGATCGTGGATCGTCCTGGACGATTTTACTTAAATTGTCGGAAATGATCCTAATGAATATTTGTACGAACTATGTTCGTACATGATCATCGTATCGTACGAACTAGGTTCGTCCGGACGAATAGTTATTTCATAGGTCGGTTCCCAAAATACCACAGGATGTAACCAACTTACTTAAGTCGGTTCTCATCATCCTGGGACAAACAGGACTTCGTCCGGACGAAATTTTTACAGAGGGCAACTCATCCTAGCATGATTATAAATTTCATCTGAATGAAATTTTTACAGAGAAGACTTCATCCGGGGATGATTTAGATTTCGTCTGAACAAAATTTTTACAGAGCCCAAGTCATCCTGGCATGATTATAGATTTCGTCTGAATGAAATTTTTACAGAGCCTAACTCATCTTGGAATGAAAATAATTTCATCTTGGACGATCAGGACTTAGAAAAATTTCCTCCAACTCCTGTTTGCACCATTGCTCTTAAAAGGAGATAACTGACCTGATCATCCCATACGAATTATATTCATCACGTACTATCAGTACAAAATTTTTAAGATCTCCTCAAGTGTGTGTGTGTTTATTCACTCAATTACAATCACTCCCACTCAACTTTAATTCATACAAAAATTACAAGATACAAAATACAAGATATCTCATGTTGAACTTGATTTGAAGACTTCAGTTGTTTGGAGTTTGATTTTCCTAAAATTTTAGTACACAAAAGAGAAAAAACAAATTTTCCAAAAAGTGTTTCAAAATAACTACACATAAAATAATAATATTTGGAATCATCAAAACTATATAAGTTGCAAGAATGTAAAACATAAAAAAAGCAACTCTTTTAACAATTGTTCTTCTATATCGAAGTCCATGTTATGACTAATATTTATTCTTGTACTCCTTACATGGGGCTTGAAGTAGTAGGAGCAAAAGTGAGTGATTTCTTGAGACAAATATGCTTCACATATCGATCCTTCTGATCGTGTTTTATTCTTAACATATTTCTTCAGTTTATTTTAATATTTATTAAACAATTATAATTATCAAATTAATAAATATATGTTTTCAACTTATTCAAAAATATTATAGACATAATAAAAATATATTTTACCTCTCAAAAGGATACATCCAATAATCTTGTATAGGTCCACCAACTCTAGCTTTATAAGGTAGATGGATTGGAAGATGTTCCATAGAATTAAAAAATCTTGGGGGATTTTTTTTTTCTAACTTGTAGAGGATGATTGGTATGTTCTCCTCGCTCATCTGTAAAGCATCTTCATTTAGTTTAGATGAACATAGGTCTTTGAAAAAAATGCTAAACTCAGTCAAAGGATTTGATATGTAATCTGGTAACATACATACTATGATCGAAAGAAGAACCTCTATAATTATATGACAATCATAACTTTTTAGTCCAAATAACCTCGTAGATTTCAAGTCAACACATCGTCTTACGTTTGATCCATAGCCATCAGGCATTTTTAAACCTTATTGATCTTTTTATCTCTAACGTGAAAGAGTATGGTGCTTTGTGCTTCATTATTTTGCCATTGGTTGTTGTTACTAATTCCAAATTTTTTTATCGGTAGTACTCTTTAATGTCCATCATTACTTTAACATTATTTTTACTCTTACCTTTAATATTCATTATTATATTAAAAATATTGTTCATAAAATTCTTCTCAATGTGCATAATATTCAAATTATGCCTTATCAAATTAGTTCTCCAGTATGGTAATGTCCAGAAAATATTTTTTTTAATCCAATTATGTTGAATACCATATCCCGGATATTTAGACTTTGATAACATTGAAAAATTAATAATTGTTAGAAAGTAAAAAAGTCTCTATAGTACACCATCACCACTAAATCTAGGTGGAGGAGATGACCTCTCAACTCTATTTTTAATTAATGCTTCCTTATATCTCTAAAATTGATGATCAGCAGGTAGGAAAATAAGATGATAATTAAACTTAGTATTTTTCCCTCTATATTTTAGTGTGAAAGCTTTAGTATTCTCAATGTAGTAAGGACAAACTAATTTTCTTACTATGCTCTTATCAAATAATATACTATAAGCTAGAAAATCACCAATGGTCTACAGAAATGCAACTCGAATGAGAAAATTTTATTTTATTGATATGTCATATGTGAGAACACATTCTTTCCATAATAACTTGAGATCATCAATTAATAGTTACAGAAAAATATTATTTTACTTTTGGATTATGTTGTCCAAGTATTATTATAGGTGTTAAGAATATGTACAGAGTAATCATACACATCTATGATAGAAGGTTATATGATGTTAGTATAACTGTACAACAAGAGTACGATGTAGCTGCTTGACTATATGGGGTAAAACCATCGGCACTTAATCCCAATCTTATATTGCGGAGTTCAGCAGCAAATGAAACATGCACTCGATCAAAATATTTCTACGCTTCAGCATATGATGGATGAGAAAGAAGACAACTTTTTGTTAATTTCTCCTTATGCCATCTCATATGGCATGTTGAACTCATTGATGTATAGAGTCACTGAAGTCTTGAAATGATCTGTATATAAAATAAATAGGAATATATAACATCTTTCTTTTGATGACGTTATTTTCCTGAGTTTGGCTTAAACCGAGGAGCTTTGCAGGTGCGATAATAAACTTCTGTTACATCATCCTTGTAGTATAACATACATCCATGATTACAATAATTATTTTTTGTAGCAGTGAGACCCATCTTGGATACTAATTTTTTTATTCGGTATAAATTTGAGGGAGTTAAATTGTCCGTTGGATTAGTTTTCTTAAGAAGACCAATGAAATCATTGAAATAATCATGAGGAATATTATACTCAGTTTTAATACTTAGCATCCTCACTGTAATTGACAATTCTGAATGAGTATTGCAACCATCCCAAATTAGTTTTTGAGCTACATGTAGTAACTCAAAGAATTTTTTTGTTTCTGTATTTGGTGGTTCTTCCACACTTGACCTTAAATTAGGATATGCTACATCAAAAATAAGTTCTTCATACGGTCTACTTATTTGATCTTTATTAAATATTTCATAAGTTATGGATGGACCGACATGAGTATCTCTGTATGGCTCGTACTCGCCATGTGATGTCCAAATCCAGTAGTATGGAAGAAATCCCCTATGATATAAATCAAGCTTCACATCATCGGGCTTGAGGAATGCTTGATTTTTATGCTTCGAACATGGACATCTAAATATTTTATCGAACTTAAAGGAAGGAAGTTTAGATGCAACTTGAATGAAAGTCTTAAATCCATGTATAAATTCATATGTCAATCCTCTTCGACCCGATAACAATTTATTACACATCCAATAACTCTTTTCTTGGATAGTCATTCGGACGTTGAAGCAAACTTCCCCCTACATAATTATGAAAACAATTATTAGAAGATATGCACCCAGAATATGTGTATGTGCTATACTTTCAGACAAATGTACTTTACTTGAATTGAAATGCATTATAGGTCTCACAATCATCTCATATGATATTTATTGATTTAGAGAAAGCTTATGATAAGATTCCAAGAGAAGTGCTATAGAGAGTTCTTGAAAAGAAAAGAGTTAATAATGCTTATATTCAAATCATTAAAGATATATATGCAGGAGTTATTACTTGTATTCAAACACAAGGTGGTTTGACCAAGTATTTTCCTATTTCAGTTGGATTACATCAAGGATCAACCTTAAGTCATGGATGCTCTCATTCAAACATGATAAGGATGCTTAGGTCTACCTCTACCTTTCTTAATATAAGTCAAATCTAATACCTCAACTTTCCTTACCGGGTCATCAGAAGGCCTCCATTTAATGTGACCAAACCATCTAAAGCGACTCTCTCTAATCTTATCTTCCACTGGAGGTACTCTAACCTCATCATGTATATGCTCATTTCAATTTGTATCCTATCTCTAAGGGTCAAGCCACTCATCCACCCAAGCAAAACAACCTTCAAAATTTTATGGTGCTGAATGTTGGCCATTAAAAGAGAAGCATAATACTAAGTTAAGTGTTGTAGAAATGAGGATGTTTAGGTCTAACTCTATCTTTCTTAACATAAGTCAAATCTAATACCTCAACTTTCCTTACTGGGTCATCAGAAGGCCTCCATTTAATGTGACTAAACCATCTTAAGTGCTCGCTCTAATCTTGTCTTCCATTGGAGCTACTCCAACCTTATAACGTATATGCTATTTTCGTATCCTATCTCTAAGGGTCAAGCCACTCATCCACCCAAGCAAAAACAACTTCAAAATTATAAAAAAGTAAAAATAACTTTAATGTAAGCCAATTCCTCTTGACATTGTACAAAATCAAAAACAACTTCAAAATTAAAAAAATGCAAACCTCGGAGGCCAGTTTCGCGCATGAGCGGGGAGCGGGGAGAGATCTTCGACTTGTAGTGGGGGCAAGATCTTCATTTGGAGGACCTTTTCGGCAGTCGAAGGGACCTCGTCAGTGGCCGGAGGGCGCATCTTGATCGCGAGAGGGCGGATGAGAAGGGGGCGAGCATCGCGCAGGAGAGAGAGGAGCAGGTGATGAAATGAAATGGAAGGCTCGGGACGGCATATTCTGAGCATTTTTCGGCAGCTTTAATTTTCGGTGGTTTAGATTGCTAGAAATAATTTACTTAAAATTGACGATTCAAGCCACTGGTAAAGTGCCTGTAAGATTTAATGTCGGCAGATTAACCAGCAGTTTCTGGACCGTCGCTATTGCCGACGGCTTTAATTTACATAACTGCTGGTCAGACCGACGGTTAAATCGCCGGTTAAGCTGCCATTATTATCGACGATTGTAGAACCGCCGATCCAGACCATCGGTAATTGATGAATTAATTTCCTATAGTGAGTAAATCTGTGCAGTGCTAATAACTTTGTATAATAATAAGAAAAATATCTCAAAACATGCATTTTGATAGTCACATTAAATAAGTAAAAAGTTATGTCTATCATGATGTTTTTCAATGTTAGTATCAGTGTTAGTAAGCTGTTGGTTTAGTAAATAGAGTCGAGGATAACACCAAATCACAGTATTAAAGAAAAGTCCATCGACCCATCATCATGTACATGTCAATCAGTTTTCAATTAATAGGTCAACCAATCTTTACTTATTTATTTCACACATATATATTATTATCACAATATTATAACAGTAATATCGACTAGGTATTACTCAAGCACATATACACATTCATTTTCAATGTATTGCACTAAATAATACACAATTGAGCTTAATTAAGAAGATGTTAAAATGTCATAACGGTATACAACAACGAATCTTATTAGGCAAAAATACATATTTTCAAAAAATTACCAAATTATTAGGGATTATATAAAATGACATTTTAAGACTTGTATTCTACTACAATACTAATTTTAGAGGTCAAAATAAATTTTAGAGTAGACAAAAATTACTGTATTTTCAAAATCACGTGATAAAAAATTTGAAATAAATACTTAAATATTCATAATCACAATATCTACAACATTAAAAAAGTTACGCGGTAAAAGTTTTGTCAATACAAAGTTATTTACGTTTTTCGATAACGGAAACACAAATTTGAGCGAAAAAATATCAAAAACACAAAATATTTTAAATAAAAAATAGAATATGGATTCTTTATAGTTAGACGAGCAATTATCTCAACTACGTCGACGGACAAAAATTACTCCGCGGTCTCCAAATCTTAATTCTCTTTTTTCTCTATCCTCTAAATCTCTCTTAAAACCCTCAAAACCTTCTTGGTTGCCGAAATGACTTAAGGGATAAGATTTAAAAACAACTTTTAATGCCATAAGATATTTATAATAATATAATAAAATAATATTCATTTAATAATTAATTAAATCGATTCTCTAGAATTAAATTCAAATAAATTATTTTAGGACTCTAAAAATTACAGAAAAATATTCATAAAATAAATCATAATATTTAAAAAATATCGATAAAATCGGTTTGTAAAATGGACATCTGACGGTCCCGAAATCCTCATTTGCACCGATAGGTACAAATTCCTTAAGGATTTTCACCGGTGTCCAAAAATTACAAAAAAAAAATCGTGTAAGTACAATATTTTGATCAAAATACTATGGTGAAGACGGATTGCGATTGGAATTATTATGACTCTAGAAAAAAATTGACAAAATTAAAATATGATCTATTACACCTTATAGTATGGAAGTAGTAGCTCAGGCCTCAAACAGATATGTGCTCACATCTCTCCTATTTCTTACGAAGCAATTGAGCACCCCCTAAGTATAACAATTCACATTAATGACAACAGTGGTATGAAGTATGTGTGCAATAATATATAATGACATTGACGATTTGGACACTTCAATTTTGTTTATGACAGCTTTCCAACTGCATTTAAAACAAATTTTTGATAAAAAAATTTATATTTTAAAAAAGTTTTGTACCAAAAAGTTACTTTATAAAGAAGTAAAAAAGTTTTCTCAAATAAAATCTTAATTTTATTTGAAGGGATAAAGAACATATTTCACAAATCTTAGTTTTTAAGAGATTTTTTAACTAAAAAACAACTTTAAAAAACAATAAAAAAAGTTATACCAAACAAAGGTATAACTACAGTACTTATGTTTATCTTTAGATCTATAATAATTTGCTTGGCTTAGACGTTAAATATAACCTTTATATGTATATTTGACCATCCCAAAAACAAATGTCAATGCGATAATGTAAAGAAAGTCGTTTACCAACTTTATTGGTAATTGATGCTGATTGATAAACACAATTGTTTCGCAATCTTTTAACAGAAAAGTTGGTTAGTGCAGGTTTAACAATGTGACACGATTCTTATAAATAAAAAAAGTTACAAAAAAAAAGAAAAAATAATTCTGATGAAATATTTTTAGTTAGAATTTTATGGACTACGAGAAAAGATCGAATTATTCTTCAAATTTTTTTCAAAAAACCAAAATAATTTCTGGCTATATAAAACTATCAATTTGGTCTCTCAAATCTTTAAAAAAGAATTTTGTCTTCCTTTGCAAACAAAATTTTTAAAAAAAAATCTTTAAAAAAAGAATAAAGCTAATCCTCTCTTGGGATCATTTAGGTCTGTGTTTAAAACTAAAGAGCCTATCGGACTTTAAATAGCCGGAGATTATTTTGACCTTTCATTAAAAAAACAAAGGGCCGTTCTTATTCTTATAGCATCATAATATATAATATAAACTGATGGATATCAACTTCGGATAAAAAGCTTCTGATACCTATCACGAGAAAATGAATGAATTCATTACCATAATTTTTTCAAAATAATCTCCAATTGCATAATAATACTAATTTGATCTCTTAACTCTTTAATTAAGATCAACTTAATTCTTTTGTAAGAACATTTAAGTTTCTTTTTAAGAAGTCATGGAATTATATGAGAGAGATTATTTTGATCATTCATAAAAAAATTAATAAATAATTTTGATGACCACAATATATAATGAAATGATGAATATCAATTTCAGATTAGAATATTCTCATTATTTTTTTCCTCAGAAATATATATTATCTTTCTTATTTTCTTATAAAATTTATTGAGAGGATGCATGGATGCGACAAAGTCAAAGAAAGGAAAAAAATTCTGAAACATCTTACAGATGCAGTGAACCAAACCTTTTTGATAACCACTTGATGATTAGACACGTGTTAAATCTCCACCTTCATTTAGTATAGATTATTGTAAATACTTTGATGGCATTTATGCCACATTTATGAAGAAGACGTGCCGAATGTAAGCGTGCGTTTGGCACCGCACAATTTCGATCGGCTTCTGGGATTTTGTGCGATGTCTTCGTGTGGGAAGGCAGCCTCAAGTTCATTAATAGCGGTCAGAAAAGTCATTTCCCTATGCTTGTTGCACGAAAGAGAAAGCGATTTTCTTTTTTAGAATAATAACAGGTCCCAACCATGCAGATAATGGAGAAGGAGAAAGTCCTGACAAAAAAAGAACCTCCAAAATAGAACTATGCGATAAGCTGTATGATTTCAGCATTTCTGCATGCTGAAGTCTTAGAGTATAGAGCCTTCTTAACCACACCAAACCTCCTAGTATATATTTCTCTCCAAATGTAATAAAGTGAACAAGTGGTAGCCAACTGAAAGTAGTTCTATCATTTTTCTCATAATTCTCCAATTATAAGAAAGAAGATGTAGAAGAGTTGGCCTAAGGAAGAAGTTTGAAGCCCAAGGGAGAAAGTAAGAAATGATGCAAAAGGAATGTTAGCGTGTTAGATATTGGTCCAAGATTTAGGTAGTTTTCATGTGTACTTTATGTAGTTTTCTTGAATGTCTTGTATTGTCATTGGTGTAGCTTTTTTTGAGTCTTTATACAGGGACTTTAGGTTGTAATAAAGGTTATGGTTAAGCAATAAAGTTTTGAGTCTGCTCCCCTTCCCTCTCTCCCTCCTCCTCTCCCATGAGAAAAATTATTAGGTGCGGAGTGCAGACGGGGAGAGCACCGTCTGCACACACACAGGGTACCAAGCGGTACCTAGTGGTACCCAGCGGTACCGAATGGTACCTAACTGGATTTTATACTAGTGTGGGGACGGTCCTCCCGTCTGCACTCCGCACCTAATAATCCCCCCTCCCATGAAGCTCAAGAAAGAAGTGTTTCTTCCTCTCATTAAAAATCCTAACATCTAGTATTAGAGCCTCATTGAGGCATCCCGAGGAAGAAGAGAGATTTTGTCCAAAAAAGGGAGGCAGGGCTCGGACCTTTTTCACACAAAGGAGGCAGAGGGCTCAGAATGGACAAAAGGCTTTGTTTGCTTGAAGAAATGGGAGGTAGATTGAGTTCGATTTCGTGTGCGATGTAAAGCCGAAGTTGCGTTTAGATGAAGAAGCAGAAGCAAGGTCGTGTCAAGATGGTGCCGCGTAGAGCCAGATCCACATAGGAGGCGGCGAAAAAATTTGCGACCTGGTGTTGCTCGGGTTGGCAGAAATCAGAAGGGAGGCATTTCTTGTTTTTCTTAGGTGAAAGTCGGACTCGGTGCAAGACACTACAGAAAAATCGTTCATTTCAAGCGGATTTTTTCCGGTGCCTTTTTGGCGGACTAATTTCTAACACTCTAATTTTTTAGCAAAATTTCCAACGACTTTCTGAACGGTTATATTTCAGGCGGAGTTTTCGGCAGTTTGTAATAATTTATGAAAAATCACATATTTGTAATTTAATAAATTAATAATTTATAGTTTATTTAAATTAATTATTAGTTAATTATTAATTATTTATATATTTAATAGTTTAGTTTAATTAATTATTAATTATTAATTTAATAACTTATTTAATTAATTATTAACTTTAATATTTTATTTTAATTAATTATTTATATTTTATTTGAATTAATATATTATTTTTTAATTAAAAAACTTTTTATTTAATTATTAATTTAATAGTTTATTTTATTTATTTATTCATTTTACCATTTTATTTTATTTTTTTTTTTAATTTTTATATTTGTATTATTTAAATATAAAAGAGTATGTTTCTAGACACATTTTATTCCAAAGCAAAATGGAAGATTATTTGTACTCCCAAGCACACGCATGTCTTCAATTTGAATCCCAGGCACACGCATGTCTTCAGTTTGAATCCCAGGTAACACAATCGGTCGGGCAAGTGCGGGGGCAGTGGACAGTGCTCGATAGGGTGGTTCAGGATGGGCTAACAGGACGCGGTCAAGCTGGCTAGGGGGGCAGCAGATAGCTTGTGGTCGGGTGGGCTAGTTATTTTGTTAGTGGAAGTTTTTGAAAGCGGGTTTTGAGAAGTTTAGCTTTCTTTGGGAATTAAAAAAAAAATTGACATTGAATTCTAATCATAAAATCGAACATCCCATCAGAAAAAGTATAGTACCTTGGGAGGTGGAAATAAAATTTCAGGATGGGGTTTAGATTTAGAATTGTGAATCCTATCTCAAATACTATAACTGGATTTAAGGGAGGATTGCGTATGGTCCCGGAGTATCAAAAGGAAGTTCAACCAAATATTTAGCTATGATAATGCAGAGGGATCATCATTAAGTTCATACCTAAAGCTTCATCAACAAAAGATATATCTCCATAAAGGGAGAAAATATTATTTTCTATTAATTCTTTGAATATGATGATAATGATCGTCGATGATTCAATTTTCCCCAAAGAAAACTGATTAATTTTTTAAAATCAATTTTCATAAAAAAGGTGGATGTAGATTCTAAATCTCATACGAGCGTATGCCCTCATAGTTAATTACATCATATAAAACTAGGATTTCCTACGAATATTCTTAATTAATATAATGACAAATTTTTTTTTAAAGATGATCTAAGAATGATATCAAAGAAGGTGAATTTTAGAATTTCAAGTGAGAATGGATCAAAAGGGAGAACTTATTAGCAGGATAAAAGGAAGAAGTATAGGGGACACTATAGGATTCTAAAAATAATTCAGAAGTGTCCCATCCTAATCTAAATATTGTATTTAAAGTTTTTTTTTTTAAAGATGATTTAATTTGAGTTGAGTATTTTATTATAAATTTGAGATTATATTCTCAGAGGTTGGGGTCTTATGATCCAAGATCCACCCTGGATCCTAAATCTAAATTGGACACCACACAGTGGTGACCCGAACCTAACTATTGCAATGCAAAATATGGACTTATCCTGGTCTAGATTGGGGAGCCAGCTAGCCCCTGGTCGATTTTAAATACTTGAGTATGATCATTTTATGAAAGAGTGATATGAACATTTTTATTAAAGTTTTAGAGAGCTAGGCTTGATGTCTAGAGATTGTCCTAAGTGGTCCATCGACTTATGTTGGGTGAAAATACTATAGATAGACACAATTAAAATTTAGACTCTTTTAATGTGGTTTTGGCCACTTTGGGCTAGCCTAGAGGTTGACCCAAGTCAACCCAAAGTTTGGATTGACTAGGTTAGGTGTGTTGGACCTAAGGCCACCTAGTGAAGGTGTTAGTTAGGTTCAATTAGGCTTAAGATGGGAATTGACTCAACCTCAAATGGTTTTGGCCACTTTAGGTTAGCCTAACTCTTAGCCCAAGTTGACCTAAATGGCTGGGTTGACTAGGGAAGGTTTATTGGGTCAAGGGAGACTAAATGTCACCATGGGTTTGATCTAATTTGGTTTGGACTAGGAAATGGCTCAAGGGAGACCTCTCTTTGGGTACTTGGGTCAAGCCAAATGGCTAACTCAAGTAGGCCCAAGGCTTGGGTCTCCAAAAGGGCTTTCTTAGGGACCAAATGGGTCACCCCATAGGCTTAAATGGGGATGGGAAAGTCTTGGTCAAAGGATTAAATGAATGGAGGTGTATGGAAGATTTGGTAAAACTTGGTTGACTTGGTCAACCAAGTTAACCTAGGGTTGAGATTTGAGTTCATTGAGTTCAATTTGATCATATAAACTCAATGGGTGTGGTTGTAAGCCAAGAGAAAGACATTTGGTTGGAAATGGGTATTCAAACCCCTTAAGGGTCATCTTGGTCAACCATGGTTAAATTGGTCAACTAGGTCAAACCTAAATAAAGGTATGTGTCCAATGTGTTCCTAATGGTGTTTAGGATCCATTGGGATGGGCTTTAATGATTGAAAAGGGAAGGTTGAATTAAACTTGGGAGAAAAGACCAAAAACCCCTTTAAAGCGTATTTTGGTCATTTTGACCCCTGGTGAATTCTAGGCCAAATTAAGTTAGAAAAGATGTAGAATATTGGTCAATAGGTCCTAATGGAGGTCATGGATATGATTGAAAGGTTTGGAAAGGGTCCTAGGGCCAATATCCATAGGATGGAAAGTCTAGTGGATAAGGTTCTAAATAACTGAAGGTTTTGCAGCCTTTGGAAACAAGATTCAATTTCAGGGGCTAGGAATGTTAGAGTGAGCTCAAATTTAGATGGTTGACCTTAGAGACATGTCTAAACAAAATGCAATTGATAGACCTCAAATCATAAGTCATTAGGCTAGGTTCCATGAGGTTTGAAAATTTTCCTGAAAAAGGTTTCAGGATCTTGGTCCTTAGCCCTTGGATTTGGACTAAAATTTTGAAATTGGATTGAGTTTTGGATTTGGATGATTATGGGGTGGCTTATCCATATCACCAACAATCAAAGGGATGATTGTTGATTATTGGATGGGATTTGGAAGTTGATTGATTGTTGATTGAGAATTGATTGAATGTTAACTGGTGCTTGATCCAAGAACTGGCTTAAGAGGTGGGATTGAGTTTGATTGAGGTTGGTTTGGGCCTTATCTAGGGCCTATATGATTAGGGAATAGAGAATTCCCAATCAATGGGTCACTAGAAAGAAACCCAAGTGGGTCTTAGAGACCTCATACAAAAATGAGGTCAACACTAGTGCGGTCAGGCCGGCTGGTCCTGTCGGGTAGCGCGCGGTTCAACAAGACCGCATTGTAGCCGGGCATCTGGCATGCTGATAGCTAATTTTTAAAATTGTTTCTTTTCTTTTTTGGTAGGCATTATTCCACCGAAAAACTGCCAAAAATATTTGCTTTTAGAAATTTTTTTCATATATGGGTTTTATCGACGAACACTGCCATCGATAAATTCCAACATCACCGAAAAATGATCAATTTTCACCAAAAAATGCTGCCAATAGTAGGGGATTTTCCTATAATGAGAGGCAGACTTAGGTGGATGGAAGGTCCTTGATGCTGGCTTGTTTGCATGAGATAGAATTGATAGAAGTTGTAGCAGGAATAATTTGTTGGAATTTCAAACGGGACTCTCCAAAGCAACTGAAAATCCTTCTTCAATGGATATTTGACACCTGAATATGCAACAAGGGGCTATTTGATAAAAAAAGGTAGATGTATACAGCTTTCATATTGTTGTATTGAAGATTGTAACTAGGAAGTGTGTCTCAAGCTATATGAATGAAGACCAATATCACCTTCTAGACGTGACACATTTTGTAAAAGATAAAGAGGACCTATTTGTTGAAACATGTTCGATATGAATTAAGTTGTTAGACCTAAGCTTTTTTCCCAGCGGCGAACAAAGAGGGGGGGGGGGGGGGGGGGAAATTAGTAATTAAAAATTTATCCCTCTTTTTAAAATTAAAACCGAGAATAACTTTAGTGAATTTTATAGAAAAAAGTTTTTCAACCACAATTTAAACAGTAAAAACAAAAGCAGTGAAAAAAATAAAAGACACAAGATTTATAGTGGTTAGGTCAAACACGACCTACATCCACTCCCCGGAGGCACCCTCCGAGTATTGCACTAATACCACTAGTGACTCTCCTTTTGCACCCACAGCAAGGCAGAGAAGCCTTTACAAAAGCTCCCTTCTACCACTACTCGGTGTGGCAGAGAACCATTATCCTTTTACACTCTCAAAGTGTTGGCAAAGAACCATCGTCCTTTTACACTCTCCAAGTATTAGCAGAGAACCTTTCGTCCTTTCACACTCTCCCAGTGTAGGCAGAGAACCCTTCGGCTATTCACACTCTCAAAATGTAGGCAGAGAACCCTTCAGCTGTTCACACTCTCCAAGTGTTGGTAGAGAACCGGATCTTCTTGACAGATCTTCTCACAAGAAATCTAGAAGGATGAGAGAGAAGAGTGAAGTAATTATAAATCACAAGTGGATATTCTTATCTTTGAGTACCAAGTGAATCCTTCACGCTCTAGTAGTAAGAATTATCCTTCAAACACTCTATCACACTCTCTCCTTGACTCTCGCTTTAGTTGACACGAAGATCAGTAGGAAAAAAGATAAAGTAACAGTTTACAAAGGACCTTTTATATGAAAGACATAAAAAATTATCCAAAAACTGCTTATTTTCAAATCAATATGAACAGGATCACCCCGTACGATCATAAGATCATCCCGTACGAACAGTGCAAAATTGTTGCATACGATTCCTTATATGCATTGGGACAAGGTGACTTTGTGTACATGATCATCATCCCGTATGAACTAAGTTCATCCAAGACGAACAATTATTTTATAGCCACACAGAAAAATAACTACAGATGTTCCATGCGTCGAAAGAATAGAGCAATTTATCCTGGGACGAATGCTTATGTTCGTCCATACAAACAGTTCAAAGTGAGAATTTAGAGGAGATTGTCCAGGGACGATTAGTCCATTTCGTCCGTACAATCTGGACATAGAAAAATTTCTCACTTTTTCTTGTTCGTTCCATTTCCCTCTGAGGGGTATAAATGATCTGATCATCCCGTACGAACTATGTTCGTCCCGTACGATCAGAAGAAAAATTTAACTTTTTAAAGATCTCCCTCAGTGTGTGTATGCTAGTTTGCTCAATTACAATTACTCTCTCTCTCTCAGACTCAATAAGATAAAAAATACATACTTCAAAATGCAAAGTATGACATGCTGAATATTATTTGAAGTCTTCAATAGTCTGAAGTACGATTATCCTGAAATGTTAGTCCACACAAAAGCAAAAATAATTCTTCCAGAAAATGTTAGGAGAAAATAATAATAAAAACAATAATATTTGGAATCATCAAAATTATAAAAGTTGCAAGAATATAAAACATGCAAATAGCAAATCTCTTAATAATCTCCCCCTTTTTGATGATGGCAAAATAATTATTGTTTGTATAATTTTCAATTTTTAAAGCATCTCCTAAACTCCTCATGAATTGATAAGCATGCGGAATAAGGAGCTTTTGAATTAATCAAACAAAAACAAAACAACAATCAGACAAGAATAAAATAAACATATGATTACAAAACAAAACAAAAACCAAGATCAAATAAAGATATGATAAAAATAAAACAAAAACAAACATTATTATAGAACAAATAATATTTCTCCCCCTTTTTTATAACAGCAAAAAGAGAAGAAGAAAAAGACCAGAAATGTAAGCAGTCATATGATAATCCTTTTATGTTGATCTTTGAAAGTGATTGAAATAAATTTTGTAAATAAAACCAAATCATTAGGCAAATAAATTGATTCATAGAATTTAAGAAGAGATATAACATTGATAAGAAAAATTATTAATAAAAAAATATGAATCAATTTAGACATTTGAGATAAGGAATATCATTGCATAAAGGATGAATATAAAATTTTTATATTTCAAATTTCAATACGAAATAAAAAATGTATAGAAGATCAATTTAAATTTAAGAGATTGAAAGATTATAGAAAGAAATAACTACCATATGTGACGTTTTGCGCATCTTTTTCAATAGTTGTGGCACATTTTTTTTGTGTATCTTTTTACTTGTGAGCTTATTTTGTGCCTCTTTTTGAAATTATGAACCATTGCGCATTCCTTTTAATTTTTGTACATTTGTATATTTTTCAAGAGTAATCTTGATATTTCCAAAATCAATAATAAAAAATTTAAAATTTTTTAAGTACGGCGATATTTATTGATAAGTGAAATATAAAATAAGAAAACATCACAATAATAATAATAATAATATTAAATATTAATGTAGTCTAATAAGAGACATGAAATTGATATTCTTAATTATGTCAAGTTATAAGCAAAACTTAAATTTAGAAAAATTAAATTTTTTAATGAATTCAAATTTGAGTTGCAATTTAAAGTATAGCGCTTGTAAGATCAAAAATTTTAGGGATTTTCATATAGGCTAACACACATTTCAAAACAAAATTAAAACCAAGACAAGATGACTTATATTGATATCATTAAAATGAATATTACAATCTAAAAAATGATATCAATACAATAAAAAACATAAATGTTAAAACATAAAATGAAACTAACACATAACTAGAACATATTACATCACAATCTATCACAACACAATCACATCAACTATAGAAGATCATAAACAAGTACACAAATCACTCTGAGGGGCCCTGATCTGGAGGAAGAGGAGGAGGTGCAGTACTGAAGAAATTAAAATAACTGCTTATCATAAGCATATTAGAACTTATATTATTTATATATTCTCGCATATATCCCATGTCTTGATTGTACTGAACATCATGCTGCTGTAAGTGAGTTTCAATTTGATCAAATGAGACTCTAAACGATCAAATCTCTAAACCAAATCTTAGTAATTTGGTTCACTAGCAGGCGCAGGTTCAGGTTCCTCCTTTGAGTCACTAATAACATGTGGTTTATGTGGTTTTATTGAAGATTGCTCTAAAAGATCCGTCGTTGTAGTAGAGAGGTTCTTCAAAATCTTGATCTAGATGAACCAATTCATACTTCTTCTCCAAAATGTAGGCAACAAGATGTCCTAAGGCAATATTCTTCTTTCTTTTATGGGCGACATGAACAATTTCAGAAAGTCCATAAAGATAGTCAATGATTAGTTAGGCTTCATCTATAGGTTGGTCAGTCATAATCAAATAGGTCACGGTAGAAAGTAGAGGAGTATATTTACTCGATCGCCAGTTTTAGGAATGATGGATGTACGAAGAACATGCTAGATGATATGAACTTTTTGATTAAGAGATGACACTTTGGGTATATGAGATATCCCACCATACCATCTAAGAACATCATTTATTGTAGACCAGTCAAAATCGGAAGTAGTGGTCAAGGTATGGGCTCTAATCCCTTTAGTCCTTAAGTTCAGAAAAAAGTCTGCCTTAGTAATCTCTACTTTCTTCTTAAAAACAAATGACCTAATCACAGAATGGTCAGAGTTAAAGGACATGTTTGCAAAAAAGTAGTAAAAGATCTCCTTATTGTAGAAGTGAACTAGAGTGAGAATGATGCCAAATTGGCTGGCAGCAAACAGATTCATTTCCTGAAAATTCAGTTATTCTTGTATAAGAACTCTAGAAGGGGTGATCTTAGCAGAGGCAAATCTAGGAAATGACTCTTCGTTGGCCTTGGACAGAAAGTTATCATTAAAGTTTTTGGGTGGACCCTTGGCTAGAACCTTTTGCCTTTCTCTAGAGCTTGCCATAGAGATGTTCTAGGGAAATAGGGGTTTGAAAGGGATGTTTGAAGTGATAATAGTTGAGTTCAAAGCCCATCAATTTAATGAAATACGACTTATTCGTACAGATGAAATTAATTTCATCCCGTACGAATTTCAGTTCGTCCTGTACGAACAAATTTTGAATGGACGAACGAATGAGTCCAAAAATAAAATGGCTTTTCGTAATCACACAAGTAACGATGCGTCATTTCGTACAGACTTTTGACCAAACGATCATACAGACGAATAGGTGTTCGTCCTGGATGATCAGACAATAAAGATCATGTTAATGGCAGTTGAAACCGTCCCCCACATCGAATCGCCAAGCGTTCGTCTGTAACAACCAAAGGTTCGTACGTACGATCATGCATAATAAAAACTACATTATCCGTTTAACTGTCAATCAATCATACAGACGTTTAAAAATTTCATCCAGATGATCGTACATACGAAGTGAAAAATAAAAACTAAAAAACTGTACGTAAACTGTTCAAATCCGTCAGTTATCACACTACACAATTCATCCCGTACGAAAATAATTTCGTCCTGGACGATTTTCACTCAATTTTTCAAAACTTGCACTAAAAAATCTAGATGTGAGAATTTTTCAAAAACTAAAACATAAACACAATAAAAACACGATAGAAAAATACATAAAATTACAAAATCACAAATACATACAAAAATACTAACTAGATAAACATACATCAATGTTACAGAAACATTTTAATTAAGCATTCAAATCAATCACACCAAGCCTTATTCTTAATGCACTGAAAGTATCAAAGGCTAAAGGTTTTGTAAAAATATCTGCAAGTTGATTTTCTGTAGAAACATAAATGAGTTCAATTTCTCCTTTGGATGCATGATCCCTTATAAAATGATGCATCATGTCTATATGTTTGGTTCTTGAATGTTGAATAGGATTTTTAGAAATGCTAATAGCAATAGTTTTATCACAATAAATTGAAATAGTGCCTATAGTTAATCCTAGATCAATCAATTGTTGTTTCAACCAAAGTACTTGTGCCACATAACTTCCTAATGCAATGTATTCAGCTTCAGCAGTAGATAGGGCTACTGAATTTTATTTTCTATTAAATCAAGAGACTAAAGAATTTCCAATAAATTGACATGTTTAAGAAGCGCTCTTTCTATCAACCCTATAACCTATAAAGTCAGAATTTGTATAACCAATTATTTCAAATGAAGTGCTAAACTTAGGATATCAAATTCCTATGTTCTGAGTTCCTAACAAATATTTTAAAATTCTTTTTACTGCTGTCAAATGTGATTCTTTTGGATCTGATTGAAATCTAACACACAAATAAGCACTAAACATGATATTGGGTCGGCTAGCTGTCAAGGAAAGCAAAGATTCAATTATCTCTCTAAATTTCTTTTGATCAACAGATTTTTCCCTTTGGGTCCTTATCTAATTGAACTAAGGAACTCATAGGTGTACTAATAGGTTTAGCATTATCCATTTCATACTTTTGAGGATGTCCTTAACATATTTAGACTGACTAAGAAATGTTCCCTCCTCAATTTGCTTAATACTAAAGCCTAGAAAGTAACTTAGATCTCCCATTAAACGCATCTCAAATTCAGTACTCATTGTTTTAGAAAAATTATCACAAAGATTTTTATTTAAAGATTCAAAGATGATGTCATCAACATAAATTTGTACAATGAGTATATCCTCTCCTACTTTCTTTAAAAAGAGAGTTGTATCCACACTTCCTTTTTCAAATGATCTTTCAGGTAGGAAGGTGGTGCTCAATCTCTCATACCAAGCCTTAGGTGCCTATTTCAATCCATATAATGCCTTTTTTAATTTGAAAATATGATTTAGGTATTTAGGATTTTTAAAACCTGGAGGTTGTTCTACAAAAATTTCTTCCTGAATTACCACACTTAAGAAGACACTTTTTACATCTATTTGTTATAATGTAAATCCTCTAAAATAGACAAAGACTAACAAAATCCTAATTGCTTCAAGTCTAACTACAGGGGCAAATGTCTCCTCAAAATCAATCCCTTCAATCTGATTATACCCCTTAGCAACTAATCTAGCCTTATTTCTAATGACTACTCCTGAGTCATTCATTTTATTTTTGAATACACACTTAGTTTCAACTACACTTTGATCCTTCAGCCTTGTAGTTAATTCCCAAACTTTATTTCTTACAAATTGATTTAACTCTTATTGCATAGCCAAAATTCAAAATTCATCCAAAAGTGCTTGATCAATATTTATGGGTTCTATGGTTGAAATAAAGACTGAATGATTGACTTCTTTATTTAGTCCACGCTTAGTCCTTATACCTTCACTAGGTTCACCTATAATCAATTCCTTTGGGTGATTTTTAGAAAATCTCAAATCTCTAGGCAAAGAATTTTCTATCTCCAAATTTTCTTCCAAATTTATTTTCTCAATCTTTTGGGAGTTTATCTCAATCTCATCTTCTACAACATTTGGCTCTTCCAAAATTTTTGACTCATCAAATACAACGTGTGTGGTCTCCTCTATTACTAAAGTTCTTTTATTGAATATTCTATAAGATTTTCCAACACTTGAGTATCCTATAAAAATTCTCTCATCTAATTTTGAATCAAATTTTTCTAAGGTAGATTTTTCATTGTTATGAATAAACACCTTACATTCAAAAATATGCAAATGTGACAAATTAGGTGTTCTTCCTTTTAGCAACTCATAGGGTGTTTTATTTAATTTTGATCTCACATTCACCCTATTCAAAACATAACCTGCAGTGATAACTGCCTCAGCCCAAAAATATTTAGGAAGTGAGTATTCTGCCAACATGGCTCGGGCGACTTCTATTATTATTCTATTTTTCCTTTTGACTATCCCATTCTGCTGAGGGGTTCTAGGTGCAAAAATGTTGTGATCAATTCCTTTCTCCTTACAAAAATCCTTAAATTTTTCATTCTCAAATTCTCCTCCATGATCACTTTGAATTGTTAAAATTTCACATCCTAACTTTCTTTGAATCCAAGTCGAAAAGTTTTTAAATTCCTCAAATGATTCACTCTTATGAAATAGAAATCTAACCCATGTGAATCTAGAGTAATCATCAAAAATCGCAAATTCGTATTCCTTCCCTCGTAGACTTATAGTTCCAACTGGTCCAAAAAGATCCATATACAAAATCTCCAATGGTTTACTAGTTCTAAGATCCTTATTGGATTGAAAAGAGGATTTCATCTATTTTCTTAATTGACATGCATCACAAAGGTGGTTCTTTGTAAAGTCTAGTTTAGGTATACCTCTCATTAAGTTCTTTTGGGTAATTCTCTTAAGATTTTTTATGTTAGAGTGACAAAGTCTCCTATGCCAAAGCCATGACTCATCAAATATAGTTTTCAAACAAAAAGTAGTGTGAGTTTTAATACAATTCAAGTCTAGCATATATATATTATTTATCCTAATACCATTTAAAACATCATTTTCATTTAGGCTTAATATGCAGCTAGTAGAAAAAAATTTTACCCAGTATCCTTTATCACATAACTAGCTTATACTTAACAAATTAGCCTTTAAGCCTTCTACCAATAATATATTTTCAATGAAAAAATTCTTAAGATTTTCAATCATACCTGACCCAACCACCTTCCTTGTGGTGTTATCTCCAAGTGTAACCTTGCTTCCACTCCTGGCTTCCAGCGATATGAATTGTGTGTTAAGAGAGTTGCTATTAACATGTTTTACATTCTTGCAACTTATATAGTTTTGATGATTCCAAATATTATTATTTTATGTGTAGTTATCTCCTAACACTTTTTAGAAGATTTGTTTTTGCTCTTATGTGTACTATCATTTCAGGAAAATTGAACTCAAAACTATGAAGACTTCAAATCAAATTCAGCATAAAATTCTTTACAAATTGAAGCTTTAAATTGTTCTTTGAAATGAGAGGGAGTGATTGTAATTGAGTGAATAAAAACACACACACACACACATTTAAGGAGATCTTACAAAATTTGTACTGATCAATGGAACGAACAGGAGTTGAAGAAATTTTTTGAAGTCCTGATCGTCTAGGATGACATTATTTTTGTCCCAAGAAGAGTTAGGCTCTGTAAAAATTTTGTTCAAAAAAAATCTATAATCGTCCTAGGATGACTTGGGCTCTGTAAAAATTTTGTCCAGATGAAATCCAAATCGTCCCAGGACGAATTCTTCTCTGTAAAAATTTCTTTCAGATGAAATTCATTATCGTGCCATGATGAGTTGCTCTCTATAAAAATTTCATCCGGACGAAGTCCCGTTCGTCCCAGGATGATGTGAACCGACTTACCACAGTTGGTTACATCCTGCAGTTATTTGAGAACCGACCTATAATATAACTGATCGTACCGGACGATCCTAGTTCGTACGGTATGATGATCGTGTACGAACATAGTTCATACCAATATACATAAGGATCATTTCCGACACTTTAAATAAAATTTTCCAGGACGATCCACGATCGTATGGGAAGATCCAATTCGTGTTGACTTGAAAAATTTGCAGTTTTCGACGATTTTTCTTGTCTCTCCTATATATAGTCCAATTTAGACTGCCACCAAATCTTTTTTCCTTTTGATCTTCGTGCCTATTGAAAGGAGAGTCAAGGAGAGAGTGAAAGAGAGCATTCAAAGGAGGATTCCTACCACTGGAGCCTGAAGACTTCGCTGAGTGTTCAAAGGTAAGAATCTCTACTTGTGATTTGGGATTACTTCACTCTTTTCTTTCTTCCTTCTAGATTTCTTGTGAGGAGATCTGTCAAGGAGATCCGGTTCTCTGCCGACACTTGGAGAGTGTGAACAGCCGAAGGGTTCTCTACCCACACTAGAAGAGTGTGAAAGGACGAAGGGTTCTCTGCCCACACTAGGAGAGTGTGAAAGGATGAAGGGTTCTCTGCCCACACTAGGAGAGTGTAAAAGGATGGACGGTTCTCTGCCAACACTAGGGATAGTGTAAAAGGAAGACGATTCTCTGCCGCACCGGGTAGTGGTGGAAAGAGTTTTTGTAAAGGCTTCTCCGCCTTGCTGTGGGTGCTAAAGGAGAGTCACTAGTGATATTAGTACAATACTCGGAGGGTGCCTCCGGGGAGTGGATATAGGTCTGGTTTTGATCGAACCACTATAAATCTGGCGTTCTTTACTTTTTTGCTTTTTATTTTGTTTGTCATTTACAACTCGTGGTTGAAAAATATTTTTCTGAAACATTTACTAATAATTAAGTTTTAATTTTCAAAGTTTAAAAAGAGAGTTTAAATTTTTTAATTACCAATTCACCCCCCTCTTGGTTAGCCACTACGACATAAGCTTAGGTTTAACAACCTAATTCATTATGAACGAATCTCAACATTGTGCAGTATCTTCAGTTATATGCTTTGAACATCCACTGTCCAGGTACCATATGCTCTCACATGATCTTGTGTGAGAGGAACCCTCTTCTTGATCTGACTGATCAAGACTATTGGCCATTAAGCATAGATTAGTGACTTCCTCTTTCTTTTCAGTCTCTGATGAGTCTGAAGCTGAGTCCGCCCAAAAAGATTTTTGGAACTTCTTCTTGCCCTTATTTATAATTAGTTTCTCCTCTACCTTCTCCTTACTAGGAGTGACTTTGAGTTTTGGGCAGTCTGTCTTAATATGTCCAGGTTTCCTGCACTTATAGCAAATAACATCATTTAAAACCTTCATATTTCTATTAAATTTACCTCAATTCCATTGCTGGCGTCTCTTCTGCTTCCTCTTCAGAAAGCTTTTGAATTTTCTAGCATTAGTGCGATGTCATCTTCATCCTCTTGTTGTGAGTGTTCACTCTCAGACTCCTCCACTTTTAGTGCTAAGTTCTTCTCCCTTCATGGTTCACCTGCATCAATCTTTCTTTGGCTAACTCCTTGTTCGTAAGCAATTAGTGATCCAAGAATATTATCAATAGTGTAAATATTTAGATCTTTAGACTCTGTAATTATAGTAATTTTAACATCATAAGAAGTAGGCAAATAATGAAGTATCTTATTAACCATTTCAGCATTCGTTAGTTCCCTACCTAATGTATGTAAAGAGGTGACTATTTGTATGAATCTTATATACATATTAGAAATGGATTCATTTGGTTTCATGCGAAATAATTCATAATCATGCAACAAGATATTAAGTCTAGATTGCTTAACCTCATTAGTCCCCTCATAAGTTATACAAAGTCTATCTCATATGTCATTTCCACTCTTGCAAGTAGAAAGCCGCATGTAGTCTTCTGATTTAAGAGCACAAAAGAAACTATTCAAGCATTTGGCATTTAGTTGTGCTAAGTCACATTCTTCTACTGTCCAGTCCACAAAGGTATTTCAATTATAACTTCGTCAACTAGTCTAGTTGGTTTTGTATACACTTCCTGAACTAAGATCCACATACGGTAATCAAGTGACTGTAAAAATATAGACATGCGTGTTTTTCAAAAATCAAAATGAATATTGTCAAACAATAAAGGCCTAGTTATAGAGTATCCCTTAGGTGTATTTCGATTTCCAAATGTAGCCATCTACATTAATCAAAAAATAGTATAAACTTATGATTTTGAATCAAAGCTCTGATACCACTTGTTCAAACTTGTTCGATATGAATTAGGTTGTTAGACATAAGCTTTTGTCCCAGTGGCTAATCAAAAAGGGGGTGAATTAATAATTAAAAATTTATCCCTCTTTTTAAAATTAAAACCGAGATAAATTTAGTAAATTTTATAGATAAATTTTTTCAACCACAATTTAAACATTAAAAACAAAAAGCAGCGGAAAAAATAAAAGACAAGATTTATAGTGGTTCAGTCAAACATGACTTACATCCATTCCTCGGAGGCATCCTTCAAGTATTGCACTAATACTACTAGTGACTCTCCTTTTGCACCCACAGCAAGGCCGAGAAGCTTTTACAAAAACTCTCTTCCATCACTACCCGGTGCGGCAGAGAACCGTCATCCTTTTACACTCTCCAACTGTTAGCAGAGAACCGTCATCCTTTTACACTCTCCAAGTGTTGGCAGAGAACCATCATCCTTTTACACTATCCAAGTGTTGGCAGAGAACCATACATCCTTTCACACTCTCCCGGTGTAGGCAGAGAACCCTTCGGCTGTTCACACTCTCCAAGTGTAGGCAGAGAACCCTTCAGCTGTTCACACTCTCCAAGTGTTAGTAGAGAACCAGATCTTCTTGACAGATGTTCTCACAAGAAATCTAAAAGGATGAGAGAAAAGAGTGAAGTAATCACAAATCACAAGTGGAGATTCTTACCTTTGAGTACCAAGTGAATCCTTCACGCTCTAGTAGTAAGAATCATCCTTCAAACACTCTCTCACACTCTCTCCTTGACTCTCCCTTCAGTTGACACGAAGATCAGTAGGAAAAAATATAAAGTGACAGTTTACAAAGGACCTTTTATATGAAAGACACGAAAAACTGTCCAAAATTTGATGATTTTCAAGTCAATACGAACAGGATCGTCCCGTACGATTATAAGATCATCCCGTACGAGCAGTGCAAAATTGTTGCATACGATTCCTTATATGCATTGGGACGAGGTGAGTTTGTACACGATCATCATCCCGTACGAACTAAGTTTATCCGGTATGAATAGTTATTTTATAGCAACCCAGAAAAATAACTGCAGACGTTTCATACGTCAAAAGAACAGAGCAATTCATCCTTGGATGAATGCTTATGTTTTTCCATACGAATAGTTCAAAGTGAGAATCTAGAGGAGATCATCCATGGACGATTAGTCCATTTCGTCCGTACAATCTGGACTTAGAAAAATTTCTCACTTTTTCTTGCTTATTCCATTGCTCTCCGAGGGGTATAATTGATTTGATCGTCTCGTACGATCAGAAGAAAATTTTAACTTTTTAAAGATCTCCCTCAGGTGTGTATGCTAGTTTGCTCAATTATAATTACTCTCTCTCAAACTCAATAAGATAAAAAATACAGACTTCAAAATGCAAAGTATGATATGCTGAATTTTATTTGAAGTCTTCAGTAGTCTTAAGTATGATTATCCTGAAATGTTAGTCCACACAAAAGCAAAAATAATTCTTCCAAAAAATTGTTAGGAGAAAATGATAATTAAAACAATAATATTTAGAATCATCAAAATTATATAAGTTGCAAGAATATAAAACATGCAAATAGCAACTCTCTTAACACTATTATTTATAGTTGATAAGAGTGGAAACCTAATACAATCAGGTTGAAGGTTTGGGAATGATCAGAGTGGCTAGTATATGTGTACACTCATTACCAGCACATAAGCCTTCAATGTCAAGTGTGGTGAAAATACTTACTGAAGACATTAGCATCCCAGACTTTGTTCTAGATCCATACCATTTTAGAGATAGTCTAGGCTAAGGTTTTGGTGAAGATATTTGAGGTGGATCTTTTGGGTCAGATTTTGGGTTTGATTAGAGAGAAGGTTAATTTAGCTGTCATGTGTTGGAGCAGTGGATCAAATCAAGAATGATTTAGAACCTCGAGAGGACAAGTTGGTTGCGGACTTAAAATCAGATAGGTACAGTACGAGGTTAAAGGTAAGATGAGTGTCCGAGAAAGACTGGCAAGTCGATGCTAGAGCACGAGCTGGTGTCGTAGATTGGAACACATAGTGAAGACCATTTTCAAGTGAGATTGGGCTCAGTTCAATGGGATTGCTCGTGAAGTTAGATCATAGTAGGTGCACATATGGTTATTTGATTGTAAAACCTAGACCAAGATGGAGATTGTTAGGTGTTGGTCCAATTTTAGGATATGTTAATCCTGTGAATACCACAACAATGTAAATCTCTATAAATAGAGATTATATATGATGTATAATTTGGAAAGTTTGAATAAAGCTTTAGGATAGATTTTTGTCCTTCAAAATTTTATTTTCTTTCCTATTCTTCCTCTCTCCCTTGCAAGAAGCTCAAGATTGCTCAAGAAGCTCTCAAGAACTCCTCATTTAGTCTTAACATAGTGTTCAAAAAGTAAATGAGGAGTTTCCTCAAACTGAAAATTGAAGGAGCAAAGTGGTTGTATAATGATGTTTCTTCCAATTAATGCATCAACTGTTTTTAATCCCCCAACCAAGGTGAACTAAACAAATGAAGAATATCTAACAAATTTTTTTTTTTTATGCCAAATGAAAGCTTTCCATTAGAGAGTTTATTGTTCTTGGTAAAAGTTTTCAAGAAAGTTTTTTAAAATTGGCTAAGGATTGTCTTTCCAAGATATGCAACTATCATTAACAATACCTCTATTAATAATAACAGCTTTCAATTGCTGAGGGAGAGTAGTAGGAAAACTCCAACACTAGTTAGCAATAAAGTTAGAAACATGGCATCATGAACAATATAAGTAAGAGTATTTTGTTCTTATGATCGAATTTATCTAAAAAATTACTTCCCCCATTGAGTAAGAGTTCCCAAAGAAAGGAAAATAAAAAATGATGAGAAATAGTATAATATATATTTTTATTTATCCTACAAGCAACCAGGGTTAACCTTTTTCAAAAAAGCAGAAGCATTATTAGCAGTAGTTTTCCAAAGGGAAATATAACTGCTCCTACACCATCCAGTAAGTAATGATCTTGAGGAAACCAATCACCATATAAGAGAAGAGTAATTAGCATGATAAATAGTTGCAATAGCAGGAATGCATAAGCCTCCTAGCATCTTAGGCTAACGAGTGGTCTTCCAAGAAATAACCTAAAATTTCTTATGATTGAAATCACCATGATATAAGAATCTAATTCAAGCCCTTTTAATGAACAAACATAAGGTTTTTGGAAAAATATAACCCCTAATCTAGTAAGTTATAGTTTTTCAAATATTGCAATGAATAAACAAAAGTCTGCTCGAAAATAAATCAGTTTTGCTTTCCAGTCAACAAAGTGACAATTGATTGAAGTAGTGGGTGAAAATCAATAATGTGGAGCCTCTTTATAGAATTAGGAATGCCCAAATACTTAAATGAGGATTCAAGATTGAAAATATTGAGAATACTAACAATTACACTAGGATTTTGAACACATTCTGAAAAGCAATTATAGATTTTGGTAGGATAAATACAAAGAACAAAGAAGCACCAAAATCATCTAGGATGCTCAACAACACATTAGAATTATTCCTCGAGCTTTTACTAAAAATGAGGAGTGTGTTAGTATGTAAAAGGTTAGAAACTTGTTGCATTCCATAATATATACCAAAAAATTGGTTAGACAAAAAAGAATTATCCGAAGATTTGACATCCCATCCATGACAATGCATAATAGATAGGGAGACAAAGGGAAACCTTGACTATGACGAGTGTTAGATCCAAGTAATTATGAAGAGCACCATTGATGCAAATAGAGAAATTTAAGTCCATGATACAAGTTTTGATCAAGGAGATAAATCTTTTAGACTAGTCTTTGGATAAGAAAAATCATTGAAACCTTGTCAAAAGCTTTAAAGATGTCAAGTTTGGCACAAAATTGTTTTGAATTTTTAGGAATAGATAAATTCCTTAATAACTCAAAAGTGAGAAAGATGTCGTTAAGATAGTTGCTATTTGCATGCTTTACATTTTTGCAACTTATAAAGTTTTGATGATTCCAAACATTATTGTTCAAATGTGAAGTTATCTCCTAACATTTTTTAGAAGAATTGTATTTGCTCTTGTGTGTACTGACATTTCAAGAAAAATGAACTCCAGACTACGAAGACTTCAAATTAAATTCAGCATGCGATATTTTGTAAAATTTGAAGCTTGCACTTTTCTTAGAAATCAAATTGAAAGGGAGTGATTGTATTTTGAGTGAATAAAAACATACACACACATAAGGAGATCATATAAAATTTATACTGATCGTACAGAACGATTTACAGTTCATACTGGACGATCAGACAGTTATCTCCTATAGAGCATATGGAACGAATAGGAACTTGCTCGAAAATTTTTTCTAAGTCCTATTCGTCCAGGACGAAATAAATTATCGTACAGGACGATTGGTTCACTGGAAAATTTTCGTCCAGACGAATTTATATTATCGTCCGTGGCGACTGGTCCTCTGGAAAAATGTCGTACAGACAAAATTAATAATTGTCTAGGACGATCGGGTCTCTGGAAAATTTTCATCCAGACGAAATTAAATTATCGTCCATGGCGATTGGTCCTCTAGAAAATTTTCGTCCAGATGAAGTAAGGAATCGTCCAAGACGATCGGTCCTCTGTAAAATTTTCGTCCAGACGAATAAATTTTCGTCCAAACGATTAACCGACTTAGAACATTTTTCATCATTTTTTAGAACCGACCTTGTAATAACCGTTCGTACTGGACGAACCTAGTTCGTACAGGACGATCAGCTGTACGAAGACATTTCGTACACATATTCAAATAGGGTCGTTTTAGATCGTTTAAGTAAAATCGTCCAGGATGATCCACGATCGTACATGACGATCCACTGCATACAGAATTGAATACTTGCAATTTTTGGGCGGTTTTTCTTGTCTTTTGTATAAATAGTCCAAATTAGACTGCCACCCAATCTTTTTGTCATTTGATCTTCGTTCCTCTTGAGAGAATAGCCAAGGAGAGAGTGGAAGAGAGCATTCAAGGGAGGATTCCTACCACTGGAGCGAGAAGGCTTCACTTGGAGTTCAAAGGTAAGAGTCTCTACTTGTGAATTGGGATTACTTTACTCTTTTCCTTCTTCCTTCAAAATTCTTGTGAGAAGATCTGTCAAGGAGATCCGGTTCTCTGCCGACACTCGAAGAGAGTGAACAGCCGAAGGGTTGTCTGCCCACACTTGGAGAGTGTGAACAGCTGAAGGGTTCTCTGCCCACACTTGGAGAGTGTGAACAGTCGAAGGGTTCTCTTCCCACACTTGGAGAGTATAAACAGCTGAAGGGTTCTCTGCCCACACTAGGAGAGTGTGAAAGGACGGACGGTTCTCTGCCAACACTAGGAATTGTGTAAAAGGACGGACGGTTCTCTGCCGCACCGGGGAGTGGTGAAAAGAGTGTGTTGTAAAGGCTTCTCCGCCTTGCTGTGGGTGCAAAAAGAGAGTCACTATTGATATTAGTGTAATAATCAGAGGGTGCCTCTGGGGAGTGGATGTAGGTCTGGTTATAGACCGAACCACTATAAATCTGGTGTCATTTAATTTATTATTTTTACGTTTCCGCACTTTATATTTCAGTTTTAAAAACTCTGTGGTTGAAAAATATTTTTCTACAAAATTTAAAAGAAATTTTATTTCGGTTCAATAATTTTCTAAAGGGGACTTAAATTTTTTAAACTACCAATTCACCCCCTCTTGGTAGCCTTGGGACATTCACTTAGGCTTAACAACCTAATTACTAGACTCAACAAGTGGTATCAGAGCATCGTTTCAAAATCATAAGTTTGAACAACGTTTTGATTAACGTAGATGGCTACTTTCGGAAATCGAAACACACCTGAGGGTTACTCTATCACTAGACCTCCACTGTTTGACAATATTCCTTTTGATTTTTTGAAAAACACGCATGTCTACTTTCTTACAGTCACTTGATTATCACATGTGGATGCTAGTCCAGGATGGCTACACAAAACCAACCAGATTAGTTGATGGAGTTATGGTAGAAATACCGTTTACTGATTGGACTGTAGAAGAACGTGACTTAGCACAATTAAATGCCAAATGTTTAAACAGTTTCTTTTGTGCTTTAAAATCTGAAGACTACATGCGGGTTTCCACTTGCAAAAGCGGAAAGGACATATGGGATAGACTTTGTATAACTTATGAAGGGACAAATGAGGTTAAACAATCAAGGCTCAATATCTTGTTACATGACTATGAATTATTTCGCATGAAACCTAATGAATCTATTTCCGACATGTACACAAGATTTACACAAATTGTCACTTCTTTGCATGCACTTGGTAGGGAATTAACTAATGCTGAAATGGTCAATAAGATTCTTCGTTGTTTACCTACTGCTTATGATGTAAAAATTACTGCAATTACAGAGTCTAAAGATTTAAACATTTATTCTATTGACAATCTTCTTGGTTCACTCATTGCTTATGAGCAAGGAGTAAGTCAAAGGAAGATTGATGCAGGTGAACCACGAAAGGAGAAGAATATAGCACTAAAAGTGGAAGAGTCAGAGAGTGAACACTCACAACCTGAGGATGAAGATGATGTTGCACTGATGACTAGACAATTCAGAAGCTTTTTAAAGAGGAAGAAGAAGAAACGCCAGCAATGGAATAGAGGTAAGTTTAACAGAAATGACAAGGTTTCTAATAAAGTGATTTGTTATGAATGTAGGAAACCAGGTCATATCAAGACTGATTGCCCAAAACTCAAAACCACTCCTAGTAAGGAGAAGATTGAGGAGAAACCTATGGTAAAGAAGGGCAAGAAGAAGTTTCAAGGAGCTTTCTGGGCGGACTCAGCTTCAGACTCATCTGAGACGGAAAAAGAAGAAGAAGTCACTAATCTTTGCTTGATGGCAGACAATGTGAATCACTCAGATCAAGAAGAGGTATGTGACTTAACCTATGATGAATTATTTGAAGTTTCTGAACACATGCATGATGCATATAGGAAAATGAAAAAGATGCATGCTAGTGTTAGTTTAGAACTGGAAGAACTCAAAAAGGAACATGAAATCCTTAGGAAAGATCATGCTTTAATAGATGACAACCACATGAAACTACTTGATGAATATGATGACTTGAATAAGAATTTTGAAAATCTAAAATCATCCTATGCTGATCTTGAAAAGGAATTTAAAAATTTTAAGGATGAATCTGAGAGCAAAGCATATAGAATCAATTATACCAATCGAATTTTGGAAGAAATCAATTCATTTTATAAATTGACAATAAGAGCTCTTGAGGATAATAGGATACCCCCCAAAATTGAAGATTTTATAAATCCTAAATATTATCCTAAATTCATGAAATCCCTTAGAAGACAATCACATGGAAGAAAACTTAGGAATATTTTTCCTAATGTTAAATGTAATAATTATAGATTTTTGGGACATATAGCTCACACCTGTACCTTGATGATGAAATCTAATTTGGTGTGGAGACCTAAGATGCATAAACCTAGACATATCATACATGCATCTGATTATAAATTGCTAAAAGGTGAACCCAAACTTGTTTGGGTTCCTAGGTCTAACATTTGATATTTTTGCAGGATTGCTCTCACACAAGACCTCGTGGGAGCATATGGTACCTGGATAGTGGATGTTCAAAGCATATGACTGGAGATACTGCACAATTCATATCGCTAGAAGCCAGGAATAGAGGTAAGGTTACACTTGGAGATAATACCACAAAGAAAGTGGTTGGATCTAGCATGATTGGTAATTTCAAAAACTTTTTTATAGACAATGTGTTATTGGTTGAAGGCTTAAAGCATAATTTGTTAAGTATAAGTCAGCTATGTGACAAGGGATATAATGTAAAATTTTTACCTACTAGCTGCATATTAAGCCTAAATGGGAAAGAAGTTTTAAATGGAAAAAGGGTAAACAATGTTTACATGCTAGATTTGAATTCATTTCATACTCCTATTGCTTTCTGTTTGAAAACTATTTCTGATGAATCTTGGCTTTGGCATAGGAGACTTTGTCATTCTAGTATGAAAAATCTTAGAAGAATTACCCAAAAGAATTTAGTGAGAGGTATACCAAAACTAGACTTTACTAAGGACCACCTTTGTGATGCATGTCAATTAGGAAAACAAGTGAAGTCTTCTTTTAAATCCAATAATGATCTTAGAACTAGTAAACCATTGGAAATTCTTCACATGGATCTTTTTGGACCAGTAGGAACTGTAAGTCTAGGAGGGAAGGTATACGAATTTGTTATTGTGGATGATTTCTCTAGATTCACTTGGGTTAGATTTCTTTTTCATAAAAGTGAATCATTTGAGGAATTCAGAAATTTTTCAACTTGGATTTAGAGAAAACTAGGATGTGAAATAATGTCTTTACAAAGTGATCATGGAGGAGAATTTGAAAATGAAAGATTTGAAAATTTTTGTAAAGAAAAAGGGATTGATCACAATTTTTCTGCACCTAGAACCTCTCAACAAAATGGGGTAGTTGAAAGGAAAACAGAACATTAATAGAAGCCGCCAGAGCAATGTTGGCAGAATACTCACTTCCTAGATATTTTTGGGCTGAGGCGGTTAGCACTGCATGTTATGTTCTGAATAGGGTGAATGTGAGATCAAATTTAAATAAAACACCCTATGAGTTACTAAAAGGTAGAACACCAAATTTATCTCATTTGCATGTTTTTGGTTGCAAGGTGTTCATTTATAATAATGGAAAATCTGCCTTAGGAAAATTTGATCCAAAATCAGATGAAGGAATTTTTGTTGGATATTCAAGTATTGGAAAATCTTATAGGGTATTCAACAAAAGAACTTTAGTTATTGAAGAAACCACACATGTTGTATTTGATGAATCTGGAAATTTAGAAGAGCCAAATATTGTTGAAGAAGAAATTGATGAAAACTTTCAAAAGATTGATAGATTAAATTTGGAAGAAAATGTAGAAGAAAATTTGGAAAGAGAAAACCCTTTGCCTAGAGATTTGAGATTTTCTAAAAACCACCCAAGAGAATTGATCATAGGAGAACCTAGTGAGGGTGTTAGAACTAGGCGTGGATTAAATAAGGAAGTCAATCATTCAGCCTTTATTTCAACCATTGAACCCACTAATATTGAAACAGACACCTAGGGCTTGGTATGAGAGATTAAGCACTTTCCTACTTGAAAGATCTTTTGAAAAAGGAAGTGTGGATACAACTCTTTTCTTAAAGAAATTTGGAAAGGAAATACTCATTGTTCAAATTTATGTGGATGATATCATCTTTGGATCTTCAAATAAAAATCTTTGTGATGATTTTTCTAATATAATGAGTAGTGAATTTGAAATGAGTCTAATGGGAGATTTGAATTACTTTCTAGGTTTTAGCATCAAGCAACTTGAGGAAGGGACATTTCTTAGTCAAACTAAATATATTAAGGACATCCTCAAGAAATATGAAATGGACAATGCTAAACCTATTAGTACACCAATGAGTTCCTCAGTTAAGTTGGATAAGGACCTTAAGGGAAAATCTGTTGATCAAAAGAAATATAGAGGAATTATTGGATCTTTGCTTTACTTGACTGTTAGCCGACCATATATTATGTTCAGTGTTTGCTTGTGTGCTAGATTTCAATCAGATCCAAAAGAATCACATTTGACAGCAGTGAAAAGGATTTTAAGATACTTACTAGGAACTCAAAACTTAGGAATTTGGTATCCTAAGTTTAGCTCTTCATTTGAAATTATTGGTTATTCAGATTCTGACTTTGCAGGCTGTAGAGTTGATAGGAAAAGCACTTCTGGAACATGTCAATTCATTGGAAATTCATTAGTTTCTTGGTCCAGTAGAAAACAAAATTCAGTAGCTCTATCTACTGCAGAAGCTGAATACATTGCATTAGGAAGTTGTGTGGCACAAGTACTTTGGTTAAAATAACAGTTGATTGATTTAGGATTATCTGTAGGCATTATTCCAATTTATTGTGACAATACTAGTGCTATTTGCATTTCCAAAAATCCTATTCAACATTCTAGAACCAAACACATTGATATAAGACATCATTTCATAAGGGATCATGTATCCAAAGGAGAAATTGAACTCACACATGTTTAAACTAAAAATCAACTTGCAGACATCTTTACAAAACCTTTAGTCCTTGATACCTTCAGTACTTTAAGAACAAGGCTAGGTGTATTGATTTAAATGCTTAAACAAAATGTCTTTGCAACATTGATATTTATGTTTTTTTTTTGTTTTTTTTTTTTATTTTGTGAATTTTTTTGTGTGTTTTGAATGAATTTTTTTTTTTAGTGTAAGTTTTTGTTTTATGTTTTCTGTATTTTTAAATGTTTAGTTTGATTTTCTTAAATTAAAATTCAAAATTCAAAAATTGGAGGAAATCGTCCAGGACGACTTTTGTTTCGTACTGGACGATGTGAGATAAATTGGTTTGCGTTCATTTTAACTATTTTGAGAGCAGTTTTTTAATTAGATCGTCTGTACGATCTGACAATCGTCCAGGATGAAATTTTTTCTTTTTCTCAAACGTCGAGACGATTGAATGCAGCGGTTGAGTGGATAAGACAGTTTTTAATATGGATTTTATCTGTACGAATTTTTGGTTCGTCCAGACGAACAGATGTCATTTCAGTGTAGGGGACGATTTTCAAGAGACATTTAAACGAGTTACTTTTAGATCGTCTGTATGAAATTATTTTCGTATGTACGATCGGTCAAGTCAAAAGTCTGTAAGAAGGGACATATCGTAAGTTGTGTTGATTACGAAAAGCCGTTACATTTTGGACGAATTTGATCGTCTGTACGAAATATTTTCGTCCAGACGAACGATGATTTTCGTCCAGGACGAACGTATCATTTTCTTTAAATATGAAGGCTTTCTAACTTAACAATCACACTTTCAAACTTCTCTTTCAATCCCTTTCTACTTCAAATTGTTAATGGCCTCCTCAAGAAAAAGACAAAAGGTGTTAGCAAAGAAGCCGAATAGGAATGCCTCAGAAAACTTCCTTTCTAAGGCGAATGAGGAATCCTTTCCTCGTTTTGCTTCTGCCAAAATAACCCCATCTCGCATTTTAATCCAAAGCGAGATAAATTATAAGGTAATGCACCTTTTTGCCTCAACCCAATTCCATTTCATACTTTCTCTCGTCCACTTCTACAACAAGCAAACCTTCCACTACTTCCTAGCAAACATGAGTTTTAACTCGGACCACTCTTCCATTAGTTCCTTTGTTTTCAAGCAAAAAGTAGAAATCATCAAGCATGACATTGGTGCATTTTTAAACCTAAGGACTGAAGGATATAGAGCTCACACCCTAATGACTGAAAACACATTCAAATGGGAAGATGTCAATAGGGTAATTAGAAAAAGTGGCCTAACTTATCATGTTGCTAGAGTATCCGGTATGACCAAGAATGCCCGCATCATCCAGCATATCCTTCGTTCCTCAATCATTCCTAAAGCTGGTGATATGATCAATATTACTCCTCTCCTTTCTGTTCTAACCTTTTTAATTATGGATCGTCACCCAATCGACGAAGCCCAACTTATCATAGATCACATCTATGGGCTTTCAGAAATAGGACATGCAGATCAGAAAAGAAAAAGGAACATCTCTTTAGGACATTTAATTACTTACATTTTGGAAAAGAAATATAATTTGGTGCATCCTGATGAAGAATATGAAGAGCCAGTTTATTATAATGATGCTTCCTTCAGATTGCTCTTCAGGGAGGAAAAAGAAAAAGAAAAAGCACATGCCAGTGCTTCAGAAGAAGAAGAAAAAGGAGCGCAAACCTCTGCACCTCAGTCAGATTATCAGAATCTGATTGAGAGATTTGATAGATTAGAGACTCATATTGATCAAAGGTTTGATCAATTTGATGCTCAACTTATGCAGCAACAACAATACATTGGTATCATTAGAAATGAAGTACATGATATCAATACCAATGTAATGTTGATAGCCTCCTACTTCAACCTTTTCGGTGGTATTCCTCCTCCTCCTCCACCAGAACAGTAGAGATGAATTTCTGTGTCTTTGTTGTACTCGTGTTTTTATGTTTTATTGTGTTAGTGTTTATGTTAAGTGTTTGTTTTTTCTTTTAAGTTAAGTGTATTTTGTTAATTGCCTTTAGATATTATGAAATGTGTAATCGTTTCACTAATATCAATGCATTTCGTACTTGTTTCAAAGTTGATTTGTTTTTGAAATGTGGTTAATTTTCATGAATTTCATTAGTATTATTTAATCTTCATAGTGCTTAAATTAGATTGTAATTTGAGATTATCTACATTAGAAAATCTAGTCTTTCTAAATTTAAAAGTTGTTTATAACTTGTTGTAATTAGAACTTTTAAATTCATGTCTATTCATTTAGACTACATAAAAGTTAATATTATTATTGCAATTTAGATGTTTTCTTATTTTGTATTTCCTTGCTCAAATAATATTTATGGACTTAGAAATATTTGAAATTTTAAATTATTAATTTTGGAAAGAATTGGTCCAATTACTCTTGAAAAATTATAAAAAAAAGTACAAAAATCAAAAGGAATACGCAAAAGTTCGCAAATATGAAAAAGAGGCACAAAATCAGCCCAATATCAAAAGATGCACAAAAATGTTTCCAAAAATTTTGAAAAAGATGCGCAAAGCGCCACATGTGGTAATTCTCTTCTTTCCAAATTCTTTCAATCTCTTAATTCAAATTGATCTTATGTTCATTTATATTCTATTGAACTTTGAAATATCAAATTTTTCTTCATCTCTCTTGTAATGATTTTCTATATTGAAATGTCTAAATTGAATCATGTATTTGATAAATTCTTCTTACTTACAATGTTATATCACTTTTTAAATTTCACGAATTTCTATGATTGACCTAATATTTTTAGTTTAAAATTGCATACCTTATGTCAATCACCATTTAGATTAAATGTTCAAATGAATTTCATACAATTACTTACATTTCTCGTCTATTTCTTCTTCAGTTTTTGTTGTTGTCAAAAAGGGGGAGAAATAATTGTGTTTGTACGTTTTGTTTGTGTGTCGTATGTCTCTAGTTTATTTTTTTAAAATGGTTCAAAATGCCTCCTTATTTTCATGCATTCATCAATTCAGGGGGAGTTTAGGAGATTTGTTTAAATTGAAACCATACAAACAATAATTATTTTGCCATCATCAAAAAAGGGGAGATTGTTAAGATAGTTGCTATTTGCATGCTTTACATTTTTACAACTTATAAAGTTTTGATGATTCCAAACATTATTGTTCAAATGTGAAGTTATCTCCTAACATTTTTTAGAAGAATTGTATTTGCTCTTGTGTGTACTGACATTTCAGGAAAAATGAACTCCAGACTACGAAGACTTCAAATTAAATTCAGCATGCGATATTTTGTAAAATTTGAAGCTTGCACTTTTCTTAAAAATCAAATTGAAAGGGAGTGATTGTATTTTGAGTGAATAAAAACATACACACACATAAGGAGATCATATAAAATTTATACTGATCGTACAGGACGATTTACAGTTCGTACTGGACGATCAGACAATTATCTCCTATAGAGCATATGGAATGAATAGGAACTTGCTCGAAAAATTTTTCTAAGTCCTATTCGTCCAGGACGAAATAAAATATCGTACAGGACGATTGGTTCACTGGAAAATTTTTGTCCAGACGAATTTATATTATCATCCGTGGAGACTGGTCCTCTGGAAAAATGTCGTACAGACGAAATTAATAATCGTACAGGTGTTGACCTCATTTTTGTATGAGGTCACTTGGACTACTCTTGACCCTAAATCAATTTAATTTCCAAATTAATTTAAATCCTAGAATCCTCCTAGAATCCTGACCTTAGGATCTATCCTAGGATTCTTCTAGAGCTTAGACCTTAGGATCTACCTAGATCTTAGGTCAATCAAGCCAATTCCAAGGTCCAAAAGTTTTGTCCTAAAGGCCTTTTCCATTGAAATTTTGAACACTTTGAAACCTAGTTAAATGACCTTCGATTCAGAGTCTGTCAGTTGCATACTGATGGGACATGTCTCTGGAGGCAACCCTCCAAATTTGAGCCCATTCTGAGGTCTCTAGCCTCAAAAACTTAATTAAAATCCATAGGCTGTAAAACCTTTAAATATTTACAGCCTATGCCACTGGACTTGTCACTTTGAAGATTCTGACCTTAGATCCATCACCAAAGCCTCTGGTCACTTTCAGACCTTTAATCTTGATATGTTGAACTTTAAACTGGAATTTTCTGGACTCATCTCATCCCCTAGTGGCCACGAGCCCAAAATGACCAAAATACCCCTATGGGGCTCAAACTTTGATTTTAAATCAAATGAACTCCGAATTGAATGCAATCACTTGCAGCAAGTTTTAAATGTCATTTCAAACATATTGGACCCATTCCTAACCCTTGGGTCCACCTAGTTGACCAAGTCAACAGTTTTGACCCAAGAGACCCTTTAAGGGTCCAAACTGGTATTTTGAACCAAATGACTTCCTTAGGACTTGGAATTACATCCAATAGACTCTAAATGTCATTTTGAATTCGTTGAACCCATTCCCAGGCCTTGGATCAACTTGGTTGACCAAATCAACCTAATTGACCCAAATGACCCTTTAAAGGCCCAAATAGGTATTTTGACCTAAATGACCTATCTAAGCCATTGAATCACTTCCATTGAACTTGAAATATCATTTGAAATTTGATTGAGCCCATTTCCAGACCTTGGACCCACCTGATTGATCAAACCAAACATGATGGATTTAAAGCCCATTAAGGGCCCAATAGGCCCAATTGATTTGAATAGCCTATTTGAACCCTACCAAGCCTTTATGATTGCCTCATTTAGTGATTTAGGATTGAATTTTTGATTGGACCTTTGACCCAATTATTAGTTGACCTGGTCAACTATGACTCAAACCTAGCCTAATTCAACATATTTGGATCAAATCAAGTTATATCACCAATCCAATGCCTCAATGACCTTAATATCATTTGAATGAATATCCCAAATACCATTGAATATGCTATGAGTCCAACCATGGTCATATTGACTAAGTCAACAATCAAGACTAGGTCAAATCACCTTGAAATCTTTTCAAACATTAACCATTTGATCTTAAGCCACTAGGATCCTTCCAAAGCATTTCAAGTCACTCCTCTTATTGCCACCTCACCATTGTTTGACTGTTTGACCAGTCAAACGGTCAACACAATGTATTAAGTGAATTTAAGGTGATCAAACAAACTCCTTAAACTAATTCATTCCAACTTAATTTATTCCAGCAGTTCTAACAGTCTCTGGAACCTTCTTGAAAGCTTATCATAGCCCTTGAATCCAGATCCAATGGCTTAAATCAAACCCTTGGGCTCATGTGAGACAAAATGGGCTTTCCACCTAGGATGTACCCTTGTCCTTTAGATGCTCTGCTCCCATCTACCCCCTGGACACTTGGCAGCTATCTAGGAGCTCCCAAATTCAATCCCAGCCATCCACTGATCCTATGGACGTTTGAATAGGGCAAATGAAGCATTGGAGCCCTCATTCGAATATACACACTCTCTCTCCACTCAAGCCATCCCAGATCAAGAAGTCTTTTCGTTTGATCTATCAAAGACTTCATCAACATTCCCCAAGTCCGAATCCGGCATTTGGAGGTCGCCGGCGGCGAGTTTCCGGCCAAGCCGAAGGCCAAATCCGTCTCAAGCTCGAGGCCCTTGATCCAGACGTTATCAAGCCAAGGTGTCTTCTACAATATTAAACGAGGACAGTCAACAAGCTCAGAAAAACAAAGATCTTCTGAATCCACTGGTTGGATTGAGGTAAAAACCTAAACCTAGTTTAGGACACATAGGATTAATTAACATTTAAATACATGTTTATTTAATCACAAAAACACTTCCCCATTGTTTATGTTCATTAACTCTATCTCTGTTTAAAATTTTAAGCAAAACCATCGAGTAGATTGAGAGAAAACTCAAAAACATTGAGGCTAGGGCGTTTTACGTAGCCTGGTTCAGGTGCATGTCGCCTGGACCGTTGATCAATCGATCAACGGTGCAGATCGAGATGTTCCGTGGCTCTATTCGACTGCGCAGATCGACCAGCCGTTAGTTCCTCCGTCCGGTGTGATCTCGACCGCCCATCTAAGTCCACGGGATCTTCCCACCGCCGTTCGATCGGTTTGATCTCACTTAACAGAGATCAAACGGCGGGATGTGATCCCCGCCGTCGGATCGAACATGTAGAGGATCGAACGGCGGGTATAAGCAGCTGAGCTGGTTAAGTGGATGGGGCCCACTTGACCGCCGCCTAGCGCTGGCTGAACCAGAGCACGCCACCTGTCCCAATATCTGCCGCCGGTTTAATTAAAGGGTTTTGATTAAAATTAAAACTGTTTAATTACTAGAAACTTCAAAAAAATGTTAAAAACTAAATACTTTTCATAAAATCAAGTATTATATATCTAACTGTTCATATTTTCAAGACCTTTAACTTAAAAATAAAATCAATCCCAGATATGCTATATATTTTGAGTAATTTCAAATATTGATTATTTGATTATTTTAATTATTATTTAATTAAAATAAGTCCAAATATTTGCAAAATTTAAGGAGACTTATTTTAAAGTATTTTGAACTTCCAGAAAAATTTTTCTAAATTTTTTTTTTTAGCATTATTTTAATATTATTTCAAAATTTAAAACCTATGTTTTTAATATATACATATAATTTTTGGATATTTTATTTTGAAATTTATATGAATATTTGTATTAGTTTAAATCTTTTAATTTTGACTTGAAATCTTAATCACAGATTGAACACGATTGAATAGAATTTGTGGGGATGTGATGATTAATCAACGAATAATTACCTTGCCAATTATTCATTGATTAATCTTTCGATTAATTAAACTTCAAATCAATTTGCATGTCTAGGTTTTGCACACACCACCTAGCCTAGGTTCTCCTAGATTTAAGGACTTGTTTGATTGCATATGTTTATTTCATGCTTAGTCGAGGGTTAGTCAAAACTTCGATTCAAACCTATTAAACATAGTGACATCATTAAGGACAATAATTAAGGACGTTTGTTTAGAAAACTTAGAAAATGCATTGTGATTAGGATACACCTCACTTGAACTTGAAACTTGGATATTTAAAACATAGTGACATTCTCAGCCTTAAGAGAAAATTTCACTGATTTTTGAAGTCGTTAAGCTTCCTAATTAATTTTCCTAAGTTTAAGCCTTAATTAAGCATTAAAACCTTCCAGAAAATGTAATAAATCCAATTTAAACCCAAAAAATATATATAAATCCACTAACTGACCAGAATTCAATCCTTAAATCATGAAAATTGAAAGCCCCTTGATTTGACAGCAATTTAAACCTTAATCTAATTTTAA